>CM035804.1:36173671-36493671 GCA_020466265.1 Siphamia tubifer
ATAAATGTAGCATTAGTCAGTCTTAAGTGATGCAGACACACATACACTGACGACCCCTCCTATATGCAGATTTTAACTAAGCCACAGTTCTTTGCTTCAGGTAACTTTACGTTGGGGTGTCGAACATATTTTTTCGTTGCTCTGTTTTCCTTTGCGAGAAGGATTTCCCATCCCCCGTGCGTTCCTCAGAGCCTGTGACATTGCACCTTTGTTACAAGAATCTTACATTTAAGATATAAAACATTAATACTTATATCTTGTAATTTTCCAATACACTCACTGTCATATACACCAATACGATTTATCAATGATCATATTAGCATTAGCATCAGCACCCCCACCAAGAGAAAACAAAACCAAAATACACATATAATAGGAAAGTGCATGAGGAAAAAAGGTACAAAACTGACGAAACAGTACATCCCATAAAAACCCAAACAACCACCATTGAACAAAATCCTCTACTGATCAAAAGTGTTTCATACCTGTTGATCCACTAACTCTATCAATGCATGTAAGTAACTGGTGCAAAATACAACTTTTCATGTTTTCATGGCCATCAAATTCTGTATGACACATTCAGATATTCAGAAGCTCCACAGTTACCATGGAAACACTTATCTTCCACAAAATTGATTCACCACTAAAACTCATGGAGTTTGATAGATAACAGTGGATGGAAACATTTGGTTTGTGTTCAGTTGTTGATATCTTGTATCTGGGGGAGGGGGCTTTTTTTGTTCCATTTTCTGTGTTTTTGATGCAATAACTTTCTGATTTTTAACCCATAAAGACACAAACGTCCACTGGTGACCAAAAACCATTCATTCATTCTGTCAATACATGTAACTAATTGGTGAAAAAAAAATATTTTCTCAGCTTTTCATGGTCATCAGATTTCCAATGTGGAAATTCAGATTACACATACATATTGCTTTTTGTTAAAACATTCAAGACAATAACTAAATAAATAACTATTATTGGGATCTTCTATATTATGCAGCAAACACAAAGACTTTTTTTTTTTTAAATCTGCACTTCAGGTAAATAGTGAAATCTTTACATTATTGGGATACTGTGCATTTAAGAGTTAAGTCTTTGACAGGTAAAACTACAGCACTCAAAATTACAAACGTGGGAAAAAATAACACACTTACAGTCGCTAAACCTTGAACTCTGAATGCTATTATTTTGTTACATGATTCTGTATGCACTATGCTTACAGCCACAGTAGTGAAATATGTTCTAATGTCCCGTTTTTGTTTTTTTTTCGGGGGCATTGTCTCTGGAGCTTATCGCATTGAAATTCGGACAATTACAAGTCCTGCATCTGTCAAGTGGGACTCCCGCTTGACAGATGCGGGGCGTTTCCAGCACATGGACGTCTGTTGTTCTTCTGACTAGTATGTGTTAACTGACTGACAATAGAAAAAGCAGGTATAGGTCGTCATATCATCCAATCAATATCAGAACGTGGCAAAAACAAAACGTGAGTAAATATAAAATAGTTTTTATTAATGCTACCATATGTGTAGTATATTGAAATAGGATTTTAAAATTTTAAATGAATGTAGATTTTTCCTTTATTAAATTAAAATGACAAATATTGATAGGGACTATTTTGTAATTCCCAAACATTGGTTGTGACATGTCATGACCATCTATATAGAAACCTACGCCCATGGCTGTAGTCAACTCTTTGTAGTTTTGATGTAGTTTTTCCTAGAGACAGATCCGGTGTATGTGAAGTATCTTCTCCTTTGCTTTGACTTAATGTAAATATTATGTGAATGTACTGTAAATATAAAGGATGTAGACTGATCTATCACACCTCACTGGCAGAAAATGAGATTTTAAGTCTAAATTACTTTTAAATACAGGCATTTTTTGCAGTGTGAGAACATAAATCAGCTGAAGTCAGGAGAAACAGACTTTCAGCAGGTAGGGCCCATCTGTTTGCTGGTATTGTATTGATCTTAGAAAACCATTAAGCCATTTCTTTAAGGATTCCACTGATTCAGCATTGTGAGGATACAGTACCTTTCTGTGCCCTCATTGGCCTCCAGCAGGTTCTCATTGGTCCAGTACCTTCTAATGATCTTTGACTCCCTTCATTACACCTAGAGTATTGATCAAATGCCTGCTTTTATTTTGACATGTCTAGTTAACTCCTTAATACCCACTGTCGCAAATATGCAACATACCCAAAAATCTATATATTGTATGTGTTATAGTCAAATTAATTATCTCCACTGAATTTAATATTTACTTATGTTAGGGCTGTCAAATGATTACAATTTTTATTTAGATTAATCACAGTTGCTTTGGATTAATTTTGATTCATCATGATTAAAAGAGTTCATGTTGGTCAACTGTATCGTCTTTTGTCTTTAATAATTATTATTTTACATGTTCAATGTTGAATTTACATGTTTAACATTTTAAATTTAATTTAAAACGTGAAGAATTAACATTTAAAACATGTAGATTTAGCATTTAACATTTTAAACATGTAGATTTAACATTGTAAACATGTTGATTTAACATTTAACATTTAAAACATGTAGATTTAGCATTTAACATTTAAAACATGTAGATTTAACATTGTAAACATGTTGATTTAACATTTAAAACATGTACATTTGACATTTAACAAATTTTGATTTAACATTTTAAACATAGGGATTAAAACATGTAGATTTAACATTTTAAACATGTAGATTTAACATTGATTATAATCAGTAAATGTCGTCTCTTCCACAGACCTGCAGGTGTCCACAGTCTGTGAATAATTTCCAGTTTTATTTTCTAAAAACAATAGAAATTTATAATTTCTACATGCAAACCTACTTTTGTTCACATGCTCTTCTACAGCTACATTTGATTTCATCATTAACACAAAAAGCTTTCCATTACATTTTCACTTACAATGTTTTTTTTTTAATGTTGCAACATTACTTTTTTTTTTTTTGCTATTAATTCTCCAGTCATTTTTTTACAGTGTACCTTTTGGCTGTAAGAAAGTGAAACAATACAGTAAACACTTATCTTTAGACAGTGGAGAGTCATTATTACATGTGACAGTTGCAGCGTGTGATCCAAGTCCCAAACAACATCATCAGTGAGTGTAATGACTGTCATATTCTATCTGTCTCCATCAGCAGAACCTACGCCTGCATTGGAGGAAGTGGGTTACAGCGAAGACGTCTTCTGGCACACACTGTGGATTTGTCGTGTGCAGGGGGGAAGTGTTTTGGGGGTGTATATATGCGACTGGACGGCTTGGAAGGAGGTTCTAAGACATGATTTCTCAGTCTAATTAACGCCTCAGTAACAACAACAGCATACGTTTCTACACATACATTTCCCTACAGCCTTGTTTTCATCTGCAACAGTGAGAAGGGAAGCAGCTCAGCATGTGTGCGCCGAGACTGATGGGAAATTTCTGAGAAAAAAAAAAACAAACACTTTACTTTTACTCCCTATATTTTTGTGGAATTATCTATACTTTATACTCTTTCTCACAATAGACTTTTTCAAACTAGACCAATGGGACAGTATGAAACATAAGTCGTAAATCAAACATTGTGACTGACTATATCATAATTTAGACTTTTTAGCTTAGAATTATCCATTTCTTATCTCATAATCATGACTTCATTCTCTTAATGTTGAGTTTTTATGTAATAATTTTGACTTTTTTCCTCATCATTTTGAGTTTTTATCTAAGATTGTGACTTTTTTCCTTATAATTTTGACTTTTTATCTCACAATTTAGACTTTTTTCCTCATAATTTTGACTTTTTATCCAATGATTTAGACTTTTTGTCTAATAATTTTTGCCTTTTTCCTCATAATTTTGCCTTTTTCCTCATAATTTTGGGTTTTATGCTCAGAAATGCATAATTATGACATAAAAAAATCTAAATTGTGAGATACAAAGTCTAAATTGTGAGATAAAAATTCAAAAATGATGCAACAAAAACCAATATTATGAGATAAAACGTACAGAACCAGAACAGAATCTGACTAAACCGCAGGTGTGGTCGGTGTAGTGAGACTGTATGAACATGGTCAAGAAGGTCAATAGATGAAAACACCAGAGAATAAAATAATAACAAATGGAGCTAAATCAATGGCTCAATAAAACTTTAAGGGTTAATAAGGTCATTAAACCTTGTTGTACAATGTTTATTAACAATATTAAAGGATTATAAGTTTAGGATAATTGTAATAGCATTAAAACTTAAATACTATATCCCTATTGACCTTCTACTATCATTACTGTATGTGTTGCTTTGTTGAGATTAATACATTTGTTATTTAACATTTATGACCACTTAACATGAACCTCATTAACAGTAATTTTTTTAATCACTGGATCTGAGGTGATGATCTTTAATCTCTAAACATTGAATCAACTTTTTTTTTCTTCAATAAGTCACACATTAAAACAAAAATAGTTGAGTGAATGACATTGACATTAAATGACATTAAAATAACCCTAACACTACTGTATGTCATTTTATTTGGTTCACTCAACTAACTTTTTATGCATGACATGTTGAAGAATAATTTAAGACTTTTTAAATCAATTCAGTCTTTTAGTTTTTTCAGTGTATTCCCACAATTCTGTCGTAAATGTATTGATGTTTCTACAGTGACACTCTTGTCAATATAGACATGCTTTAACTTGTTAGAAACCTTCGACTCTCTGCTACTGAATCGCTACATACTGATCAATATAACTACAAATAATTAGCTGAATAGTGATCAAAGCTAATGGGGTGACTGTCTGTAGTTCATGTTATATTTGACCCACAAACTAAAAAAGGTTCTTCTTGTGGTTCTTCAGTTCTCGGCCTCGGGACTTGTTATGGTGAACAGGCAAAAATGAACACTAATTAATTAAGAAGGAGCAGATTAACGATGAACGTATTAACCAGCTATGCTTTTCATATCTACTAGATCTAGAGTCAGAACACTGGTATTAATATTAGGGCATAATTTAATGAGACGACTGCATGTGTAGCTATAAATAAACCAAACCAGGCTTTGAACCACCAACCTCCTCCATCTGAAATGAGCACTGCATGTTGTCCAGGTTAATTAAGGCGGAATAATAAATTATATAGAAATATTACATCATTTTAGTTATGGGATGCAGGAGGGTTTTTTGTTTTGTTTGTTTGGTTGGTTGGTTTATTTGGGGGGGGTTAATAGGATTTAACCCTCTTGTCAGGAACAGAAATGGTGTTCCCAGGTCAGTTTAACATGTTTAATTATCCGAAATATGTCCAAAACAAACAAAAAAAAATACTGCAAAGCACTGTTAAAATGTAATTATTAATTCCATTACTAACTATTCTATCAATATTTATTGTAACACTTTACATTAATATGGCAATTTTAATGTAATTTCATGGTAATAATTCCTTTGTAACAGCTTATTACAAACGTAAAAGGTCGCTAATAAGGTAGTAATTCTTCAGTGAAGCTCCAAAAACGTAAGGAGGAAAAGTTTTTCACAAAGTACGGATGTTATGACGCCATATTTCTAATTATGCTCAATAATTGTGTTTGTATTCTGCCTTAGAACACGGAAGGATCTGAAACACACGGAAATATAGCGTGTAAAATATACAATATGTGTTTAAACAAGGGGAAAGTAGACGGTAACCATAGTAACCAATAATGATTAGCTAGCCTGTTCAAGTTAGCTATTATGTATCAACCTAGCAGACTTAGCTAGCAGTAGGAGCTATGTTAGCATACAGTAAATAAAGCCAGTGTGTTAAAGATAGGTCGTATAACAGGCACGTTTCATATATTTTTTTTATTGCAGGATAAACGGTTACTGTTGGTCGCAATCAATAGGCGTTCATTGACGGTAGGAAACTGGAATACTGAACAGCAATAACATTGCAGGGTTGTTACAATATCTATGCCTTAAATTGTTTACCCGCCCTGTTGGTAGACCGGCATGGACAAATGAAGCGCACCTCAGTTCCCGGGTCAAATGTAAACAGCTTTTCTTCGTGGTGTTAGCTAACAGTCATCAAAGCAGGAAGTAATGAGAAATGCCGTTGTTAAATTGAGTTAACTAAACTATGTCTTGCTTTGTGACATATACTCTAAGATAATTTTCTGACAGTAGGAGGAGCACTTTTGGATGTTTTGAGGAGGGGTAGTGTTATTGTATTTCTGTCAAAAGTTTTGTTCTTCTTGGAATAAATGTTTAATTGAGGAAAAACACATTGTTATTATTTTCAGCCATATATTACTTTTTAAATATAAAAATGTGACCATTAATGGACAATTGTTGGTTAATTTTCTAGATGATAGATTCAGAAAATGTTGCTCATGTCACAACCTAGAACATTCCCGCATTTTAAATGGCTGTGACTCCCGTGGGTTAAAGGGTTAATTGTACAATCTTTTTTTTACAGTGTATTTTTATATGAATCTTATTGGATTTAGGTCTGAGGAAGAACAAATAAACACACATTAACAAAAAAAAATGGCAATGAAGTGGGTGGATACATGCAACACAAACCTTTTTTTTCTCGTCATCTTACACAGCTTGGATTTTCATCAGTGTTGTTTTATTTTTATTTTTTTTCCTCCTTTCCTTTGTTTTCTTGGCCTGTCTCCCTTTGAATCCCATTATATGTGTTTTTTTTAGCAGCAGATTCCTGCGTGGTGGAGTTAAAAGGTGCTTCTTCTTTTATACTGCTGTCACAAATCTTGCAAAAAGGGTATTATCTTCCATCCCTCTGAGGCTCTGTAATACATAGTAGATTCATACTCTTCTCTATGGGTGATTGCATTTCCACTGAGGCCGGGTATAAATTAATATGTGTAAACCTCTGCCTGCGTCTGTGACATCTGCTCTGTGTTGTACTCTACCTCTCCTTATAGAACAAGTCCCATTGCCTGGCAAACACCTCTGTGTCCGATTAAGACTTGCCAGCGACTGATTTTTATTGGCTGTGTAATGGCGCAGAACCTAAACATTTATCAGGGTCGATGGGCTGTGTGTAGTACAAGCTATTAGGGAATGTATAGGAGGCGAGTAGGCGTGGAAAGTTGGAACAGCAGTATATGTCAGAATGAACTGTCACCTCTGGAGGGAAATTAAAGATGTCACAAGCAGGAAATAGTTTAGTGTTTGTTTTTTGCTGCAGTGTAGCCTGGCCATCTCTCTCTCTCTCTGTCTGACTGTCTGTCTCCCTCCCTCTCTCTCTCTCTTCTCTCTCTGTCTCTCTGTCTGACTGTCTCTCTCTCTCTCTGTCTGACTGTCTGTCTCCCCCTCTCTCTGTCTCTCTCTCTGTCTCCCCCCTCCTCTCTCTCTCTTTCTCTGTCTCTCTCTGTCTGACTGTCTGTCCCCCCCCCTTCTCTCTGTCTCTCTCTCTCTGTCTCTGTTTTTCCTTACTCTCCCTCTCTCTCTCTCTTTCTGTCTCGTCCCCCCCCTCTGCCCCCCCCCCCCCCCCCCCCCCCCACTCTCTCTCTCTCTCTCCTTTACATTAATGACAAACTGCTTCACCGGCCAAAACTGGTGCAATGTGGCGAAGAGGTGTAGGATTGTGAGGTTTGCAGTTACTAATTGCAAAAAAAAAGGTGCTGAATTCATTAAAAGCAATTAGCATTAACCCTTGTACTCCTGAGACTTACGCAATTCCACAGTAAAAAAAAAGGTAAAATAAAAACTGCCAAAGCGATCAGTAAAATGAACAAAATTGAATAATAACCAAAATAATATGTAACGTGAACAAAGTAAGACACCAACAGAACACGATTGAAGAAAAATAATAAAATAAATAAACAAAGTATAGGAAAAAATAGACAAAAATAAGCAACAACATCAACAGAAACTAATACATATTCAGAAAATAACAAATGGCATGAAAAAATGCAAAGAAAAATTAAATTAAACACATGACTGGCGTTGTAATTTGGTTCCAGTAGTTTTAGTTTGGTCTTTTTCTAAATCAGTTGCTTTTCGACACCTGTATATCTGTTCCATCAACAAAAATTATCACTAAACTAACAAAAAAAAAAACCTTCAATTTTTCTGAATTTTTCAACTAAACCATCTATTCAGAACGTGTCAGCGCGAACACATCAGGGGTTAAAGGGTTAATGCTACACACTGCAAAAAATCTAAATCTTACCAAGTGTATTTTTCTCATTTCTAGTTTAAATATTTCATCACACAGGGTCAGGGTGGATCAAAGTGAAACATCGTGTTCATTTCGGTCATTCAGGAGGGGGGTGGCTGATCTGCCTTTACCAAAACACTGTCTGCACATTATGATCCATTCACTTTACAGGTTCTTTCTAGTAGAATATTTCCAAATCCATTGTATACATGTACATAAACCACCATATATGTGGAATAACACACCATCATATATATTAAAAACATGAACTAACCAACACTAAAGTCATTTGTTTTCTGATTCATCTTATTAAAGTATGTAAGATTTAATGTTGGAATCCACTGGGAACGAGTGTAATATTTCAGTTCCTTATAAGAGGTGAACCCCTTCATTTTGACTGAATATGTGTGTGGAGGTTCGAACGTGGCTACACAATTTGCGGATGTAAGATCTGTGTTCGTATTCGTAAATTTAAATGTTAACGTTTTTGTGTGTGTGTGTTTTTTTAAAGATTCAAATTAGCTCAGGTCCTCAAATTGCTTTTGTCCAAATGGATTTGTCTCAGTTAATGAAGCAAAAATAAACAATCTGCAAGTGAAAATGATTTGTTGAAGTAAGATCAGTTGTTATATCTGACTATAAAATTACTCTTTATGATGTGATTATGTCTTATTTTAAGGGCGATGAGATATTTGGACTAGCAATGAGGAAAAACACACTTGGTAAGACTTACATTTTTACATTTCATATATTCATCCTGCTGACCGTATGTTAAACATTTGTCATTTAGAAGAATAATCCTCATCATTTCAGAGGGATGATACACCGTTCCGTTCTTGAATCTAGGGAACATACCTGACCCTCTTTCTAAATTCCTCCTGCCCTTACCTTACCTGAACCAGTGCTTAATAACAGGAGGAGGCATCGTTCTTTCGGGTGCATTGTGTCCTCGACCAGGTGCTGGCTAGTCCCACTGTGAACTTCTGCTTGACAAATCTGTGTATAATCCGGTAATGTTCGTAATCCTGAGGTCACATTAAAAATGGATGAGAAATTAATCTGCTGTCAGGTCTGTCAGGTATATTTTGTCAGTGTCAGTGCTTATTTTCAACCAAATCCTTCTGTATGGCCCAGTGCAGTCCAGCACCCACCAAACCAGCCAGCCAAATCCCTCTGTACACACTCTGCCAATTGCTCTCTCTCCCTTTTGTCCTTGTACTTTGAGGATTTCATTAAAGCACAAAGTTTAAAACTTCTTACCATCCATATGTCCCGGCCCCGGCACATTATTTTAATAACACCTATACTGCACTACAAAGCAAAAAGGCAGTAACTGCATTTTTTTTTTTTTTTTTTTGGCAAAAATTTTTCATTATTTGTCATGTAATAAAATATCTCATCTCAAATGTCTGTCGTTTTGGAGAAAATTGGTGAGTGTTTGTACAGTAACTGCAAAAGGTACTAGTAAAACAAAGTAAAAAGGCAGTAAAGACCATTACTGTGTTCTTACCAATGTCCATTCAGGACCCTGCCCCAATAGTTTGCAGTGAATCACTGTATTAGACTGAAACAGATGATGTAATTACCATATTTTCCACACTATACGGTGCACTGGACTATAAGATGCACTGACAATGAATGGTTTTTATGACGGTTTTTCATATATATGTATATATATATATATATATATATATATATATATATATATATATATATATATATATATATAAAGAAGTAAAACTCATGAGATTAAAAAGTCAAAATTATGAGATAAAAAGTAAAAATTATTAAATAAAAAAGTGAAAATATTTCCCTGCGAGACGGAACAATACCCCTTTACCTTCAGCGTTGGGGTGTTGTTCGGCCCCATCGGGGAAATAGTTTTCTGATAGTCATGCGTGGGCAATACATTATCCCGCTTATTCTACGGGTTATTACAGTTTATTACTGCTACTACTCTAACAGACTGGATAAAGTAGCCGTTACAACGTAGTCAATATTTACTTTCAAAGTGGCCGAACTACCTGCGGAGTGATATGGTACCGTGAATCTGAAGTGACAAAACTCGTTGCCATTGGCAGTGGGCGGTTATTGAAAAAAAATGGCCCACAGAATGCTGGGAACGTTCATTCAAAGTGAATGGGAGCTGTCGCAACATTCTAGAAGGCCGTAGAATAATCCACCAAAATGCAGTCATAGTCCAATAAAAACATTTCCGAAAAAACTGTCCATATGTCGTCCAAAACACATCAAAACATCAATAAATATCCACAAATGGCTATTGCATCATTTAATAGGACCCATCCTCCAATATCCCAGTTTTCATCTGAATATTTTCATTTATAATATAATCAAACACCAATTGTAAGTTATTAAAATGGTTCAAGAATAGTATTCAATGGACGAAATTGAGTGGAAGTTAAAAAGGTTAAAACAAATCACTTCGGAATTGTAAGAGGTTAAAAGCCAAAAAAAAAAACCCCGAGCTGAGGATCAAATAACAAAAGTTTGGTTGTGTGTTTCTTTGAGCTGAGTGGTGACGAGGGACAGAACAGACACCACTGTGGCTGGAGACAGACAAAAGGACACAGCCTCCCCTGGCACAAAGAAAACTTACAAACTTGGTCACACTGTGGAAAATGCGTTAGCGCTTCCACTCCCACATGGATGCAAACATCAAGTGTGTTTTGTTTCAGTGTCTGCCATATCTGCCCATGCCATGCCATGCCATGCCATGCACTGCACTAACCAGGCTAATTTCATTCCTTCTGGCTGAGTGGATCAAAAAGACCCGCACACACTGTTTTTCTTCCCCCTTTCATGCAGTAATGTGCGCAAAAGCAACGATTTAAGCAGTGCTTCCCCGCAGCCAGCCTCTTCTTTTCAGATTGGGAAGAGAGGAGGAATTGGAAGGACATGCTTGTTTGGGGCAGAGGGATTCACAGGTGAAAGCTCTGCTATAATCTGTCATATTTTCCTAAAGGCCACATCAGGCAGACTGTAATGGAATTTTTTTTTTTTCCCGTTTGTTTAGTTTATTTGGCAGGGGCAATATTACAGTTATATAAAATACATTTGATTTGTCATGTGTGTTTCCTCTTATTCATGATCTAATATCTAAATCATGTTCTGCATAAAATCCAGGTTAAATGAATTTTTACAAAGAGAAAATACATCCATCAAAGCCTCATATTGTTGTAATTATGTACAGTATTATGTCTGAAAAGGTGAAGAGTTACTGGATATTATATGAAAATCAGAGGTGGAAAGTAACTAAGTAAAAGTACTTCATTACTGTACTTAAATAGATTTTTTTAGGTGTCTCTGCTTTATTTGAGTATTTATTTTTCTGGCAAGTTTTTATTTTTAATCCCTACATTTTTGCATAAATATCTGTACTTTATACTCTTTACATTCTCAGAATAGACATGTTAATTTTTCAAACTAAACAGATGTGACAGTATGAAAAATAAGTGGCTTCAGAGGAAAAATCAGTGGAGGAGAGGAACTGTGACTTTATATATTATAGTTATATGACTATTATCTTCCAATTTTGACTTTTAATTTCACAATTTTAACATTTTATATTAAAATTATGCATTTTTTTAATCTCATATTTATTTATTTTTTTTTTAATCTCATGATGACCTTTTATCTCAATTGTGACTTTTTTCATTTTTCCTAAATTTCCTGTGACCTGATCAAACACAATTTCAACAAACTAAGTCACTTTTAAAGGCTTTAATTTCAATACTTTCAAACTTTACAGATTTTTCCCGGTTAAATAAGTATTATTGCATTCATGGCAAAAAAATACAAAATAAAAAAATTGATTTACTTTTGCACTTTATTACATTTGAGAAGTTGTACTTTTTTTTTTACTTAAGTAAAGGAGTTGAATCAGTACTTCTACTTTTACCAGAGTATTTTTTGCCATAAGTAGCCATACTTAAGTACAGAATGTGAGTACTTCTAACACCTCCAATGAAAATACACATAAAAAAACAGATACAAGAATAGAAGTAAAATCTGGAATAGATGTTACCCCATGTTTGTTACTGATAAAGAAAACTCAAGCCTTAAATGCTGTTTGGCTCAAGTTTCCAAAATAAGTCTTTGGTCAAAATGTGAAATTATTAGAATTAACAAGAGAATAGGTTTTAGTCCAAAGGAATATTGGTCTCAGATCTACTTCAAAACACTGTCTGCACATTATGATCCATTCACTTTACAGGTTCTTTCTAGTGGAATATTTACTAATCCATTGTTTACATGTACATAAACCACCATATATGTGGAATAACACACCATCATATATATTAAAAACATGAACTAACCAGTAATTTGTCATTTGTTTTCTCATTCATTTTATTAAAGTATGTAAAATTTAATTAATTAATTAATATCTAAAAAACATTTGTAGAGCAGTGATATTAGAGGTGAATTATTAATTAAAACATAATATTGTTCCAAATACCATTCAAGAGTAATTATAAGTATTTATATTTTTACAGTAAATGTCTGAAGATGAGCATAAATGTTACATTTCTGTTGAGGGTGTGAAATTATAGAAATTAATTTATTTCATTGACAAAGTTTAAAACATATCTTAAGTTTTTGTTTGTTTATTGTGGTTGTAGTACTGTGTGCAGTGATGCCTGTACAAACCAATAATAAACTATTGTGTTGTGTTCTATTCTGGGTGTATTGAGATATAATAAGCAGATAATCCAATAGTTAAGCCTCTTTTACCTCCATTTGTAATGCAAAAATGGAAATATGATTTATTACCCCATACCCAAAGGGGAGGCGAGGGCTATTGTTTTTAGTTCTGTTTGTTTGTGTCATTGATTGAATTCATCTCAAATTGGGTTTATAGATTACCAGTGACCCAGAATACATCTGATTACATTTAGGGAAAAATAGGTCAAAGTTGACATTTTTCATGATTTTTTTTACAATATTTTTTTCTCCTCCCATTTACTTATAATGATGAGTTCCAAATGTCTGTACCAGCAAAATTAGTGGTTGATTTCTTACCAAATTAAGTTTATAGATTGCCAGTGACCCAGAATAGATGTAATATTTTGGGAAAATATGGTCAAAGTTAAAAAAAAATATATAATGATTATTTATGCATCCTTTTTTTCCCCATTTACTTATAATGGGCGACATTTTAAACATGTGTGAATATGTTGATTTTGTTTCAATTTACTTCCACCTTGGTATAGATAGATAGATAGATAGATAGATAGATAGATAGATAGATAGATAGATAGATAGATAGATAGATAGATAGATAGATAGATAGATAGATAGATAGATAGATAGATAGATAGATAGATAGATAGATAGATAGATAGATAGATAGATAGATAGATAGATAGATAGATAGATAGATAGATAGATAGATAGATAGATAGATAGATAGATAGATATGAATCCAGGTTTTATATATTCAAGGATGTATTTTCTGTTCCAGCTTCATCTCCCACATTTCATTTTCGATTCTAAACCTGATCCATTATGTGTCACAGAACTTTAGCACTCTGTACCTGATGGTGAGGTGTGATTTACATGATGAAATTCATTTGTAACCTGGTAATTTGGCGTTGTTTTATTTATTCACTGCAGCTCAGGTACATACAAAAAAATATATCTTTGTAAATTACTCCCAAAATATATCCGTACGATTGTCTCTGCAGCCTGTGGGATGTTGGATGGATAATAAGTTATTATTTTCTGGAGTCCCTTATTGGTTGTGTTTTCCAGTGGTTGGCTCATCCTCAGCTAATATAAATTCCAGAGGACTTGACAGTGTGATGTAAAGTGTCTGCCATGACAGTTAATAAAGATGACACCTCTGCCTGTCTTCCTTTTACACTTCACCTTGTGAAGAAGGGTTAATAATGTCTATTTTTGTACGGTAATTATGGGTTATGTACAGTATTGCATGTTTGCCGTTCTAGGAAATGCAATTTAATCTAAGTATTGAGTAGTAAATAACAATATGATGAATGTACTTTTAGTTCAATTAAATCCATCCTCCATTTTATGAGGGAAATTAAATGCAGTGTTTCTTTATTTCCTCATACAACACGTGTCTAAAATACTATACGCGCATCATGCACTGTAGCATGTAATTTAATTTAAGGATATTGCAGTTTTAACGAAGACACAGCTCATAAAAATGGTAAATTGATTACACTTCCAGAATAAAACTACACCGTAAACCCGAATAAGTTAGAAGAAATTAAAAAGTTTAAGGCAATCGATTGCCTCAATTATTTTAAGTTGATGAAACTTAAAAACTACAAGTTTCCAGAACTTAAAATGTAGATGTTTATTGAAGTATACTTAAATTAAAACATTACTTAGTATTCTAAGGTTCTGTCAGTCCTACTGGGAGACTAAGTACGAGTTCAGTGTCTTTGTCCAAGGACACTTGGACATGTGGACAGACAGAGCCAGGACTCTGACCTCTGACCCTTCAGTCATTGGACGACCTGCTCTACCAGCTGAACCACAGCCGCCCCTGAATAAAACATGTTTTATTTAGAATTTTTTTGGTGTGATAGGTATTGGTGATTATTTGCAGTGCTCTGAAATTATATTTCATCACCTACTACATCAGTTAAGTTTTTGTTTTTTTTTTCAATCAAACAATAGTAATAACAGTACAATATCATTCTCAGCATTTAATGACTTCATTCCACTCAGTTGTACCTCATATGTTTTTAAGTTATGTTCACTTATATCCACAATTTTTCTACTTAATAAAATAAATATTAGTTGGAAGTACGTTACAATAACTTAATACATTTGAGTTAGTAGTATTATTTATGAAACTTTGAGTATTCACAACTGAATATATTTAATTATTCTGCACATTTGGGTTTACAGTGTAATGAAATGTTCCCACGTGTGTGTTACTGATAAAGAAAAATCAAGTCTTAAATGCAGGTTGGCTCAAGTTTATAAGATAAGTCTGTGGTCAAAATGTGAAATTCTAAGAACTAACAAGAGAATAGGTTTTACTTTATTGTGAAATATTTATATTGTATACGTGTACATAAACTACCACATATAAATAATAACACACCATCATATATATTAAAAACAGCACTTTTGTCATTTGTTTTCTGATTCATCTTATTAAAGTATGTAAGATTTAACACATTTAATGTCTGAAGGAGATACTTTATTTTTTTTAAAACAACGTAGAGCAGTGAAATATTGAACACAGAGTTCAAGGATATTATGTTTTATTGTGTTTTTATCTTAGTATTTTTATCTTTGTATTGTGTTTTATTATGTTTATTTTATCGTACAGTGCTTCGGAACCCTTGCAGTTGTTTAAATGTGTGCTTTTTAAATAAAATGGACTAGATTAGATTAGACAAAATTTGACACTAAATGACACTTTTTGTAAAATGAAACAAAAAAAAAAAAAGGAAAATGCTGCGTAATTCAATTGCTGGTTTTGTGCTTCAAAACCAAAGCCAAATAAACCAGTGTTTTTTTTTGTTTTGTTTTGTTTTTTTAACTCCCATTCATACTAAAATCCAAACACCAAAATATACACAGAGTTTCAAATCCTACACGCGCATCATGTACTGACTGTAACACGTGATTTAATTTAAAGATATTAACCAGGAGGCCCACACAGCTCATAAAAATGGCAGTTTGATTATGAGCTGTGTGTTTTTGACATTCCCACAGCACACGCCCACTACCGTGACCTCTGCTTTAATTCCAGGACGTCTGTGTTTCTCATGAACATGGTTCTGAGAAGCTCTGCCTTCACCCTAAGCACCTGCAATCACATGGTAGCGGTGGTGTTCCTGCGCTGTTTTTGCCTTGTAGTCTTAAAATAGCAAACATGCAGCCTTGGTTTGTTCTGCTGCAGCTGTTAGTGCAGGCGAAGGCCAACAGATACGAGCACAGATCCCTGACATGATTTAATCTGTCTTTACAGCACATCTGTGAATTAGGTAGAAGGGTAAAGCTTGTGTCGCATTTAATGGACAGAAAAATAAGAACAGTGGAAATACTACGCTATTTTAATTGTACCCCTCCCTCCATGTATCGTTAGAACTGCTCGAAATGTATTTAAACTTATACTTTTGACATTTTTTTAATGATTTTTTTTTTCCAAAAGTGTGTTATATTTCGACCATAAAGAGCAATTTAAAGCCATAAATTACCATATATCTTCTAAGTAATGATAAATTCTTTAATGTGTTGTTTTTTTTATTATATTGTTTCATTTATCTATAACCTAAGTTATTTTTTTGTTCATTAGATTTATTTGAAGTGTTAATTAACTTGATGAAGGGAGGCCTCTACATAAGCATATTAAACATTTGGTCTTCCTTGTACTGTTATATATCATTTATATTTATACTTGCTTATATATTTGTTATCTTTTTTAAAGTGTGAAATAAAGAAAGAACAAAAACATCCATTCATGACAACAAAACTATCTTTTAAACATGAAATAATATTGAAAGTTTTCATTGATAATTAATAACCTCTAGGGGTTTAATCTGTCTTTCTTGTTTTAATCATGATTTCAATTTCCTTAACAATAAAATATATATATATATATATATACCGGCATAAAATAATAATAATAATTAGGAGTCAAACATATCCCAGTCTTTAACTTTAAGCCACCAAAATTAAAATACTCTTAATTTGATTTACAGTAGACACGTTAAGATTTGGTTGAATTACTTTATTTCTATTGTCATATATTGCCTTTATTTCTACTATGAAATATTGAAAGGTTTGTGTTCTAGGCATTATGCTGTGACACATATAGAGCAAGAAAATGCTAGAGAAGATGCACAACTGCATTGCATCGAAGAACAATTGACAAATGAATCTTTCCTCCTCTGTTACTTTTTCTTTTCTTTTTTTAAACTTAGGGAGAAAACTTGCGTCCCTGTTGAATTGGAGATGGATGTGCCGGTGCCGGTGTCGGTGTCGGTGTGCTTCCATTCCTCACAGCCTTGCAGAGTCATTCTGGCAGGAGGATCATAGAAAGCATTCCCAGATCACCTGTACGGAATACAGTATCTTCTCACTTTGGCTTCGCAGTTGAGCACTTTTAACTTTTATTTTGACCTTCATGAGGTGAAATCAACTTTGTGTTTTACATCCTACACAGCTTTCTTTTTTTTTTCTTTTTTTTTTTTGCCATGAGTTGACAGTGAGCGCGTGCAAATGCATACGTTTAACATTATTTTGGTGCATCATCTGTAAGTATTGATAGGACTCCCTGGAAGTAGCTTCGTTGTTGTAACACATTGCAGTGGCACATAAGCTGAGTGATGAGATCCTGTACAAGGTGCGTCCTGCAGTGGGCTTTTCTTTTTTTTTTTTTTTTTTATGCACAGTGGGTGTGGCTAACATCTTCACTGCACCAAGTGACTGGATACACTTCTCCTTCTGTATGATAGGTCAGTCAACACAAGCTACAGCAGCAGACACACAAGTACCGCACCTCACACACTTCTGGTGTACATGAATCCCACTTTTATTTTAGACAGAAAAAGAAAAGATGTTTGTTGTTGATGTGTTTTTTTTTTTCCTGGTCTGTATCGGTTACATTTAAAACCATTCTATGAAAAACTGTAGCACCAGAGCAGATTTTTTTTTTTTTTTTTTTTTTTTTTTTTATTGCCCATTTCTTTGATTAAAAATGTCAATTTGTGCTATTTTTCCAGTTTTGATCAGCCTTGATTGGGAAGAGACATTTCTTTCTTGTATATAAAAAAAAGACTAGCACTTCATTTCTTTTCCAGTCATTTGCAAAAAGAAAAGAGAAAACTGTATATCTTTTCTTGTCATTTAAATCACAAACAGATACATTGAAATGAAATTTTTCTTTTTAAAAAATAAAATAATAATCATAATTGGGCGGCATTTAGCATAATCCAAGCAGGGAATCAGCTTTCATGATGATTATTATATATTTATATATTTATATGTATACATATATATTATGTTTATATACAAGTATGGCACTTGATTACACAAAAGCAAGAAAACACTTCACAAATAAAAGCAGTGGGCGCTTTGGTGTGTCATAAATTAAGGAAGTCACAGACGTTAGCGTTTGCAGCAAATTCACCAGATACTGTTTTGCAAGTCAGCTATAAAGCAATGGAATGGTTACATATTATGTTAAGGTAAGTGGTGCAACACAGGCAACAAAAAAATAAATAAAACATGAATTATACGCTGATGTGTTTGAACTACCAGAGTTAGGATCTATATATCTGTAGAAATCTGGATGGTAGATTTGTCCTTTTTAACCACTGGTGACATTTAATTAGGTTGGTGCCAAAATTAGGTGGAAAAAAAACATGTCTTTATAAACACTGTCAGCACATTTTGGATAAGGTCAGGCTCTCAAGTGTTCACCTCTTAGTGCAATTTTTGCATTTACTCTCTTCAAGTACATCAGAACAGCCCACAAAGAGTAAATATGTGAACACGTTTTAGTTTTTTTGTTGTTTTTCGTTTTTTAACATGGCCTCTGTTTCAATACAGAGTATAAACGTTACTAATAAAAAGTTGCATCAGTGCAATAATAAATAAAACAAACGTGTAATCCACGCTTGCCATGGAGTCCTTAAAAGATAAAGTAACAACCAAAATAAATACATAAATAAATAAATCTGCCCACTCTTTAATCATGACACGAATTTAGGCGTGCGGAGCTGTCCATCATGTCCATCATGTCCATCATCATCATCATCATCATCATCATCATGGTTTTTCCTTTTTTTCTTTTTTTTTGGACTCTACATGTTCTGCTATGACTCCATTCTTCTCTCTCTCTCTCTCTCTCTCTGTATATATATATATATATATATATATATATATATATATATATATATATATATATATATATATACATATATAATACGATAATATGAGCCTTTTACACATAAGCAGAGTCACTGGACTGAGTGCGGCCAAAATTGGGCACACTCATCCTTGGCAAGTCCTTATTTCTGATCTCATAAATGGACTTTCTGCGAGCCTGCACACCCCGTACAGCCGTTTTGATTTTCCTCCAGCCCAAATGATTGAGTTCTGCCAGGTTCAACACCACACAAAAGCCACTGACCGCGAACATGAAGACCAAGAACACTGTCTTCTCCGTTGGTCTGGACACGTAGCACTCGACATCTTTAATGCAGGGGTACCGGTCACATTCGTACACCGACGGGACGTTGAATCCGTACAAGAAATACTGACCCACCAAAAAGCCTATTTCCAGCGCGTTTCTGAAAACCACCTGGATGATGTAAAACCTGGAGATGCCCTCTTGTCGCCTCATTTTGGACTTTGTAGTTCTCATGGCCGAATTAGGGATCTCTTTGACTTCTAAACAGTCCGGCTCGGCTTCTTTGGTGGAGTTCTCCGTGTTCTGAAGTACTCCGTTTACAATGGTGTTCTTGATCTTTTTGCTCTCGTCGCGCTTGAGTGAATCTTGATCCTTATCTAGTGTCAGATAGACTGTGGAGTACCGACGCTCCTTCTGCTTGGCCGACTGATGCACCGAGTACGTGATAAAACAAAGACTCGGGGTGCACACCATGATGATCTGAAAAACCCAATATCTAATATGTGAAATGGGAAATGCCTTGTCGTAGCATGCCTGGTTGCAGCCCGGTTGTAAGGTGTTACAAACAAACATGGTCTGCTCGTCATCATAGACAGTCTCTCCAACTATTGCTACGATAAGAATCCGGAAGATCACCACGACTGTTAGTAGGATCCTAAAAAGCAAGCAAACAAACAAACAGTGAAAATAAGTGTGTAAAAAAAAATATATGTGTGTGAGTGTGGTTGAGTTGTGCGCTCAGTGTGTGTGTGTGTGTGTGTGTGTGTGTGTGTGTGTATTCTAGAAGGAGCTGTCCGGTGCTGAAACCAGATGGATGTTACTGCTGCTGCCTTCATCTGTTATATGTGCTCTGCGTTTTTTAGGTTTTAACACCTGAAAGAGCATGTGTGCAATCAGCCTGTGTCAGTTATTTTGTATTAATATAATGGAGAAAAAAAAAAAAGAGTGATTTCTCTCAGTCTAAGTGCACAACCACCACTCAAACCTCACACACAAACGCACAAACATCAAATGGATAAAGTGAGTGAATGACCACATGAAATGACAAGTTAGTTGACTTTGCAGCACCATCCCAGGTTCTGAGACAGCTGTCAACTCAATTTATACTTCGCTGCCTCGTTTAAGAAGAGGAGGAGGAAGGAGAGAAAAAAAAAGGAATCTGTGGAAATAACACCGAAAAAAATCCACAACACAGACACGAAGCACTGGACACCAGAGACACTATACGGAAGATCCTGGAGAAGTACAAAGACAGAAACGGGGGACTGGGAGCCATGCTAAAGACGATCCTGGAGGCTGCTGCGATTCTTCTTCTGTTTCTTTCTCTTTTTTTTTTTTTTTTTTTTTTTTTTTGCTGTTCATCTTACCTTCCTATCATAGTAGAGTGCTGCTGGACAGCAGCCTCCAGGAGCCTCTCTAGTATAGTCCATTCCCCCATTTCTGAGCATCCGGAGAAGACAAAGGCGCAACGGCACTGGGTTCAAATCCCTCCAAACAAAAAAAGCACGGTGTTATCCCCTGTCCCGTTCTCAGTATTCAGTCTCCAGAGCGTCCTCTTTTTGCTAAAAAATGCATCCGTCACGGGATGCTGCCTCCGCCGCCGCCGCCGTCCCCGTCTGTGTGTGTCAGTCTGTGCGCTCTCTGCTTGGTTATGTGCTGAGCGCGCAACGCCAGTGTGCGTCCTGCTGTGTGCGCTCCCACGACGCTTCCACACTTTTCCTTGTCATGGGAGTCTGAAGGGCTGATTACTATAAGCCCTCCTATTTTCGATCTTCAGATCAGGTTGATGGGCCGCGCGCTGCGTCTGGATGGAGAGAGGTTGGATTTAATGTCTTGCCAGCGTTAATCCGCCTTTAAGTAGTCTCTCCCCCCCCCCCCCCCCCTCACCCCCCCCCTCCCATGCGTCACGTACGTGCAGACAGGTCGATGGACCAGAGCCAGCAATACCACAGCTTCTGATTTGTTTTTTTGTTTGTTTGTTTGTTTGTTTGTTTTTCTCCAGTGCTGTTAAAAACCAATCGTAGTTTTGTGCGCCCTAGATGTGGACGGTTTTACCTGAAACACTCATCATGTCCACGTGGGAACAAAACCTTTAACCTTAACAGTTAGTTGTGACACCAAACACACAACTTATAGTGAATAATGCAAACATATGTTCACAATATGGACATCCATCTATAGGTGGATACATCCTGGATCCTGGGTATGAGGTGATAGTTTTAGGAAAGAAATACAGATATAATATGATATTGACTATTAGTAGGATATTTTATATTTTATAACATTAACATATGGACATACTGCCTTAGACTGACACAGCAAAGCCCGGAGGTGTAACCCCCCCCCAATCCTGCTCCTCCTCTTCCTCCTCTTCCTCCTCTTCCTCCTCTTCCTCCTCTTCCTCCTCTTCCTCCTTGTGTCGCGTGCTGCTGGCCAGTCGGTAGAGCTGTTGTTTCCACCTCAGGCAAAGATGAGGCTGTGGATCCAGTGACAGAGTGAAAGTACCATCTGAGTTAATAATCACTTTTCAAGCACTAGTCTGCCTGTCTGTCTGCATGTCGGTCTACCTGTCTGTCTACCTATCTGTTTGTCTGCCTATCTGTCTGTTTGTATGTCTGCCTGTCTGTCTGCCTGTCAGTCTACCTGTCTCTCTGTCTGTCTACCTGTCTATCTGCCTGTCTTTCTGCCTATCTGTCTGTCTGTTTGACTGTCTGCCTGTCTGTTTACCTGTCTGTCTATCTGTCTGCCTGCCTATCTGTCTGTATGTCTGTCTGCCTGCCTGTCTCTCTGTCTGCCTGTCTACCTATCTGTCTGCCTGTCTGTCTGTCTACCTGTCTGCCTGTGTAGAGCTTTTAAAAATAACACCAAAATATGTGACCCCACCCTATATGTTGCTCTGAGATGTGAAAGTTAAAGGCCTGCACCGTGTTTAGAGGCTAATATTAGCTCAGTGTGTGTGTGTGTGTGTGTGTGTGTGTGTGTGTGCATGCATGCTTGTATTCCTATTTTTATGAGGACATTGATGTGTTTACACAGTCACACCATGAGGACCTCTGACACTATGGAGACCAAAATTGAAGTCCTAACAAGGTTAAATATCAATAAAGGTCCCCACTAGTAAAATAGAAATGATGTGGCCCTATAAATACATGAATTAGTTTTTTACGGAAGTCCTCATAAAACACGAGGGAAACAAGTGAAACATATATTTTTCAAAGGTTTGAAGATGTCTTTACTTTAAAAAAAAAACAAAAACACAAAAACAAAATATATATATATATTAATGTTTTTAAATATTTTTAGTAATTTTTTAAATTGAATTGTAATATTTTATATCATTATTAGTTTCATTGTATTTTATTTTAAAAAAGAAGATGTGTTTACACTCACTATTCAATGGCTACTTGATTACAAATGTGGTCCTCATGAGATACGTGAATTAGTGTGTGTGTGTGTGTGTGTGTGTGTGTGTGTGTGTGTGTGTGTGTGTGGAGGGATTCCTTGTATCTAAAGTTCAGATTATTTATGTTTAACATCTGGGAAGGTGATGCATAAATATTGAGTCGTTACATCATTTTACCCCTCATTATCATCATCATCATCATCATCATCATAGTAACAGTAGTAGTATTTGGAACAGGTATAAATACACATACATATGCAGTGATCTGAGTTCAGCCTTAAGAAGCTCAAATGACCTGCCACAGCCACATATTCATTTAGTGTCAAACTTTGTCGAATCTAGTCCGTTTTATCTAAAGAGCACACATTCTAAAGCACTGTACAATAAAACAAACATAAACACATAAAACACAATAAAAAGCTAATAACAGTGAGATAAAAAAAAACACATTAAAACATAATAAATATCCTCAAAATCTGTTCAATATTCAATATTCCACTGCTCTAAAAATTGTTTTAGAAATCTGCTTCAGACATTAAATGTGCTAAATCTTACATACGTTAATAAGATGAATCAGAAAAGAAATGACAAAAGTGCTGGTTACTTCATGTTTTTTAATATATATGATGGTGTGTTATTCCACATATATGGTGGTTTATGTACATGTATACAGTGAATTTGTAAATATTCCACTAGAAAGAACCTGTAAAGTGAATGGATCATAAGCTGTTAGCTTGCTAGTTAGCATTATCAACCATTAGCTCATTAGGTAACAGCTAATCAACTTCTATTTCCAAATCATTTACTGTTATGATACTTGAAAGCAATAAATATAAATGTTTTAAATGTGTTTCAGCAATTAATAAATATAAAGATAATTGAATACATAAACTTTTTAATCAAAAAGCTATCATTAGCAACATTTGAATGAGATATATATATGGTGGTTTATGTACATGGATTAATATTATTATTTATTAAATGGGTTTGTAAATATTCAGTGTTTTGAAGTAGATCTGAGACCTATAATATTCCTTTGGACTAAAACGTATTGTCTCATTAATTTTGAGAATTTCACATTTTCATCCCAGACTTGTCTTAGAAACTTGAACCAACCAGCATTTAAGACTTGAGTTTTCTTTATCAGTAACACTAAACAGAAGCTCTAAAAACAGATGAATGAGCTGTCAGCACCCTAACCCAACCCAACCCACCTCTGTCAAAGTGGCCCAACTTCATTTAAGCATAATGTTGAGCCTTAATACAACTTATACAGTTGAATTACATGAAAAAACAAGTGGTTCCAGGCACAACAAACCTCAACATCAACCCTCACACATATTTTACATAATTTTTTCCTTTCTCTTATCATTGTGTAAACATATTTTTGACCTACATTCACCAAAATTTGATGGGATCTATTCTAGACTACTTTACACCTTTTCTAAAAAAGTAATGGAAATTGGTCCAGTACACAGTAAATTGTGTAAAAAATGTAATATATATATATATATATATATATATATATATATATATATATATATATATATATATACTATATAAAAATCCACTGTCAAAGTATTTTTATTCTTTCAATTATTCCAATAACGGGCAGGGCAAAATTTAACAAATGAATACTTTAAAACCATAAAAAAAAAAAAAAAAAACAAAATTAAATGTAGACCAGTGGAACCTTGAGTGAAATGAGAAGACAGAAAAATATCTCTCAAATGAGAGAGAGAAAAAGGGAGGGGGGGGGGGGGAGAGAGAGGGAGAGGGAGAGATAGAAAGAGAGAGAGAGAAAGAGAGAGAGAGAGAGAGAGAGAGGCAGAGGGAGAGATAGAAAGAGGGAGAGAGAGAGAGAAAGAGAGAGAGAGAGAGAGAGAGAGACAGAGTGAGAGAGAGGGAGGGATAGGGAGGTTATGCACACGTGTGTCATATTAGGAGTATTTTAACGTTACTGACATGAACCCTCACTGGTGTTCCAGAGCCTAAGATTTAAAAAAAGGAAGAAGAACATACTCAGCCTTTTGCAAGTACCTTTTATTTTTTACAAACCTATACATATCCACATAAAAATTGCACTGTAGTGTAAACAAACTTTTGGGTGAGGATGCATTAAATGTCGCTTTGAGTCATAAGGAGGAGAGAGAATAGAAGGAGGAAGTGCGCAGCTCAGAAGCACTTCCTGTGGACGATGGAGGGTCCGGCCTCGTCGTACTCCTGCTTACTGATCCACATCTGCTGGAAGGTGGACAGAGAGGCCAGGATGGAGCCGCCGATCCAAACTGAGTACTTCCTCTCAGGGGGGGCGATGATCTGGACACAGAAGCATGAGTGAAGTGAGTGCACCTGTGCTTTATATGTTCCATAGAATACAAAACCTTTTCACCTCACATAGTTTTAAACTGTTATCGCTATACTTATTGGTATTTATAATGTTTGTCTTATTTTTTATTTATCTATTATTTGTGGAGCAGAGTGGCCCCACTTAAGTGGAATTTCGTTGTAACTCGTGTGCCATGACAATAAAGTCTATTCTATTCAAAGATAGACGTTTGAGTTAAATTTCAGTCAAATCGGTGTTTGTATGTCCGAACACCGATTTGACCGAAATGTTTTCAATGTAAAAACAACAGGATTTTTAAGATAAGATACGATAAGATAAGATACAATAAGATAAGATACGATACGATACGCTACACTACGCTACGATACGATACGATACGATACGATACGATACGATACGATACGATACGATACGGTACGGTACGGTACGGTACGGTAAGATAAGATAAGATTGCATATGGGATTAATTATTACATTATTGTAGGTTGTTTATTGCAGTTTCTGTTGTGGATCCTGACAGCTGCAGGAAGGAAGGACCTGACTTTTTAAAATGTTTACAGTTTACCTTAATCTTCATGGTGCTGGGGGCCAGAGCAGTGATCTCCTTCTGCATACGGTCAGCGATACCCGGGTACATGGTGGTGCCTCCGGACAGCACATTATTGGCATACAGGTCCTTCCGGATGTCGATGTCACACTTCATTATGCTGTTGTAAGTGGTTTCATGGATGCCAGCAGATTCCATACCTGTACAAATATAATTATTTCTGTACTTTAGTTCATTTAAAACACATACATTCACACACATAAGCATTAGTCTTCTTTTTTTTATTGAAATTAAAACATACAAAACATTGGAAAATGGGATAGATAATAAAACAATAGGCCAGTTAATTGAAAGAGAAAATATATTTATAAGTTGCCATTAAAATAATTGTTCAGTCCTTCAACAGAGTTAATATATATGATTTGACCTAATTTTTAAAGGAAGCAAATGATTTACATCTATGGATGTATTATTTCCCTAAGATGATAAAAAAAAAGATTCAAAATAAAGATGTATGGTTCAGAAAAATCATCTATTTCAAAGAAAAGCAAAGCATGTTTCTTACACTGAAAAAAGTAAAACATTGAATAAACTGAAATCATCTAGTTTAGTGAATCAAATTAAATTTAATTAAAATAACCCTAACCCTATGCAATTCAATTTTGTTCACTCAACTAGATTTTTTTTGTGTGACCAGAAAAAGTCAAAATTATGATATAAACAGCCCAAATTATGAGATAAAAAGTAAAAAATTTTAGATAAAAAGTCCAAATTATGTGATAAAAAGTCAAAATAATGAGATAAAAAGTCAAAGCTGGAGAAGAATTCTTAAGTTAATTCAATGTTTTACTTTTTTAGTATACTGTACTAAAGGAAACAAGACAAGACCACACCTCACAACACACACACACTCAACCTCAATCCAAAAAAACCTTGAAAAAAATATTCATAAACTCAAATGTAACCCCACAAAAAAACATAAATGTGACAGAACAGTTTTAAATCTTTGTAAAAGTGTGTTTATGGGGTCAATTAAATGTAATATCGTAATACTTTGTTATTTAGTACATATTTACTAAAGCCAAAACCTATCACAATCAATATCATCCAAAAAGCCATTCTAATAACATTAACACCTTGGAATAACAGGTATCTGTATTATCTGTCTTAATTATTTATTGTTCTACATATACATTAGACCTTCCTGTGTTCACCGTCAGTTTGAACAGGTGATGACACAGACAGCTCCGACAGCAGCCGCACGCTCTGTGGCGTAAATGTGGACAATAAGCCCCTGCATTAGATCAGCCGTGTCTGTTAATCTGGCGTCAAGTCCCAAAGTAAAAGGTGGATAAACAGTGACCTCCAGCTGGTGTTCACTATCACACACACAATCACTAACACCTCCATTTTCACTAAACTATCATCTGACAAATGATAAAAGTGCTGGTTATAGTGAAGAAAGTCAAACATTGAATCAACTTAAAGATGTTCTTCAGTTATGACTTTTTATCTGATACTGTCATTGAGGTTTTATCTCATAATTTTGATTTTTCATCTCATGATTTTGACTTTTTATATCATAATTTACTTTTAATCTCCTGATTTTGACTTTTTATGCTCACACACATAACTATTTAGAGGTGTAAAGAGGTGAATTTATGAGATAAAGTCAAAATTATGAGATAAAAAGTCATAAATATGAGATAAGAAATCCATAAAAAGGGTGAAAGGTCCACAGATTCCACGGAAATCCACGGAAAAGGGTGGAAATTATGAGATAAAGAGGTGAAATTATGAAATAAAGTCAGAATTATAAGATACAAAGTCAAAATTACAAGGAAAAAAAGGAAAAAATGGCAGATAAAAATGCATAATTTTTAGATAAAAACTAATAAATATGAGATAAGAAATCCATAAAAAGGGTGAAAATTCCACGGATTCCACGGAAATCCATTGAAAAGGGTGAAAATTATGAGATAAAGAGGTGAAATTATCAAATAAAGTCAGAATTATAAGATACAAAGTCAAAATTTCAAGAAAAGAAGGGAAAAAAATAGCAGATAATAATGCATAATTATGAGATAAAAAGTAATAAATATAAGATAAAAAATCCATAATTATCCGAAAAAAATTGACCCTTTTTTCTGATATGAATGATGAGATAAAATGGCACAATTGAGATAAAAAGTTACGACTTATTTTTCATACTGTCACATCTGTTTAGTTTGAAAAAGTAATACGTCTATTCTGAGAATGTAATGAGTATAAAGTACAGATATGTATTAACAAATGAACAAAAAAATAAAAAAGTTCCCAGAAAAATAAATACTCAAGTAAAGTACAGCTACCTTAAATAAATCTACTTAAGTACAGTAATAAAGTACTTTAACTTAGTTACTTCCACCTCTGGGGAGACATTGTGACCTGTCATAAACATGTTGGATGTTCATGCTTTACGCACCGATGAATGAGGGTTGGAAGAGGGTCTCTGGGCAGCGGAAGCGCTCGTTGCCGATGGTGATGACCTGACCGTCGGGTAACTCGTAGCTCTTTTCCAGGGAGGAGGAGGAGGCAGCGGTGGCCATCTCATTCTCAAAGTCCAGAGCCACGTAGCACAGTTTCTCCTTAATGTCACGCACAATCTCACGCTCAGCTAGAAATGAAATATCCATCATGTTAAAAAGTGTCGACATTATTCATATTTTAAGCACATTTGAGCTGCACACTATGTCCTTAGTGAGTTTAAATGTCCTCCATGTCATCATGTAAAGAAGAAAATGTTGGATTTTGTGGAAAAAAGTTTGAGGATACCCTTAAAATTTTAACATTATCTCAAATGTTATGATGAAATGTGTGACTGCATCAGAAAGAGTAACAATAAAGAAATAAAATGATAAATAAATGTTTAGTATTAACATATTTCTTTCTGAAAAGACCTACTCTAGAGCTACTTCTGGGACAGTTCCTAAGTGTTTTTTTCAGATTTATTATCACATTATATATAATATATATATATATTTTTTTTATCAGTTTTTTCCCTATATTTATTCCACTGATCACATCTATGTTCATAAAGAAAAACAGAAAACTTAAGAAAAATGGACTTTTTCAGCAAATCTATCACTAATTAAACATTAACCAAGTGTCTCCATCCACTGTCATTGGTTCAACTCCATGAGTTTTACTGGTGAATCAATGTTGTAGAAGATGACAGTGTTTCCATGGTAACTACAGAGCCTCTGAACGTCCACATGGGCCATGTCTGATGACCATATGATAAACTGTAGCTCCTCGTGGCAGTAAATCTAATGTGTTACCGTAGTAGTCTAGCTTCGCTCAATGCAACTTTTGGCTAAATTTCCCAGACACTGGCCGACCAATCACAGTGAAGTATAGAGTCTGAGGGCGGCGTAACAAAGTGATGCTGCAACAATTCGGAGAGAAACAACTGGAAACAACCATAGAAGAAGAACAACAACGGGTGGTGATTTCCTTTTATCAAAGATGATCGAAGAATGTGAGAAAACGTCAGCAATCATTAAATTCTTTTTACAGAAGTGACAACAGTCATTAAGGTCCATAATCCACCATTTTGTTTAGTCATTCCTAACTTTCTACGGACTCTTCCATCAACTTTCTGGCGTCTAACTACGTCATCCTAAAGATTACACTGATTGGATACAAAGGATTTGAAAGACAACCTTTTAGCTCCGCCTCCCCTGACTATGAAGCGTTCCTAGACCTATACATGTAATGAATATGGTTAGCGCTAGGGTAGGCTACAACCTGAAAAGATGCCTAAGTCAGGACGGCAGAGCATGTTTGTTCTGGCCTAGCTCTACCATGCATGTGTAACTGTCTCATTGTCTCTCTTTGTTCCTTGTCCTGTGTTATTTAATGTTAGGTTAAAGAGGTCAACAAACCTATCACCTTGTATTATGTTAAGAGTCAATTTAACTAATTTCAGTTTTTGAGTTGACCAAAGTACAAGTTATCCTTTATTTTTCTTTATTAAATGTTGTGACTTTCCCTGATCTAAGGTCATGAACACTTTGATGTGTAGTGTCTGTGCAGTGTTTGTAAACAAAGATGATGTTATGGGTCATTTTGACCCAGACACTTTAATGTTGGTAAACAGCTGCTCAGATCTAAAATAAACATGTCTCTTTGATGTGCTTTGTTTTGATTGGTCAATTATTTGTATTTTGATTTCCTTTGAAGAGCCATGTGTGTGTAGAGGAGGAACTTTCTCTCCTTGTCTTTGTCACTTTCTTATGTCATCTCTTTGACAAATGAGCTCCAGAAAGTTTATCCTTGAAGAGGCTTTATCACAGATGTTGAACTGGGACAGTGATGCAGAGGAAGAGATTTAAGAGACACAGGACAATGTTATTGATGATCCAGATTGTCAATTTCCCTATGATGAGGATGAATCAGAGAAGTGTTTGTGAAGATAAAAGTTTGATGAAATAGTTCTTAAATTTAAATGTATTGTATGTATATTTTCTAAATGTTTATATAATCTACCATGTTTTTTTAAAGGTGTCATTCAGCTGAAAACCACTTTTCCACGCTCCTTTTGGAATCTGATGAGTCACCCCGAGTTACCAACACATGCTGCCTTTAAAAGTGGTTTGTCACCTCCACTGGCTGCATTCACAGAAAACAACGAGAGGAACGATGGACCCAGAAAAAAAACAGTCCATCACCTATGTGCTGTTACTGTAAGCCCGTCCCCCATTGCAGCGAATCTGAAGTAGCGTTAGCATTAACATCTACAAGCATCCCGTGCATTTTAGAGTTCATTTTAAAACTCTTACATTTGTTTTTAAATCTTTGAATGGTGTCGCCCCGCCTTACCTCTCTGAACTGCTTCCACTCTCAGGTCATGTGACCAATTACTGTTGGACATTAAAAAAAATCGAACCGGAAGCTCAGAGGGGAAAGAGCCTTTTCTGTTGCTGCACCGAACCTGTGGAATAAACCGCCTTTGAATGTCAGACAGACACCTACACTGTCCAATTTTAAAACTCGACTTAAAACACATTTTTACTCCCTGACCTTTTATTGTCATTATATCTTTTATTGTATGATTATTTTTTATTTGTACTTTTTTTTTTATCTGTGTAGTTTTAGCACTTTTTATTGTCTTTTTAGATTTATTTTATTACCTTGTTCTCCTTTCTCTGTTTTGTGTTTGTCTGTTTTAAAACACTATTATGAATAAAGATGGTATGGTACAAGAGAAGACGGAGCCACAGTAGCTGCTGCACAAACTGGGAAAAAAAATGGTGGATCAAACTTGTTCATGTGCTCTCTGTGGAAGTAAAGGCTTGTTTTTTTTTTTTATCCCTGCACGCTTTCAGAATAAGCAACAGCACAAAACCTAGCTGGATGCTACTCTGGTAAAGGTAAACACACACAGAGAGCGAGAGAGAGAGAGAGGGGGGGGGTGTTCCTTCAAGCATTCTGAGCCAATCAGAGACGCCTCATCACTGTGTCATGGACATGTATGAGGAAGTACCGGTAAACTCTGTTGTTTGACATCAAGTACTTTTTCTACCGTGAAAAAACAGCTGGAAACAAAACAATCTTCTTTTAAAAAAAATAGGACCAACATACAATGTATTCAATAACAATGGAGAACACAGTAATATTAATGAAATAACCATGGAATGGTAACTGTAACTGTTTTGAGTGGATTGAAAGGGAAAAATGACTCGCAATATAATCAATGTAATGTTTTTAAAAAGTGATTGTTAAACACATGGGTGCCCAAAAACATTTGTCCACCGCTGTATGTGTGTTTCTATGGTGATAACTGAAAAGGTTGTGTATTATAGTTTGTGGGTTTACGCACCGGTTGTGACAAAAGAGTAACCACGCTCCGTCAGGATCTTCATGAGGTAATCTGTCAGGTCACGGCCGGCCAAGTCCAGACGCATGATGGCGTGAGGAAGAGCGTAGCCTTCATAGATGGGTACATTATGGGTCACACCGTCACCTGAGTCCAGAACGATACCTGACAACAATAAAAGAACACAACAGAGAAAATTACAAATATTCTGTCTGAAAGTCATGCAGAAAAATTAATTAATGCGTGTGTTACGTCTTGTTTAGATAATTGTAACTCCTAAAAATGATCTGGGCACCAAAGGTATAGAATAGAAGAGAGTATAGATATATATAGAATAGAATATATAGTATAGAATAGAACAGAGTATACATATATATAGAATACAATATATAGTATAGAAGAGAAGTCACTTCAGATGGAAAATCAATGAAGAGAAATTGTGACTTTCTATATTATAATTGTGACATTTTAGCTCATAATTTCAACTCTTTTTCCTTTTAGTTATACATGTCTTATCTCATATGTACACTGAAAAAGTAAAACATTGAATCATCTCATAATTTGTTTGACTTTTTTTTATCTCATAATTGTAACTTTTTAACTCATAGTTTGGCCTTTTTATCACATAACTTTGACTTTTTATCTCGTAATTATACATTTTTATCTCATAATATGTCCTGTTTGTTGCATAATTTTGGCTTTTTATCACATAACTGACTTTTTATTTCATAATTTTTACTTTTTATGTCATAATTGTAACTTTGGATCTCAAAATTTGGCCTTTTTATCACAAAATTTTGACTTTTTATCTCATCATTTGTTTGACATTTTATCTCATAATTTTGACCTTTTCATCTCAAGTTTGATACAGCAGAGTAAGAGTGTGTTTTACTCCGTGTTACAACTCAACAAGGTTGAGAGTTATTGTGACTGTTTAGCTTCACTTAATGCACCTTATATTCCAGTGAATTTTATAGTGTGGAAAGTAGGGTAAATAAAGCATTAAACTTAACATTGACACTCAGTACCGTACTACACTATGTTCACAGATGCTCATTTCAAATTCTACAAAAAGGGAAGAGGGGTGTTCGCCCAGTGTTGGCCTAGGGCACCACATTGATCCGGCCCTGCTTGGTGGTGTGTATATTTGTGCAGTGTCCTACCTGTGGTGCGTCCTGACGCGTACAGAGACAACACGGCCTGGATGGCCACGTACATGGCAGGAACGTTGAAGGTCTCGAACATGATCTGAGTCATCTTCTCTCTGTTGGCCTTGGGGTTCAGGGGGGCCTCCGTCAGCAGGGTGGGGTGCTCCTCAGGGGCCACTCGCAGCTCGTTATAAAACGAGTGGTGCCAGATCTTCTCCATGTCGTCCCAGTTGGTGATGATGCCGTGTTCGATGGGGTACTTCAGGGTCAGGATGCCTCTTTTACTCTGGGCTTCATCGCCTACATAGGAGTCCTTCTGACCCATACCAACCATGACTCCCTACACACACACACACACACACACATATTATGAGGTCACATCTACTCTGAAGTCTGATGAGTGGTTTAGGAGTGAAGGGAAGAATTTACAGATAAACAACAAATACACTGAAAAAAGTGAAACATAGAAGCAGCTTAAAAATTCTTCTTTAATTCTTACTTTTGATCTCATAATTCTGACTTTTTATCTAATGGTTTTGACTTTCTATCTCATAATTTGGGCTTTTTATCTCATGTTTTGTTTTGTTTTTTTAAATCTAATAATGATTTTAACGTTTTATTTAATAATTTTGCCTTTTTATCTTATGATTTTGACTTTTCATCTAATAATTTTGACATTTTATCTCACGATTTTGACATTTTATCTCATGATTTTAAGTTTTCATCTCATAATTTGGACTTTTTATGATCACACATAAATAAATCTAGTTGAGTGAACCAAATTAAATTGCATAGGGTTAGGGTTAATTTATTTTCATTTAATTTGATTCACTCAACTAGATGTTTTTATGTATGACCTGTTGAAGAACATTTTTTAAGTTGATTCAATGTTTTACTTTTTTCAGTGTAAAAATGTTATTGTCTGTCTCTCTGTCTGTCTGTCTGTCTGTCTGTCTGTCTCTCTGTCTGTCTGTCTGTCTGTCTGTCTTACCTGGTGACGGGGTCGACCAACTATAGATGGGAAGACGGCTCGGGGTGCATCATCGCCGGCAAACCCAGCTTTGACCAGACCGGAGCCGTTGTCACACACCAGGGCAGTGGTTTCTTCGTCGTCGCACATGATGGAAGTTCTGTAACACATGCACACAGGACGTCACTGTCGAGACAAGTCATGAATGAACCCTGTTTGCATTTGAATGGAAACTCATCTAAACTGATGCCAAACATGTATTAGACCACCCTTGTTTTTTCAATTTCTTGTTCATTTCAATACTGTGTACAACTAAGTGTTCATTTGTTTGTTCAAATATAATAACAACAACAAAAATAGCCCTTAGTAGTTGAATTTTAGAGCTGATATATATTACGTTTTTTTGATAATAACCAAAATCACATCAGTTCTTACATGTTTTTTCATCCCATGTTTTTTTTGTAGGGAGTAAAAGTAAAAAGTTGCCAGAAAAATAAATACTCAACTAAAGTACAGATACCTAAAACATCTACTTAAGTACAGTAATGAAGTGCTTTTCCTTCATTACTTCCACCTCTGTAGTATAGTTTATGGTAAATGAATGTATCTTACTGTATATGGTGCATTTTATAAACTAATTGATGCTCAGAGTGTTTTACATTTCCTCACATTCACCCATTCACACACACTCATACACCAGCTGCTGCCTGTCCCTACTGGGAGCAACTTAGGATTCAGTGCCTTGCCCAAGGACCCTTCGACAGGTGTGGACAGTTGGAGCCAGGATTTGAACCACCGACCATTTGGTCATTGGCCGACCTGCCCACATGTGTCAAAGTTAGTAAAAAAAACTGTCTTTAATGCATATTATTGTGATGTTTTTGCGACTTTAACCCTTTAACTTCTGAGACTTTAGCAGGTCCACAGTAAAAAAAAAAGAAGAAGAATAAAATAAGCAACAAAATTAACAAAAACAGCCAAAGTGATCAATAAAAATGAACAAAAAATGAATAAACTAACAAAATAATAAGTAACATGAACACACACAGAGAAACAAATGGAACAGAATTGAAGAAAAATACTAAAATAACAAACAAAATGTAGAAAAATAAACTAAATTAACAAAAAAACTAATAAATATTTGCAAAAAATTATATATTATGAAACAATTTGCAGAAACTGTTTTACAAGAAAGATTTGCAACTTGTATTGTAATTTGGTTCCAATAGTTTTATTTTGGCTTTTTCTTTGTTTATGTTTATCTCAGTATAACTCAATTCCATTAACAAAACATGGGGGGGGGGGTAATTTTCTGAATATTTAAACTAAACCATCAGCGCTGATGCATCAGGGGTTAACGGGTTTAAACAGCCAAAATGAGATAAAAATAAAAAATAAACTGGTTTTTTTTTGTACTCCTTTTCAGACATAACACTTGTTCATTCTCATTATTGTTCCTTTTTCTAATATTGTATTTTTACCTCAGCCAAGGACGTTATGTTTTTGTTTGTCTGTTAGTTATCAAGCTAACTCAAAAACTTATGGACGGATTTTGATTACATTTTCAGAATGTGTTGGGAGTATCCCGACAAACAAATGATAAAATATTGGTGGTGATCCAGAAGAGATCCTGGATTCTGGATCACTTTGAAATGAATTCTCCATTTACCGCAATGTAAAATTTCAAAGTGATCCAGAATCCAGGATCTCTTCTGGATTCTCCTCGCTCCCCAATCACCACCAAAATCTAATCATTTCCAGATCTCCTCATTACCAACCTACTCTGCAAATGTAATCAAAATCAGTCCATAACTTTTTGAGTTATCTTGCTATACAGTCACTAACAGACAAACAGACGAACAAACTCTGGTAAAAACATAACCTCTTTGGTGGAGGTAATAATACTGTCATTTGGTTTCAGTAGTTTTAGTTTTGGCTTTTTATTTTTTCTAAATTAGTTGCTTTTTAACACCTGTTTATTTCCATATATCAGGTCCATGATCAAAACTCAGTATAATCACAGTAAAAAACAATATATATTTTTTTCTAAATATTGAAACTATCCCATCCTTTCACAACGATGCATCAGGGGTTAAAGAGTTAAACAGCCAAAATGAGACAAAAATAAAAAAATCAACTCTGGCTCCTACTTCTTTTCAGACATCTCCTATTGTTCCTTTTTTAATATTCTATTTTTTCTTCTATATTTTGCATTATGTGTCTGAACTACAATAAAAAAATAAAGATGACCTACACCCTGATCTGATGATTGGACCTTTTTTCCAGTTAGATGAGGTGAATAGATTTGCTCTTCACGTGATAAATCCACAGTCCAGGTCCACTCAGTCCTTTTTTCCTCCGTGTAGGTACTCACCAGATCAGCACCAGGCGACGAATCTTGACTGTGTTTGTGTGTGTGTGTGTGTGTGTATGTGTGTGAGTGTGTGTAAACCAGGGATGCTGAAATGTCAAGTCTGGGCAATTTATACCCTGACAAGTGTGTGTGTGTGTGAAGGGATCATGCAGTGCGACCCCTTCTCCATATTTGGTCTCCATTAACAACAGCCAGGCCATGAATGGCATGAGAAGGAGAGGGAACCCCCCCTACGGACACACACACCCCCACACCCTTTTATGGAGGACAGTGGTGAGGACAAGGAGACAAAGACTGCGTCCATCTGATCCTCTGCCAAACGTTAAAGTCATGTGTTTGTGGTGACACTACTGACATGTCTTTATCCATGTCCATGCCAACAGGCTTTTATTATGTCTTACATCAGTGTTTTAGGCTGAGAAAGAAATGTCACAGGTCATTATGAGGTCACATCTATTCTGAAGTCTGATGAGTGGTTAGGAGTGAAGGGAAGAATTTACAGATAGACAACAAATACACTGAAAAAATAGTCAAACATGGAAGCAACTTAATCTATAATTTTTTACTTTTTATCTCGGGATTTGGACTTTTTATGTCGTGAATTTGACTTTTTATCTCTTGATTTTGACTGTTTATCTCACAATTTGGACTTTTTATCTCATAACTTTCACTTTTTATCTCATAATTTGGACTTTTTATCTCACGATTTTGACCTTTTATCTTGTGGTTTTGACTGTTTATCTCACAATTTGGACTTTTTATCTCATAACTTTCACTTTTTATCTCATAATTTGGACTTTTTATCTCATAATTTGGACTTTTTATCTCGTGATTTTAAATTTTATCTCAAAATTTGGACTTTTTATGTCATAACTTTCACTTTTTATCTCATAATTTGGACTTTTTATCTCACGATTTTTAATTTTATCTCAAAATTTTGACTTTTATCTCATGATTTTGTCATTTTGTAAGCTGGCAGTTGTGTGAATTTACATTACAGTAAGTTGGCAGGGAATACTTTTAATATCAATGGTGTTCAAGATGGGTCTTTTGGGTATTTGGGTAAGATGGGTGTTTTTAAGAGCAGATACAAAAGCAGTCTGGTTCCGATGCTAAATAACTTTATCATGGCACAGACGACTCACCTTGGCTCAACTGTACAATTGCAGAGTCCTCCTCAGGAAAAATACAAAAATCAACCTCGAGTGCTGTGATTGGCTAGACCTGCTGGGGGCGGGAAGTATCTTCCAGGCACAGCTGCCTTGGTTGGGGGCTCAAAACCCCATTAAGCGCATGTAAACGTACTCATTAACCCTTTGTTGGTTAGCTCAAATGTTTGGTGGAGGTAACTTTGAACCCTGATATCTAATCTAAATTTAAGTCCTTTGATACCAAAGTTCTTGGGCAGTTAATGATATACTCAGGTCATGCTAGTATACCACCAGGGAAGAAGATCGTAACCATGACAACACCCCTGCTATGATCTTTTCTTTTGGACACAAAATTGCAGGTAAGTTTGATTTATTTATTTTTTTTATTTAATTAACTTTTACAGAGTCTATTTTACATAATCCTCATCATGTTTCTGAAATACTTTGGTATTCATGTAATTTTTTTTTTGAAAACATGTTCAATGAAACAGTAGAGATGATAGTAAAGGGTCGTGAAATGCTAAAGCTAATCGCTAATGCTAATCACACAACCACAAAGAGTTAACATATCTACTTTGAACCAAGTCACAAATTATGTTGGTAACATTGGTGAAGCAGTAATGTTTGAGTTTTAATACTTATTTAGGGTCAGTAAAAAAAAAAAAATCTATATTTTATTATTTTATGTAATAATAGTCTCTGTGAGGTGGAAAAAGCAAAAAAAAAAAAAAAAATTGTAGAGTGACCAACAAAGGGTTAACATAACAGGTGGTAATAAAAAGTGAACACCAAAGCAGGGGTAAGAGACCTTTCCCAGTAAATTCAAATCTGATATGACTTTTTTTTTTCCCAAACTCAAAACAACACAGGAAAAAGGACATTTTTTTTTTATTGTGACATATGCCATATTCATTCTTTATTTTTCCACTCCAGGAAAGAACAAGACATAGGGAATGACATTGCCAGTTTACTTGAAACAGACAGAGAGCCAGCTCTGAAGGCTGTAAAATAACATTGGCTAAGAGCAGTGGATGGTCCCACCACAAGGAGGACAAGACAAAAGGGCACAGCCAGCCATGAATCATATGCTGCTGTCACCCGACCCCGAGCCATAACCCTTCACTGTGTGACTCTTTGTTTTGGTCTTATGTAATGAATGGTAGACTATGGACTGCTTTAAGCATCATTTTGCCCCAGTATTCAGATAATGCTAACATTTTATGACCATAGTTATGTCTATCTATGGCAAACAGCTCCATGAAGATCAAGGGAAGGTGGACTTTCAGCACGGGTCTCCTCTGTGGACTACATTTTTTACTATATATTTTATTTAAATCTTTAATATTTTTTATTACTAGTAATCTGCGTTATTGTCCACAGCCATGGAATGTTACAGATCACATGTATTTTATTCTTATTTCATAAATTGCTGACCACATTGCTTCCAAATTCAAAGTGGTTTATTTGTCATATGCACGGTTATACTGTACATGATACAATTGAGCAGTGAAATGTGTTTTCTGTACATGCATCTTTTAAGAATAAAACAGAATAGAGTAGAAGATTTCTATGTATAAAATAGAATAAAAGGTAAATCTTGAGAATTAAATAAATAAAGTAGAATGGAATTTACATTGTGTAAATGGAGTGAAAATACAATACAATACAATAGATTGAAATACAGCAGCCTTTATTATCTTTATGTACAGTTACATTATGAGGGCTAGAATAAATTGAATATAATATTACAAAACCATAAAGTATGATAAAAGAATAGAGATAAGTAGAATAAAAGTATGTGAATTAATGAAAACAAAGTTCATATTAATTTTACTATAACTGTTAACATTATTCCACTCATAAACTAAATGTGAGCTTTCATTTTTGTCATGATCACATATTTGTTTAGGTATGGAAGTGTTACTGTAGTCAGAGGTAGGAACTAAGTAAACAGTACTTCATTACTGTACAGTACTGTACTGTTTTTTTAAGTGTCTGTACTTTACTTGAGTATTTATTTTTCTGACAACTTTTTACTTTCACTCCCTACATTTGTACATAAATATTTGTACTTTATACTCCTTACTGGAATAGACTTGTTACTTTTTCAAACTAAACAGATGTGACAGTATGAAAAACAAATTGTAAATCAGTGGAAAGAAATTGTGACTTTCTATATCATTTATCTCATAATTTTGACTTTATCTCATAATTTCATCTCTTTATCTCATAATTATTCATTTTTATCTCAATTGTGCCATTTTAATTTCATAATTTCGACTGTTTTTCTGATAATTATGGATTTTTTTTATCTCAAATTTGTGTCTTTTCATCTTTCAAATTTGACTTTTTATCTCATAATTATGCATTTTTATCTGTTATTTATGACCTTTTTCTTGTAATTTTGACTTTTTATCTCATGATGTTGACATAATCTCATAATTTCACCTCTTTATCTCATAATTATGACATTTTTATCTCAATTGTGCCATTTTATCTCATTATTTTGACCCTTTTTCCGACAATTATGGATTTCTTATCTCATATTCATGACTTTTTATCTCACAATTTTGACTTTATTTCATAATTTCATCTTTTTATCTCATAATTCAATTTTATCTCAATTGTGCCATTTTCTCTCACAATCTTGACCCTTTTTCCGACAATTATGAATTCCTTATCTCATATTTATGAGTTTTTATCTCATAATTATACATTCTTATCTGCTATTTTCGACTTTTTTTCTCGTAATTTTGACTTTTTGTCTCATAATATTAACTGTGTCTCATAATATAACCTATTTTACTTCAATAAAGGAGTTGAATCAGTACTTCTAATTTTACCAGAGTATTTTTTTTCACACTTGTAGCTGTACTTCTACTTAAATACAGAATGTGAATATTTTTAGCATGTCTGACTGTAGTTCTAGTTGTTGTTTTTTTTTTATTGTCGGGGCCTCTGTGGGTGTGAAAGGTTGGTGCCAACGCCTGGATTAGACACAGAGACACTTGGACACATCTCAAACAGTCCCGTAGTGTGACTTTCAGTTTAGCTGTTGCTACTGAGATGAAATCGTTGTGGCACAATCGCTCTCCTCCTACTCATGACCCCTCAGGAGATGGGCCTCATTACTCAGCAGTGGAGATGAGATAATAAGGACAAAACTGTCCTGAACAAAACCCGTATTGATTTTCTATGGGAATTTCACATCATAAACGGAGTACAAACCTTTTTAAAGAACCCTAAGGGGAAGTCATTTTCCTGATACAGGCAAGGTTTGTACCAAAATCAATAATGCACATATAGAGGAATGTCCCCAAGCTGGACTGGTGCATTTGAGCTGTTCATCAAGATCACTCAATATGAATGGTCTGAAAGTGCTTTCTTCTGTCCAACATGGTGCCTTTATCTGTACGGAGTGTCCAGGGTCATCTAAAGGTCACAGCAGAATGAAGACATGAAACAGATTTCCAGAGGTGGAAAGTAACTACGGCTGGGATGATATGCTTTTATGCCGATTTGATTCTTTTACGATTTTTTTTGGGTGCCGATTCGATTTAAATTGTGATTATTCGATATTCCAGATTTTTCACTTGCCTTTTTAACACCAGACCATGTGAAAAAGCTGAATGATGATGCCTACAGATCATATCAGGAACCATATTTCACACAAAAAAATGCATATCATATGTGAGTCAATTCATATTTATTCAGCAGTAATATATTTGAACCAGACTTTGGGAAGTAAACTGCTACATTTATCTGCACACAACACAAATAGGAGACTTTAAATGAACATACTTCATAATAAAGTCAACTTTTAAGTGTACATGTCCAGCTCTGCTCTTCCCTTCTGTTAGAAAGCCCACACACTTTAATTGTTGTTGATTGTTTAACAGGAACAACTAATTTTCTCTAAGTTTTCAGATATCCCGCGCTATTGAACGCACCAGAGATGTTACAACGGTCTTGAACGCACCAAACTCAGTCCTGTCGCTAAGCACCCTCTTTTTCCCCAACTCTAATTCATATACTCCTGGTTTATTACTGTGTGTAAATGACACAAAGTGAGATTAATAACACAATGCAGTTGGAATACATATTTGCATAGTGTATTGTTTATCTGCGCATAAATTAATGCTGTTTAACGCCTGGTGTGTTGTTGAAGCTAATACGATATTAAGCTAGCTGTCGTCTGTGAGGTAATTTCTGTGTATTCCACGACACATATTATACATCTGAGTGACTCTTTACATTACACCCAGGTTGAAATTAGTCATTTAAATATGGGTGAAAAAATTGATGTTTGAACAAAAAAATCGATTTAAAAACCGTAAAACAAAAAAATCTCAAAATATATGTGAATCGATTTTTCCTCCCACGCCTAAAAGTAACTAAGTAAAAGTACTTCATTACTTTACTTACGTAGATTTTTTTTAGGTATCTCTACTTTACTTGAGTAATTGTTTTTCTGGCAACTTTTTACTTTTACTCCCTACATTTTAAATGTAGAATATTCTCTGTAATTTTTCAAAGTAGACAGAATGCTAAAATGCTAAAACACTAACACTTCAGAGGGAAAGTCAGAGTGAAATTGTGACTTTCTATATCACAATTATGACTTCTGATATCAATTTTGCCATTTTATCTAATAATTTCAGCTCTTTTTTCTCATAATTACCCATTTCTTATCACATTAATATGAATATTAATTTCAGAATTCAGATGTCTTTTTATCTTTCAAATTTGCCTTTTTTATTATGCATTTTTTCTGTTATTTATGACTTTTTATCTCATAATGTTGACATTATCTCATAATGTCACCTCTTTATCGTATAATTATGATATTTTTTATCTCAATTGTGACATTTTTACCCTTTTCTCTGATAACTATGGATTTCTTATCTCATATTTATGACTTTTTATCTCATAATTGTGCATTTTTATCTGCTATTTTTTACTTTTTTCTCTCGTAATTTTGACTTCTTATCTCATAATTTTTACTTTTGATCATAATTATGCATGTTTATCTCATATTTATGACTTTTTAAATCTCAATTGTGACCCCCCCCATTTTTCCTAAATTTCCTGTCCATACCCACAAAACTGAGTAACTATGACCTGATCAAACACATTTTTTCACAGTAATTCACTTTTAAAAGCTTTATTTTTTGATACTTTTGAAACATTTCTGATCTTTCCTTGTTAAATATGTATTTCATCCATGATAAATAAATAAAATACAGCTTTACTTTTTCCTTTATTAATTGAGAAGTTGTACTTTTTTGCTTTCACTTCAGTAAAGGAGTTGAATCAGTACTTCTACTTTTACCAGAGTATTTTTTCACACAATTAGCTGTACTTCTACTTGAGTACAGAATGTGAGTACTTTTAACACCTCTGCAGATTTCACAGGAAATTTCCTGTCCCTGTTCTGGCCTAAATACAGAAAAGCCACTGATGAGCTGCAGCTTATATTCAAGTCTTACCTCAAAGACAGACGGAGCCTGGATCACTGTCACCATAGACACAGCTATATGACAAGACTTGGTTTATTTCGTTACCCTGACACTTCGACAGTGACATTTAAGTGGAATTTGCAGGGTTTTTTTTTAAAATATATATCTTAAAGTTTTCAGTGTCTTATATAAAGCAAATTTAATGGGACACAGGTTACAGTAAGGCTTCATTAAAGAGGTTTCATGTGTGCAGTTTTCAGACCTGTGGCCTTTTCATCCAAAGGTTTTGTTTGGTAATGAGTCAGTATCTGAAAATAATGAGACACTTTGTCAAAATTATGAAGTCAAGTCCTGACTTTGGGACCTTTCTGTGTGGAGTTTGTATGTTCTCCCTGTGTCTGCGTGGGTTTTCTCCAGGTACTCTGGCTGATGCACTGATAGGTTAACTTCTTTAACTTTGACTTTTTATGTCATGATTTTGACTTTTTATCTCAAGATTTTAACTTTATTTAATGATTTTGACTTTTTATTTCATGATTTTGACTTTTTATCTCATAATTTTGACTTTATTTAATGATTTTGACTTTTTATTTCATGATTTTGACTTTTTATCTCATAATTTTAACTTTATTTAATGATTTTGACTTTTTATTTCATGATTTTGACTTTTTATCTGATGATTTTCACTTTTCATTTAATGATTTTGACTTTTTATTTAATAATTTTGACTTTTTATCTCATGATTTTGACTTTTTATCTCAAGATTTTAACTTTTTATCTCATGATTTTGACTTTTTATTTAATAATTTTGACTTTTTATCTGATGATTTTCACTTTTTATTTAATGATTTTGACTTTTTATTTAATGATTTTGACTTTTTATCTCATGATTTTGACTTTTTATTTAATAATTTTGACTTTTTATCTGATGATTTTGACTTTTTATTTAATGATTTTGACTTTTTATTTAATGATTTTGACTTTTTATTTAATAATTTTGACTTTTTATCTCATGATTTTGACTTTTTATCTCAAGATTTTAACTTTTTATCTCATGATTTTGACTTTTTATTTAATAATTTTGACTTTTTATCTCATGATTTTGACTTTTTATCTCAAGATTTTTACTTTTTATCTCATGATTTTGCCTGTACTTAGCTTAAATTGAGTTTAATTCTCCTGTAATCAAAACCAAAGATGATGAAGTGAAATATCGCATGTGTGGCTTTTTTTTTTTTTTTTTAGACGGCAGTGTATGTTCAGCCCTGTGATGAACTCACCACTTGTACAGGGTGTACCCCACCTAACAGGGTTGTACCCTAGCGAGGATGAAGTAGGTTCAGAAAATGAGATGAGATGAAATTTGAATATAAAGAATGAAGTGGTATTTCTTAGCTCTGGTGGCCAGTAGTTGCAGGGCTGGGGAGTGTACTCTAACTCCATCTCACATGACACACATGTATATTGCATTAGTCATTTGGATGTTCCTCCACCTTGTTTCTGTTTTTTCAAGAATGTGCTGACATTAGACAGCAAATTTCACAAGAATGAAAGTGTCGCTGTGTGCATGAGCGAACACCCTGGGTGAGTAAATGAGGTTAAAAAGCGCTTTGGATTGAAGATGAAATATTCACGGATCACATTTGAATAAGCTACAAAACAGACAGCTCCACAGATTTGTAGGTAGGCTGCTCAGCAAGAGTATTTTCATAAGTCTTTATAGGGCTCCTTAAGTATTGGATCCTGAGCTATTTTGGTGGTAGCTGAGAATGCATTGTGCGATAGGAAAGCTTTGAGTTTTTAGGCATGACTTCAGCTAAATAAGCTTTAGCCTTCTGATAATATTCAAAATATTCACAGTCTAAGTGGACTTGTAGAGCGGGAACATAACGCTGTCATTCCAAACCACATATAGACCCAGAGAAGCCACTGTCTGCTCTGGAATGGAATGAAGTCATCTCTGAGCTCTAAACACATTTTTTTTTTTTTTTTATCTGGGGATCAATAACCTGTTGCCTCAAGGGTTGGATGATTGGTTCTAATTTATAGTCTGGTTTCACACCAGTGTGTTAAACAGCTGCAGGCTAATGGAGCTGCATTTGATGTTTTCATGTATCAGTCTGCTTTACTGATGGAGAACCAAGACTGATACTGGTGTTAATATCAATACTGATACTGATACTGATACTGATATCCTGGGTGCGATGTGCCGGGGGTGATTTTCCCCTCTGGTTTTCGACATCACCATTTGGCTGGATTTATGCTCCGAAGCCAAGTCATCTGTGACTTCAAAATCACTTTAATTGACTGTTTTGTCTTTTTTTTGTTTTTCTATTCTCAAATTTTCCATAAAATACACAAAAGGACACACAAATGTGAAGAAAAAAAATACAAAACATGTTAAAATGCACTAAAATTCACCAAAAAAACCCCCCAAAGTGATGAAAAATCCCAAACATATCCAAAAAGTCTTCTAAAATACAGGCAGAAAAACACAAAAAAATCTGATTAAATATCCAAAACATATGCAAAAAATATGTTATTGTGTTAAAAATTGTAATCAGATTAATGATGATAATGGATTAATCTGTGTTAATGCATTAATTTACATACACATATTTATTTAATTAAATTCAGGTATTAACAGGTTAGCATCAGTTTATCCAAAAACTGGAGCAGATACACAACAGTTCAACCACCAGACATTTCCTAAAAGGATCTTCTGCAGCTGGTGTGTGTAGTAAACATGATCACCACTGGCCTCAGCATTGAACCGAAGCTCTACGAAGCAAAACCAACTGACCTCCAAAGAACAGCAACAAAGCAAAAGGTGACCTAAGGTTAGAAAATTAGTCTGAGGTAGATACAAACGGTAATTTACCATGATATTCCTCTGAAAAGCTTAGTGAAGCACAAGCATTCCCTACCATATTTGTCATGATAGCTCAGAGCGCGCAAGAATGAGTCACAGAGGTTGAAACTAACAACTAGCCCTAAAGTAACAGAATTAAACATAGCCCGATCTCTGTGGAAGATAGTGTATGGTAGAGTGGACACGATGGACTTAAGGTCAAAGCTAAGGTTTTGGACGAGTTGACTTCATAAAAAGAAAAACATTGTGGACAAGAAAATACAGCTACATTAGGGACCTAGACGTCGGCTAATTGCATTAAAATAAAAATAGTTCCATTAGCCCAGCTGTTTGGAGAATGTGGAATCCCATAATAATAGCAGAGACAATTTTTCACTTTAGCTGCACTCAGTTCAGTTTTAGTAAATTTAACACGAGGAGCTCAGGAGACCGCCTCAGGTTTGAGCCTTTCCTCTTTAACCCTTTAAACTTCCAAAGGCCCACATACAGTATCGGCCAGAAGTAGTCGCTCAAAAATGTTAAGCAAACGACCCAAACCTGTCCCAAATGGTCACATGACCAGAGGTTCTCACACATCGAAAGATACAAACCACTTCCCGACACAGTAACCACAGCAGATATAATCAGTCATTTGTTCTAAATCAGGGGTCTCAAACATGCGGCCCCGGGGCCAAATGCAGCCCGCTGACGGTTCCAATGCGGCCCGAGGGATGAAGAGTATAATAACCTATGAAATGATTAAATGATTTCTTCTCAGCTTTTTCTTTGTCTATAAAGTTCCAATTTGTCTCATTGTTTAACTGCAGAAAAATATAAAATTACGAAAATATTTACATTTACAAACTATCTCGTAACAATAAAATGTGAATAACCTGAAATATCTAAAGAAAATTAGACACAATTTGAACCATTTTCTGCTTCTGTTACTAAACGTTTTGTGTCTTTGTAGAACTGATCCATTATAAAACACATGGAATAATGATAATTCGAGGCAGAATATTGTTAAAATTGCCCTTTTTTAAATATTTGGATAATTTCTAAAAGTATTTTCTTAATGGCCCTGTCCCATTTCTCCCCCTAACCCTAAAATTTCCCCTAACCCTAGATTTTGCACGTTCATATGTCCACTTGCTTCCCATTACCTAGGGGAGCAAGTGGGAGTGCGATTTTGCCCTTAAAATCAACCCTCAACATGTAGTGAGGTTGGTTGCGGACTTCGTTTTGAGTGGAAGATGAAATTACCCATGATGCACTGCGAGCTCAGCGAGCCGACTGATTTCTGACAACAAAAATGGCGGCGGCAGCTGGAGGAACTGGACCGGTAATGTTACCTTGTCAAGCTAGCGGTAATGCTAACGTTAATGTTATAAATCGCCAACTATTGAAGAAAAAATACATCCAAATATTTCAATAAATCAACATACCTGAGACAAGACTGAAAGGCAAAGAAGACGGCGAATGCGTCTTCTGTTTGCCGCATTTCTTCTCTGCGCATCCCGAAGGTAAATAAACAGAACCAACACAACAGGCAACACAGCTGGGACCGCCATTTGTCCTCCGTGTAAATAGTAGTCAGCTTCTGTCAGTCTCGCGGAGGGGTGGTTTCATATTTGGCGGGGTAGACTTGTCAGCGTGTGACGTCAGCACGTTTGTTACGTTCACTTCGCGAGTGGTGTCCCATTTTCAGGGGGAATTAATTCCCCTTGATGAGTGGAATTTACTTTTTAGGGCACTTAAAACCAAGTGGAAGTTTTAAGGGGGACAAATGGGACGGGGCCAATGTAATGGGTGTTTTTTTTTCAATAAAACGACAAAAATGTATAGTTGTCAATATTTACAGGTTATTATGTTTTCTTTTTCCTGGTCTGGCGTTGTCACTGCTAACAGCTGTGCACCTGCACATAGCAACTGCAAACACTGCCGAACAACTGATGAAAGTAGTTTGCTTAGGCACACAGCTGTTAGCAGTGATAATATGCATTGATCACTATTGAGAGAAAGTAGCTCCAAGTAATTACGAGGTGTGACGTTTTGTCCTCTGATGGTTTTGTTATGCAACTAAATCACTCAAACATATTGTTTTGAGAAGAAACACGTTTTTATTTTCGTAACCCCAGGAAACCTGCATGGACTGCTTTCACTTTGACCAAAACCGGACCAGAACTGGACTGTGGGTTCACCAGAGTAAAGATGGTGATTCTGTATAAATTCATGTGAAAAATAGTGAACTATCCCTTTAAAATCTCTGGGAATGATTACTAGTCCAGTCTAAACAGGGTTTAAGTCCCATTATTTTCTGCTGAACTGCTGATGGACTCACTCAGCAACTTTGTGTTATCTTTTTTTATATTTTACTGCATCCAGGTTTCAGAGCTTTTTAGTCTAAAGGTCCCCAGACGTTGAGTGATGGTTTATAGTGGGTGTATTTTCTGCACACAAGCATATTTGAAATGTACATAATAATAAGCAGGTAAACACAAATGTCTCCACAGCTCTCTCTATTTACTTCCACTTTCTAAATTTAACACTGTGGATTTTTCACCAAATACTATATACAATAAATCAGTCAACAAACAGAGGGCAAGTTCAAAGCAGTTTTAATCGCATTATAAGTTTCCATACAGTCATTTACAAGTCTAAGCGTCCCCTATTGTTAAATTGCCATTTTCATTCTTATCTTCTCCATGCAGTGTCATCGTGAATTAAACAGCAAACACAGACCATGAACACAAAGCCTATTTCCTTCCATATAAACACGTACAAATATGAAAATCCATGGTTAATTACATGTTAACAGAAAAAGTGGAATGTTTTCTTTAGACCTTACGGAACCTTTTTGTTACGCAACTTGCACAAAAGTTTCTCGGCCTGCCAATCATCGCACAGTGTCCTCACATGGAACTAATGTCGAGAGTCATCAAAAGTAGAAAAAAAACAAAAACAAACAACAGCGATCCTGGTTTGGGCGTCATGCTTCTGTTTTCGCTCTCAGCACAACGGTTTCCCGTGCCTCATGTTCATGGCGCAGGTCCGGCCCAGGTTGGCCCCTTTTAGGAGCAGATCGGAGAGTCCGTCCAAGCCCAGGCAGGTCGTCAGAGGGGATATGAGGCCATAGAGACCCCCCAAGGTGATGCTGAGGGGCCACCCGATGCACAGCAGGACCACCAGCCAGATGATGCACCAGAAACACGAGCCACAGTTGCCCATCCTGGACTAGGAACAGAACACATGTGATAGACTTTACCACCAAGAATAATGACATGTCAACAGAGGTCAAAGTACTCACATTCTGTACTTAAGTAGAAGTACAAGTGAAAAAATACTCTGGTAAAAGTACAGTATAAGTACTGATTCAACTGAGGTAAAAGTAAAAAAGTACAACTTCTCAATTGTAATAAACTACAAAAGTAAAACTGCATTTTTTTTTTGTTTCGTCATGGATGAAATAATATTTATTTAAGCAGGAAAAATCAGGGGGGAAAAAATCCAAAAATAAAGCCTTTAAAAGTGAGTTCCTGTGTAGATGATGTGTTTTATTGGGTCATGGTACTCAGTTTACTGGGTATGGACAGGACATTTAGGAAACATTGAAGTCATGAATAGGATATTTAAAAAAAAAGAAAAGAAAAGAAAAGGCATAATTATGAGACTTAAAAAATGTTAATCGTGACATAAAAAGTCAAAATGATGAGATAAAGTCAAAATCATGAGATAAAAAGTCAAAATTATGAGATAAAGTCAAAATCATGAGATAAAAAGTCAAAATGATGAGATGGTTTTGATTACAGGAGAATTAAACTCAATTTAACTAAGCTAAATCCAGGCAAAATCAAGAGATAAAACGTCAAAATGAGATAAAAAGTCAAAGTGAGATAAAAAGTCAAAATGAGCTACAAAGTCAAAATGATGCGATAAAAAGCGAAAATGATGCGATAAAAAGTCAAAATGATGAGATAAAAAGCCAAAATGATGAGATAAAAAGTCAAAATGATGAGATAAAAAGTCAAAATGATGAGATAAAAAGTCAAAATGATGAGATAAAAAGTGAAAATGATGAGATAAAAAGTCAAAATGATGAGATAAAAAGTGAAAATGATGAGATAAAAAGTCAAAATGATGAGATAAAAAGTGAAAATGATGAGATAAAAAGTCAAAATGATGAGATAAAAAGCCAAAATGATGAGATAAAAAGTCAAAATGATGAGATAAAAAGTCAAAATGAGCTACAAAGTCAAAATGATGCGATAAAAAGCGAAAATGATGAGATAAAAAGTCAAAATGATGAGATAAAAAGTCAAAATGATGAGATAAAAAGTCAAAATGATGAGATAAAAAGTCAAAATGATGAGATAAAAAGTCAAAATGATGAGATAAAAAGTCAAAATGATGAGATAAAAAGCCAAAATGATGAGATAAAAAGTCAAAATGATGAGAAAAATTTCAAAATCATGAGATAAAAAGTCAAAATGATGAGATAAAGTCAAAATCATGAGATAAAAAGTCAAAATGATGAGATGGTTTTGATTACAGGAGAATTAAACTCAATTTAACTAAGCTAAATCCAGGCAAAATCAAGAGATAAAATGTCAAAATGAGATAAAAAGTCAAAGTGAGATAAAAAGTCAAAATGATGAGATAAAAAGTCAAAATGATGAGATAAAAAGCCAAAATGATGAGATAAAAAGTCAAAATGATGAGATAAAAAGTCAAAATGAGCTACAAAGTCAAAATGATGCGATAAAAAGCGAAAATGATGAGATAAAAAGTCAAAATGATGAGATAAAAAGTCAAAATGATGAGATAAAAAGTCAAAATGATGAGATAAAAAGTCAAAATGATGAGATAAAAAGTCAAAATGATGAGATAAAAAGTCAAAATGATGAGATAAAAAGCCAAAATGATGAGATAAAAAGTCAAAATGATGAGATAAAAAGTCAAAATGATGAGAAGAATTCAGAATTAATCCATATATAAAACACACTGTAGGTAATATACAGTAACAATAACTGCCTCATGTCCAATAATCTACCTACAACTACTGAACAACAACAGAACTTTAAGGTCATGTTTCTCAGTTTGGTGTCTTTGTACTTTTTAGGACAGAACTGTATGTCTGACATTTCCAGTGTCTGCCAACATTAAACTCTCCTCTCACATTGTCCACATGACACACATGAAAAGAAGCACTAGTCTCACACAACCTTATTAAATTATCATATTTTCACTATCTGAGCTGAACTGACCACTGTTCAAACAAAGACGGTTTTTCTTGAATTCTATTAAGGAAAATGAAATCACATATCATAGGTTTGATATTAAGTTCCTGTAACATAATCATAACATGTTAACAGTCAACATGTCTATTTATTCTACTTTTTATTCCATCAACGAATTTGCGATATAGATGTTACTGTCAAATCTGATAATTTAGACTTTTTATCTCATAATTTTTACTCTATCTCATCATTTTTTTTACTATTTACTGCATAATTTTGACTTTTTATTACATAATTTGGACTTTTTATCTCATAATTTGGACTTTTTAATCTCATAATTTAGACTTTTTATCTCATAGTTTGGACTTTTTATCGCATCATTTTGACTTTTAATCTCAAAATTTAGACTTTTTTATCTCAATTTAGACTTTTTAATCACATAATTTGGACTTTTTATGTCAGAATTTTGTCTTTATCTCATAGTTTTCTTATTTATCGCATAATTTGGACTTTTTTTTCTCATAATTTAGACTTTACCTCAATTTGGACATTTTATCTGATAATTTAGACATTTTATATCATAGTTTGGACTTTTTATTGCATCATTTTGAATTTTTATTACATAATTTGGACTTTTTATCTCATAATTTTGACTTTATCTCATACTTTTTTCATACTCATGTATAATTTGGACTTTTTTATCAGATAATTTGGACTTTTTATCTCATAACTTGGACTTTATCTCATAATTTTTTACTATTTATTGCATAATTTGGACTTTTTATCTCATAATTTGGACTTTTTATTACATAATTTGGACTTTTTATCTCATAATTTAGACTTTTTATCTCAAGTTGGACTTTTTATCTGATAATTTAGACTTTTTATCGCATCATTTTGACTTTTTATTACATAATTTGGACTTTTTATCTCATAATTTAGACTTTTTAACTCAATTTTGACTTTTTATCTCATAATTTAGACTTTTTATCTCATAGTTTGGACTTTTTATCTCATCATTTTGACTTTTTATTACATAATTTTAACTTTTTATCTCATCATTTTGGCTTTTTATCTCATCATTTTGACTTCTTATCTCATAATTTTGACTTTTTATCTGATAATTTATACTTTTTATCTCACAATTTGGACTTTTTATTGCAATGATTACAAACTTGATTTCATTTTCTACATGTTAAAAATAAAGAGTTCAAACAAACACAAAACATAACTAAAAATCTACTGTATTGTACTTGAATCGTACAACCAGTGACGCCTTGGTGGTATTTTACATTAACGTCAATCAAGTTCACTAAAGCAAAAATAAGAACAGAAGGAGAGGAGTGCACAGAGTGGATGATGGATGTGACTTGAAATGAGCAGATGTAGCGTTAACACTGAAAACCCAGTGTGTGTGTGTGTGTGTGTGTGTAGAACTGTGATCAGAGCTGACAGTAGTAGTGTGTGTGTGTGTGTGTGTGTCAGTGGAAGTACAATAGTGTTCCTGTGAGGAGGCGTGCCCCTTTAGTGATGATGGCAGATTATCAGATTGAAACGTGTCCTGTTGATGATCTGGATGTACTTGTCAGGATTATACGGTGGCCTTGACAAAGCACCATAAGCTGGTAACCGCCAGCAATAACCGCCACGTCTGTGTGCCCGTTGAGGTCAACAGGCCACCCACTGCCACGGTGGTGAAGGCTGACACTGGCACATTAGTCACCCGCTAATAGCAGATCAGCAGAGATCATCATAACTTTGGTAATGAGCATTACTTTATCTGTCACCAGGGATAACAAACAGCAGCCACCGCTATGAGGATAAGGTGTGACTATATTTGAGCTCACCTTCTGTATCACTGTACATTTACATACACTTAATTAATGCCTTACTCTGATTAAGAACTTTCCCAGAAGTCTGCATTTACATGGCAGCAAGAGAAATTTGAATTACCGTATTTTCTAGACTATAAGACGCATTCTGCTGTATTTTTAAAAGTATAATAATAATAATAAAAAAAAAGAACATACAATCCACATGGGGTTATCAGCCGTAGATGTCGATGTTGAAAAATCAGATATTTACTGCATGTACAGAAGGATTTTGAACTGTAAATGTAGTTACATGTTTGTACCTGAACAGTGACTTTTAACACAACAGAAAGTTTGTTGATTAAAACAGAACCAAGAGGAAAATAAGCAGTATTTATTTACTGTCTTTATCTTCATTTCTCCCGTGTTTTAAATCACAGTTTTGTCTTTTTCTTTTTCTAAATCTGTTGGGTTTTTTTTAACACCTGTACATCAGTTCCATTAACAAAATTCTCAGTAAATATGTGTGTGTATAAAATTTAACAGCTATACAAACTACACACACTCTGTGCATGTGTATAGTTTGTATACCTCTTAATTTTTTCAATGCTTATAAAAATCTACAGTCTTCCAATTGAAAGAGAATTAAACAAAAAAATAATAGGAAAAACTGTTTATGATCAGAATCAGAAATTTTTTATTTGTCACGTGTGGATGAGCAACCACAGTGAAATGGAAGCGACACTCCCTGAAGACCATGCAAAGATGCAAAGATGCAAAAAGCTAAATATAAATATACAATTATAGAAATAGAACAATATAGAAAAATATACAAGATAAGAACGTCTAGAATAAGTCAAGTATAAAGTAAGTAAAATATAAACAAGAATATAGAGAAAAATATGAATAAAAATATAGCCTGGAAGTAATATAAATATGTCCATGGATATGCATATTACTATTATATTTACTATTATATTTACTATTTATTATTCTAATGTCGGAATGTGTGAAGCCGCCATACCTGATTATTTATGCAAAAACAGCAGCAGATGTGTGACTCTGCTACATTAAAGATATTAGTTTTCCAAGAAACGTGACTTTAAAAAGGACGAATAAGCCTTAAATAAATATATAAGTCCTTTTGTGATAAAATCCGCCAGAAAAATGTGCCCTGAGGCCTTGCCTTGAAGTTGGAATTGCAGAACTGATGGTTTTACGAGTGTAAAAGTGTGTGCTGTCAAACAGATTCCTTAAGCTGGTTTTGCCTTGAAGACACTCTGGTCAGATTCTTCTTCTCTCACAGCGCCACTGCCTTGACTCTACATAATGTGAAATATCCTGTTGTGACATTAGTGTCACGTAGGGTTGGGCAATAAATTAAACACTTGACACGAGTGTGTCCCATGGTGGATCCCGTGCTTTGGGAGAACGCCCTCACAGATCCACTAAAACCACAATTGTTTTAAGTGAAGGAGAGCTCTGAAAACCCCCCAGGTCAGAAGAGACTGACCTCAGGATGTGATGTGGTTCAAGACTAGTTTGAACCACAACGGAAACTACAAGTACTGTAGGTAGGAAGTAACTAAAAAGTACTTCATTACTGGACTTAAGTAGATTTTTTTTTAGGTATCTTTACTTTATTTGAGTATTTATTTTTCTGGCAACTTTTTACTTTTACTCCCTATTTGTTCATAAATATCTGTACTTTATACTCTTTACATTCTCAGAATAGACTTTTTTAAACTAAACAGATGTGACACTATGAAAATAGAGTCAGAAAGGAGAAAAATTGTGACTTCCTATCTAATAATTTTGACTTTTATCTCATGATTGTGTCTTTATATCTCACAATTCTGTCTTTTTATCTCACAATTTTGATCTTTTTTAACCTCATATATATGACTTTTTCTCTCAATTGTGACCCCGACCCCCCATTTTTTTCCAACATTTCTTGCCCATATCCATACAACCGAGTACAGTGACCTAATAAAACATATTTTCTCCACAGTAACTCACTTTTAAAGGTTTTATTTTTTCTACTTTTGAAACATTTCTTATTTTTCCTGATTTCATTCACAGAAACAAAAAAATTGCAGTTTTACTCTTTTACTTGAGAAATTGTTCTTTTTTGTTTGTTTTTACTTCAGTAAAGGAGTTGAATCAGTACTTCTACTTTTACCAGAGTATTTTTTCACAATATCTGTACTTCTATTTAAGTACAGAATGTGAGTACTTTTACCACCTTTGAAAATCAAGTTTAATTACATGCATTAAAATTAATCAAAATGCATGACAACTGCAATCCCTCTGCTCCTGCATTTTATACTTTACAGTTATTGTAACCCCTGAACTGTTCACACTATCTACCAAACAGTGAAGATCCAGAGTAAAATGATGTGTGTAAAGTGTAAAGAACAGGCTAAAAAACACTTGGAAAAAATAAAATGATTAAATAATGAGCATTCAAGACAAAAAGCACGTGTTAGTAAATATAAAATTTAAGGTTTATTTCAGTAAAAAAAACCTCAAAAACTTTTGTTTTACGGCTGCTTTTGATAATAAATATGCTAAAAATTTCAAGTTGTTTTTTGTTTTATTTATTTATTCATTCATTCATTCATCCATTTGGTAGATACTTTTTTTTTTCCCAAAGTAACTTACAGAGGAAAGTAAGCAATCATGCTCTGAAGAATAAAATACAGGAAATTATGAAAAACTTGTTTACTAAAACATACTGTTCTAAGAATTTATTATTTATAAGAACGATAATTAATGGACAGATATTGAAAGTCCTGAAAACAGCGGTGCAAACAACTTGTTCTGACACTTACTGATAAATAAAACACCCAATATATCACCCCTGAAAATCACTGAGATACTGATGTATTTGTACTTTGTTACCACTAATACATGTATTTTAGCTTCTTATAAGTTCAATGAAGAGTTGATGAACTTAGCGTTTAAAATAAAAGGTGGCATTAAAGGGTTAATACGACACACAGACTATTATTTTGTAGCATCACATAACTTACATTCCTGAATTACTTAAGCTCTGGCCTCATCACTTCCATTATTCTGCTTGAATGAAACTACACGTAGTAGTAGAAAGAATCTTCCTACATCTTCCTTATTCCTTTTTGTTCTCTCCTTCTTTCTTTCCTCTCAGAATCGTCTCACTGTAAAAAAGACTTTATTCCATCTCATCATTATTATTTCTTTGTCTTTCCTTTTATATTTTATTTTCTTTCCCTGCTGACTTTATTATGGGTTCTAATTAAACCACAATTCGATGCCAGAGTGAAAGAGAGAGGGGGGGAAAAGGGGTGGTTGGGGGTGCAGGGGACAAAAGCTCCAAAAAAATTTACATTAAAAAACAAAAACCCTAACAAGAAAGTATCAACCATGATAGCAACAACAAGTTTATTACTTTTTAACTGTGCAAATTTACACTTATTTGTACTTGAAGACAGATTTTGGCCATTTACAGTAAATATAATCTTGTTTGTGTTTTTTCTTTACATGACCAAAATATCAATAAATAAACAAACAAAACCTCATAAATAATAACATTAACAAAGTCCCTCTTAGATTTGGTGATATTTGCAGATCTGGGTATAATGTGAGCCACTGGTGGTATACTGTATATATCACAGTATAGTAGTTTTACAGACTACTATACATAAATAATAACTAAACTATAAATTACACCAGAACAGTTTCTTAGTGTTCATATAACTCCAAGCGCAGTCTTTCATGTTAGAGCAGACTTTCTTCATATTCATAGCACAACGCATCTCAATGGTAACAATCACTTTAGCGCTTAGCATGCTAATGCTAGCAAAATTGTTTGTAACTCTGAAGTCATTTTAATTGCTAACAACAGCTAGATACCATGACTAATAGTAACTCAACTGGATATAGTAACATACAGTTACCAAAGCTGGTGCAATGTGTTAAATTTAAGGCAGTGTTAACGTTTAGAACAATTGTTTTGCTGTCATCATAAACTCTATATATCTGTCATTACTTTAGCTGTTAGCTTGTTAGCTCGCTTTTCAGACACCCTGTAAATTAAATTGTAGAGTCCTGAATCGAAATACGTTGTCATCACATACCATTATAACCAATAGTACACTACATAAACTATATATTTTATATTTGTAGCTTATTTAAAGTAAATGCTTATGCTAACACAGCATCTGGGAAGGCCGTGGTGCTAGCTGCTTCTTAGAGGCAGCTAGCATGGTGGAAGATTTGCATTACTGCCATCTACAGGATGGACAGTAGAACAGTATGGCAAAAAATCTACCGTGGACAAAAAAAAACAACCCTCATAAGGTTTGATACCTTACATTCCTAGTTAAACTTCCACTCAAATGTCACCTACATTTCTTAATAAAGTAAATTGAATGTTGTTCTTGAACCATTGTGATAATATGTCATAAATGAAAATATTAACATGAAAACAGGTCCTGTTAAATGATGTAATAGACATTTGTGGATATTTTATTGATGTTTTGGATGACATATGGTCTACATTTGGACATTTTTTTGGGTTTGTTTTGGATGTTTTTGTTAAAGTTTGACTATATTTGTTGGAATATGGTCCCTCTGTGGATAATTATGAGACATAAAGGTTCAGATCTGCTGTTTGCTGTTTGTATTTAGAACAAATGAGCGATTGTACCTGCTGTGGATATTTTATTGGAACATGGTTTATATCTTCTGATGTGTGAGAATCTTCATTGTGAAACTACATTAGGTCATGTGACATTTGGGACAGATTTGGGTGGTTTGATTAACATTTTTGAGTGACTACTTCTGGCTTATACCCTCATATTATGTTAAGGGTCAATTTGACCCATTTCAGTTTTTGTGTTCAAAGTACTGGTTACTATTCCTTTTTCTTTATGAAATGTTGTGACTTTTCCTCATCTAGGATCATGAACTGTTGAGTAAAATCTGAAAACTCTGGGGTCTCATGGAAGATAATGTGGGTCATTTTGACCCAGACATGTTAATGTGGGTAATTGCTGTTGTAAAAACTGTTCAGATCCAAAATAAACAGATATTTACAGTATGGGTTACTTTATTTTGTTTACCCAGTTATTAGTATTTTGATAGTTTTTCTGAATAAGCATATGTAAATTGGAAAGGTACCTGGAGAAAGATCCAAATAAAAAGGAAAAGAATGAAAAACGAAATAAAATGTGTTCACGAAGAGAGGAAAGACTTGAACAAAATAGTTCTTAAATACAGTGTTGAAATAAAAAAAAAAGTATTGTATGTCTGTTTTCTAAATATTTATGTCATCTAAAATAAATTATTTCTCAATTTAACCTGTTATTTATTACTTTTTTACTGTATTGAGTGGATTTATACAGTACGGGATAAAAGGACCCACAACATAATCAATGTAATTCATTTTCAACATAATACAAGAGTTAAAGGGTTAATGACAAGTTCCAGTGTTATGGATGTGACAAATGACATCAAATGACCCAGTATCTAAATAGATGGTACATATTCTAAGGGCTTTTAGAGCACAAGAAAATAAATAATAATAATTAAAAAAAACGATGTGACAGGAAAACAACTTTTCTGAGGTGACTATTACACTTTTTTATGGAACTCTGTGAACTAGTAAATCTAATACCAAAATGCAGATATCCATTTGATAACAACAGGGGAAAAAAAAGATTTGTTTTAAATATTTTGTATTTCGTGCAGAGTCTTGGAAGGAAAAATCAGTGTCATGGATATAAGTCTATTATGGATCTGATGTGTCTGAAAATAACATGGAATCTGTTCTGGAAATTAACAATTTAACCATCGTAAGCCTTTGTTCATACAAAAAAACTCTGAATATTAGTTAAAACTAAACTGTTTTCAGAAATCACTTGACTCTGCTGTTGTACAGCTGTTCTCTATTGTACATTATGTGTTATTATTACTTTATTTTCTTGCACATATTGCACTGTGGGTGATACTGCATCTTCCTTCTTTTTTCATTCTATTTACTTTTAACTTGTTATATATATATAGATAGATAGAGATAGATAGAGATAGATAGATAGAGATAGATAGATAGAGATAGATAGATAGATAGATAGATAGATAGATAGATAGATAGATAGATAGATAGATAGATAGATAGATAGATAGATAGATAGATAGATAGATAGATAGATAGATAGATAGATAGATAGATAGATAGATAGATAGATAGATAGATAGATAGATAGATAGATAGATAGATAGATAGATAGACTTGTCATGTCTGCTGTAGTAGCTTCAATTCATTTTAACAATTTAAAATCAATTAAAGTCAATTGATTTTATTCACAATTTACAGGACAAAATGAGTAAACTTATTTACCTGTGTTAAATAAAGGCCTACATCAAAAATCTATAATTTTAAATACTTTTTTTTATATGTTACTTTATGTTTTGAGGGTGAAGTTGACATTTACAAGGAATTGCTGTTATATTTTCATCACATTACAAGTTGTAAATCAGAGCTCAGAGGATAAGTGTTCATGAACAGTTATGCTACATGCAGTTAGTCTCAGTAGTGCATCAGCCCATCACAGCTGTTAGAAGGAAAAGCTTTGCAAAGTAGCTATTAACCTAATGAATACCTGTCGTGTGAGTATAAAAGACATGTTCACCTTCAGCAGAGAAAGGTTCCGGCAAAAATGGGCTCCTGTTTTCCTTGTTGGTTTGTAGATATTCCTTCCAGTCGCCAAAAGTCCAGCTGAAGACTCCCAGAGACGACGATGATGATGATGATGATGATGATGATGATGTTCTGCAGGAGGATTAGCCACTTCCCACCAGTTAGCTTTAATTTACTGCAACAAGGTACCACAGGCAGCTGGATTCTTAAGAGGCCAGAGCGGCGAAAACAGAAAGTTAGTTAGTGGAAGGGCTGAGCGTAAGGAGGATGTTACACAATGAACGCATTCATGTGACTCAGGACAAAGTCTGGTTCCTGTCATGGGGTTTTAGATGCTTTATTAGTGGAATTTATACTCATCTATGTTTGTGTTCCAGCTACATACTCATTCTTTTGTGCAATATTTATGCATATATTGTCAATTAGTGTAGAACCCTTTAGATATAACAGTTCTTATTGTTTTTATCATAAATAATAAACCAAAAATTAAAGGATAACTGATCAGCAAATTAGAAAGAGGTTGGTAATAGGCGAAAAAAAAAATTATATTAGCACATATAGCTATAGTTGCTGTAACAAATATCTAATAATAATTAGTAAACATACAAACACACAGCTCAAAAAGAGGTAGGGGATGGGGGGGTCCTCTCATTTCAACATTGGTACCCTAGTCTTCATTTAGTGGTATTTTTTTTCTAATTCCTATTCCTAATAGTTTAGAAAGGGGGTCTGGGTCTTCTCAAACTTTTGTAAGGAGCCTTTAAGGGAATGTCTGATGTACAATGGATTAGTAAATATTCCACTAGAAAGAACCTGTAAAGTGAATGGATCATAATGTGCAGTGTTTTGAAGTAGATCTGAGACCAACATTTATTTGGACTAAAACCTATTCTCTTGTTAATTCTAAGAATTTCACATTTTGATCCACAACTTATCTTGGAAACTTGAGCCAACCAGTATTTAAGACTTGAGTTTTCTTTATCAGTAACACACATGTGGGAACATTTCAGTAGTTTTATTCCAGAAGCATTTTACCTGTAGATCAGTGTAGTTTGTGATGGTACATACAAACTATGGGGCCTGTCCTCAGTCATTAAACTGTCCATCCTCAGCTGACAGAGCTCATTTTCTATCTAACCTCTCTTTGTAATTCTTTTCTCAGATGCCAGTGACGCTATTTTCTGCAGAAAACACATATGAACACTGAGCTGGACTGATGCACTGTCAGAGGAGGGAAAGCCCTGCCTGTACACTTGACTGCATGCAGAAAACACGTCTGCTTAAATCCATCATCAGCACATGATTCTCCATCAGGTCCGTGGACTTGCTGAGGCTGGAGCAGCTGTGCAGCTGACCTGTTCTCCCAGCATGCCTGAGGTATGATGTAACAACAAGCAACCTCTGGTGCATGATAATGAATGAACTTCCAGTCTGTCTTTCTGCCCACGGTGCTGTGGACTCCCATGACCTCAGATGTTTTTTTTTTTTTTTTTTTTTTTTTAAATGACATAAATTTGGTATTTATCCTCTTACCAACTTTATGTCCCAGTCCTGACACATAGATGACATTATTTTAATAACACCTACTGTATATATAAAACTCCCACATTAATACACCTGCACTTATCTCACATCAAATGAAAATGAACAAATACATTTTTGAAAATATAAACCATTCTGAAGTGCAACAGTAAAGATGATTTACACTAAAGACTAACAGGAGAAATTTGGCTTTTCTTACTTTTGAAGGCTGTCATCTGATCAATCATCTATCGATCCAACAAATGTGCTGTGGTTTTCCTCGTAACACTCCAGTGCAGGGGTGCTCAATCCTGGTCCTTGAGAGCTACTATCCTGCATGTTTTAGATGCATCCTTCTTCCAACACACCTGATAGTCATTATCAGTCTTCTGCAGAGCTTGATGAGAGGTTTATCATTTGAATCAGGTGTGTTGGAAGGGGGATACATCTAAAACATGCAGGATAGTAGCTGTCAAGGACCAGGATTGAGCACCTCTGTGTCCTGTGAATATAATCCAGTCAAGTATTTAGGTCCAAAACACATATAAGAGTGGTATTTTTGGAACACAATTCTAGTTTATTGTCTGGTTGACAATGGTATTTTTTTCTATTAAATATTTATTTTCACCAATTTTTGTTAAAATGTTTATTTTAGCAAAAAAAAAAATCTAAATGTTACCACATCTAAATCCCCCCTCTGTAAAAAAAAAATGAACATAACCATTGAATAAATGCTCTAAAACTGACATTTTTACAAATAAAACTTTCAACTACAAAGTGCACAGATATTAGTTTGTTGGTAAATGGTATGTTTCAGTCCATACCTACTAAATACAGACAAATACACTCTGGTTTTCACCAAAAAATGATGGTGAGAAAATGTAAATGTTTTAGTACTTCTAAGTCTAAAGCTTTTGACCTGTTAAATAAACAGCAAAACTGAGTGTTACCTTTTACAAAGAGCCAAGTGTTTCATCTGTTCTCTAAACCACTGGAAGAACAGCTGGAGTTTTAATTCCGAGAAGTATTTTTCAGGCGTTTTAAACTAAATCACCCCAGAATGGTAAAGGGTTAAATGATTTGATCCAATGTCTCAGTCATTCACTAAATTCTGTGGCAAAAACTGTGCTGCTGACCAGCTGATCTAAACACACACACTGTGCTTTTTGTACTCTGCACAAACTTAAGAATGGCACAGGACTTAAGTCTTGCTGGTTGAGTGACTATGTAGTTCCACAGGGCAAATTGAAATCCCCCAGCATGCACAGTGGCCCTCGGGTAAAGTAAGTGACCTACAAATGCAGCTTAGCTTGTGAAGCTGGTATATGCTCAGCCAATCAGCTTTCAGTGGCTCCTGAAGCAGAGGAGGGAAGCAGATGAATGGATAGAAGTGTCATGACAGACAGATTTGAAGTAAGCTTAAACATGTTTACTGTGCACTCTGACAGGTTTCCTTTCTTGCTTTGTATCCAAGTGGAGGTTGCCCCCTGTGGATCTGGGCTGGGTTTTTAAGGGTTAAATCTGGGGTTTGGAGTTACACATCCAGTGGGGAGTCCCCAGTGGGATGCAGAAACACACTGTGAAAACATGTGTGAAAAGGAAATATATATCATGTGTTAAGCTGCTTTTACACATAGCTGGCAGTTTTGGAAAATGGATATTAAAAAAAATCAAAATAAATAGTGCTACCAAATAATTAAAAAATGTAATCACATTAATTACAGGGTTGCTGTGGATTAATTTTGAATAATCATGACTAATATATTCCTTTTTTAATCTACATTAATTGTGTTTCATGTTGTATGAGCAAGTAATAAGTGAATATATCAACACTTAATGTGTTTGTTTCAAGCTGCGGGCAACACATTAAACTAGTGCTAGGAAAATCCCTGAGTAACGTATGCTTCGTCACGTGTTAATGTGGTATTTTAAACTAGAAGAGCTTCGGAGAAAATAAAACTTTGTCTTGCAGAGTGTGCAAAATACTTTATGCTGGTTGACTGTTCTGTTTTTTTACTCAAATTTCCCATAAAATCCATAAAAGTACAGTCAGGAACAACAAGTGCAGAGAGAAGGTGAAACACAGAGCACAGTAACTTCATGAATCATATGAAATGTTTGATCTTGTCCAATCACAAATACATCACTATCACGCATTACCATGTTAAATCACCAATACATGTTGAAAACGCCAAATCTCTGCTCTGACCTTGATGCAAAAATTCAATATGTCGTCAGACTGGAAGTAGTGAGTCGATTTGGCTGAAATTTGGTCCACTTCATCGGACAAGAATTGGCGACGCTAGACTGTGAACAGAGGAAATGTGCACACACACACAGACAAACAAACCGTTAAAGCAACATAACTTCACAAATCTCTGATTCACGAAGTTGACAATACCCTCCCTTTTTGGGGGCAGGGTAAAAATACCCCAAAATGCTTGAGGAGACACAAAATATGAATGTAGTTCAACTACCACCAAGTTACAACAGAATGTATTTAGTCTCCCCAACCCTGGTAGAGATGGAATATTTGTCTGACTGTGGCGTTAATCTGAGATCTCCTTTTATTTCTCCATTTACACACAAACGCCACATTAGCTTCAATGCACATGTCTATGGTTGTTGTATAAAGAATGGGCACAAATGCAGAGAAAAGTCTGTGTTTTACCAGATACATGGCCACATGTGAATCATAGACTGTATATAAAACGCATCCCTTCATGTGACCCATTGGTTTCTGAAGAGTTGAAATGAAGCAAAGTGGGCAGTTCTCATCATCTCCATTTCAGGAGCATCACATGTGGTCACGTGTTTTTCCAAAAAATTATTCACAAGGGAGCTGAGAGTGTGTGGGAGATGGATTGACACCTATCACACTCTATGCTGCCAGTAGCTAAACACGAACCTGGACGTAACAGATAATTTTTTTTAACCAGGCTGTAAACAGTAAACAATCAAACATGGTAAAACATGGGTAAGGTACATATATTACCCATGTATTACCTGTTTACTGAGGAACATAATAGTAATAAACTGACTATTAGTTACTATAACACATGTCTGGTGTGTGATCGTTGATGATTCTGCAGCTAAAGGTCATTAACAAACACTTTTTTTTAGTTAATTACTGCTTATTGATAGTGAGTCAGGACATTGTTGGCATCAGTTATTATCTTAATATGCTTTGATCATTATGGGTCTTAATTAGTTGTAGTATGCTTAATTAAAACAGATATTCTTATGTAACTAAACAAAAGTGAGGCTATGTTGGCACAACCAGCCTCAGTGTTTGATTCTAATTTACAGTTTCTTGTCTGACATTCTGTTTCCCTGTTCATATTATTTTTATAATCTGGCCTTTATCCAACTCCACTGAGCACTGGAGGCTCCTAAACATGACAAACACAGCTGTTCACATTATATTTCTGTAGGAATAGTACACAACAATTATATATATATATATGTGTGTATTAGGGTCCTGCAATCTATGAGTTTTTCTGACGCCGTGAACACAAAATGCTTGAAAGAGGAACTTCACGTGCAATGAAGTCCAGGCAGAGGGGGCTGTAAAGCTCACAGCTAAACCCACAAGCCACCATTCTCCCCCTGGGGAGGGGGGGGGCAGGGCGGCGAACCACCCCAACCTGACACTCACTGGCTCAACCCCCAGTACCCCCCTCTGAACATGGCCTCTCCGGGGACAGGTCTCAAGCGCTTAGAGAGAACCGAACCCTGGTCCCAAGGGCACCGCTGTACCCTGCCCTCACACACTGGCAGATAAAATCAGATATATGGACCCAGATGACCCCCCCCCCCCAAACAGGGAAATAGAAAAGGCCACATGAACTGCACCATCGAAAAGATTGTTGATTTGAGCCTCATTTATGTTATTCATGTGGAAATGAGGGTCAGAACATCCAACGCAAGCCCCCCCCCCTCTGTTTTTTTGATAAATCACACCCTGTGTGTATATACTGTATATACTGCTCTCCAAATGTTACTTTGAAGCTAAAATGAAGTATTACTAGGATTCATTGTGCAGTAACATGGTTCCTGTCTTTGTTTTCTATCAATACTACATTCATGCATGTGCTGGATTTGACCTAATTTATACCATATGAGGGACTCCCTCCAGTGTAAAATTGTAAAGTGTCATAAAAGTTGCATGAGTTCTGATCTGATTTACAGACGCATACATGTAGAAGTGGCTTGGATTAGATTTGCTGGAGTCTGTTCTATTCAAGCTGCTACAAAAAAAGTACAAAATCTGAACTGAAGAAGGAAAAGATGAGATTTGAGCCATTTTTTTTTTATGTGAGCACAGTATTAAAGTAAGATCCAGATCAGACATGGAAGTTTGTGGTGGAGTCTGTTTTGTGCTGGGACAGTGACATTAGCCAGCTGCATTTCAAAGCTAACGACTGTCTGGGTCATCAATATGATATCAACCGCTACGTTAATTTGGCTCCAAATCCTTCTGCTGAAGCCCCAGTGTTCCAGTCCCTCTTTTCTGTAACACCAACACTTATGCTTATTGACTCACAAATGGATGTGGTTGATACATTCTGGAGCATTAGGGAATTAAATTATGTGTGACATGAAAGAACTAAACCTAATTCAACTCCGTCCAAAAACATGAGACGACACATTTCACCTTTCAAGGTTGCTGAAGGTCAAAGGTCATGATGTCATTTTGGAGCCTACATGTAGTTTCCTTTCTGTCAACCATAATAACTGAGTACTTATCACAAGTAATTTTAAAGTTACGCCCCCTTCAAATCAAGTGACCTTGAGTTTGACCTTTCAAGATGACTCAAGGTCAAATGTCATGATGCCATGTTGAAGCTCATGCCAGGTTTCCTATCTGTCAATAATAGTAACCAAGTCTATCTCGACGGTTTTTCTGTTATAGTCCATTTTAATTTTTAGGTATTAACAGAATGACCTCTGACCTCTTGGGTCAAGAACTGAAAATCTATACATACAGGTAATATCTCAGGATTCAGAAAAGATAGAATCTTGTTTTTTTTTTTCATTCACATCGTCTCACCTTCAGACATCAGACGGGTCAACACCTATGGCTTGACCATGTCACGTTTTGACGTCATATGACGCCATATCAAGCCTTGGCAGAGGTCTACTGTCTCTGACTGCCTTATTCTTTTTTGTTTTGTTGAAAATAATAATAATAAAAAAAACTGGACAGTGATAAAATAAAAAAAGAAAAGTTAATTTCTTTATTGAAAAAGTACTGATAGTAACAAAATTAAATGTTCTACAAAAACATCAGACATTGTTGTGATGGTTTTGACTATGATTCCAGCCCAAGTATCAAAGCAGATCCAGGGCCAGTAAGTCCACACTCTTCTTGTCCTCAGGGACAGTCCACTGGGCTCCTGTTCATTAGACGCTGATCCCAGATGAAGCTGCTCTACTGCTCCTGTTCCTCTCCGCTGTCTTCTTCGTCGCTGTCACTGTCTCTGCCAGGATGCTCTGGCATCTTGGCGTGTTCTACTGGATCTGCATCACAGCTGGCCTCAGACTTTGGCTTGGAGTCCGCTTCCCCGGGGATTTCCTGCTCCATGGGGGTTTGGTCCTGCTGCTCCTCAGATACGGCTGGTGTTCGCTGCTCCTCAGATACGGCTGGTGTTCGCTGCTCCTCAGATACGGCTGGTGTTCGCTGCTCCTCAGATACGGCTGGTGTTCGCTGCTCCTCAGATACGGCTGGTGTTTGCTGCTCCTCAGATACGGCTGGTGTTCGCTGCTCCTCTGCATTTGGCTTGGTTTGTCGTGGTGGCAGAGCCAGGTTCTGTTGCTGCTGCTGCAATGAAGCAAAAGAAACACAAATTATAAATGTGTTTAAGGATATACAGTATCTGGACAAAAGCATGGGGACATGTTGGATTCAAGTCTGGGATATAAAACAATATATATGAGGAAGTACTTGTAAACTGTTGTTCGACCTCAAGTCATTTTTCTACCCTCCAAAAACAGCTGGAACCTAGAAAAGCAGACAACTGCTAAGGTAGACACCCCCGACCACCACCAAAATCTAATCATTTCCAGCTCTCCCCATCACCAACCTAGCCTGAAAATGTCATCAAAATCTGTCCATACGTTTTTGAGTTATCTTGTACACAAACAAACAAACCAACCAACTAACGCCGGCAAAAACATAACCCCCTTGGCGGAGGTAACAAAGCAATAAAAATGGAGAACAAAGTAATATTATTGGAATAATGATGGGATGACATCTTTAAAATCAGTTGTGAATAATAATAAAAAAAGACAAAATATAAATCCATGTTAAGAGAGATTAAGCAAAATCTTCTTTGATGCATTTTGGAAACAAACACAACAATTAAAAAATCTAAACTGACCAATGTAATGATATTTGTCATTATTGTTTTGTGTCTCAGACCCCTGTTAAAAAAGAAACTGAAATCTCTCAATACTTTTGCCCATATGTTGTATTTCTGGCTTTTCATAAACATTATTTCATTTTAATATCATCTGCTGGGACACTGCAGGGTGAGGCCACGGTTAAAAACACCTCACACCCCCCCAGGCCTCCAGCTCTTCTTCAGTTATGACCAAACACAGTCTGCACATTTTCTGTTTGGTGATTCAGCGTGAAAATCTCCTGGATTCAGCAGAATCATCCACAGGATCCATTTAGATGCACTATGTATGAAGTACTCCTGCCACTAAGCGTCTCTCAGTCAAAACAATAGCCCCAGACTGTTAAAGCAGCTGCCAGGGTGCCCTTTCACAATAAAAGCCCTAAACAAATATTTGATGTCTGAAGTTCGTCAGCGCATTTAAGTAAAATAAATAAAATGTGTTAAAGCTGTGAATAAAATAGTTTCTATTTAAAGGAGTCATCCCATCATTATTTCATTAATATTACTGTGTTATTGAATACATTGTGTGTTGGTTCTATTTAAAAAAAAAAAAAAAAAAGTCCAGATTGCTTTGTTTCCAGCTGTTTTTGGAGGGTAGAAAAATGACTTGAGGTCGAACAACAGTTTACCGGTACTTCCTTATACATGCCTTTGGTCAAAATGTGAAATTCTTAGAATTAACAACAGAATAGGTTTTACTCCAAATAAATATTGGTGTCAGATCTACTCCAAACACTGTCTGCAATCCATTCACTTTACAGCTTCTTTCTAGTGGAATATTTACAAACTATTGTATACATGTACTGTTACGACCCTGCCACACCACTCGGGGTGTGGGTCTGTTTCTGCTTGTTTGTTCATTCACAGGATTGTCTCAAGGCGGGGGTTTGTCTGGACGCATCATCAGTGGATGCGTTGCACCTGGGCACAGTGTCAGGCTCATCCTATAAAAGTTCTCCTCCTAGATGCTGATAGAGAGCTGCTAATGGTTGGCTGCTCCATCTAATCTAATCCATCTCAACTCGCACGATTATTTCTTTTAGCATTTACTTGCACATTTCCTGTTATCTCTTATTTTCCTAAAATAAATACACATGTCTACCCACAATCCACTACTGGCTGTTTTTGTTGCAGTCTCTGAGCCAGGCTGTAACAGTACATAATGTGGAATAACACACCATCATAAATACTGTATTAAATACATGAGCTAACCAGCACTTTTGTCATTTGTTTTTCTGATTCATCTTATTAAAGTATGTAAGATTTAGCACATTTAATGTCTGACGCAGATACTTTCTAAAAAATACTGTAGAGCAGTGAAATGGTCAACATTTCAAATGTCTGTAAAAACATCAATTTTGTTTCAATTTACTTCAAACTTGGCACATATAAAGAATCAGTTGACACGATGACATCAGCTATCTACTGTATATCTATGTAGCACTTTGAGATTGCTTACATATGAAGTGCATTATAAACTAAAAATATTATTATTATTGGCTGGATTGATGACTAAATAAGCTACAGTATGTGAGCGCAGTGGTTTGTTACGCCTGGAATCACTAGTTGCTCCTGTTTCGACCTAGTAGTGACTCTACCTCTAGATTACTTAAGTACAAATATAACTGTTTCACATTTGTTCATCTGTTTTCGCTTCTTAACAAGGGTTGACTTTCAGTTACGTGTAACTGTTGTAGTCACACTGTTGGGTTGGAGCTGTGTTCATATTGCTTTACCTGTCTGTACTTCTGCGAGGTCCGGATCATGTGCATGTACATATTATACACCAGGTTGGCCATCTCCGGCATGTTCTTCACAATTTGGTCCGGCTGTGCAGAAGCATCTCTCTGAAAGGAAAACCCGAAACACAACAGTCACGACAACATTTGTTTTAACACCAAGAGGGAATGTGCAAGGAATTATAATCCAAACACATACAGCTTCAGTCTTGCATTAAAATGTTAAGGCATCGGCGCTAAATTATTGATCTGGGACAAATCTGCAGGGAAATTAGGTTTCACCTGCTTGTTATCTGAAAGCAGGTGTGTTGAGGATCATCAGATCGTTTTGCCGCCTACAGCTACTCCCGCTTGTGAAAAAGGAAAAGTGGAGGCTGCAGAGTTTCCACTTTGATAGTATTAGTATGCAGACGGCGGCGCACAAACTAAACTAAGGAGAAGAGCAGAAGGAATATTCATTGTGTTGGGTCGTTCCCTCCTAAACACGGGGCTGATCCTCACGGAAGCCTCAGGGAACTGTGTTGAAATGAATGCACCCAGACATTCAGGGTTACACAACTTAACTGGGTTTTATGTTTGTAAATCTAATCAAACATCGTGCCCGACCACGGTAATTATACGGTTTACTTGAGCACTTTCTAATCAGCACACTGTAAAAATGTAAATTTACCAAGTGTATTTTTCATTATTTCTAGTCCAAATGTCTCATCACAATTAAAATAAGACATAATCACCTAAAGACTTTTCAGGGAGATATAAGAACTTATTTTTAGACAATAGATCTGGAAAATCTTCATTCATTTTCAGTTGTGCCACTGCTTAATTCAAGAAAAAAAATCTGCCAGTGGGACAAGTGAAAATTAATTAATTAATTAAATGCCATAGGTGTGAATGTGAGAGGTCTGCGATGAACTACAGACTCATACATTGTAGCTGGATTAGGCTCCCACAGACCCCCGCGACCCTAGTGAGGGTAAAGTGGGTTCAGATGACGAGACGAGAATAAGACTATTTTTTCAGTCTTATTTTATGATATAGGACTTTTATAATTGTTGATCTCTTTTATTGATAATTTTATGGCCGTGCTGAAGAAAGTGATGCTGCCAAAACGTAGTTTCATTGTGTCTCACAATGACAATAAAGTGTTCTATATTCTATTCAGAACTGGACGCTCAAAGCTAACTTGGCAGATAACCCATCTCAATGTTTATCTTTTTTTCATGCCGTTTCATCGTTCACTACTGGCACTAACACCTACCAGTCAAAGTTTATGTCAATGAACTTGACTTAAATGACCTCTGCTTTACTGTCCATGTTTGCACACAACATGGGCCATCGGAGATTCAGGAAAACACTCCAACAGCTATTCGGTAGTGTATTGACCTGAACTGGGCACTACTGAAGCAGAACTGAATGGAATGTGGCTCCAGTCAGAAGCATTGACCGAGCTTGAATCAGGGAAAGAACTCACACAAACACAGATAAACATTTGCCACTTGTGTTATCTTACTGCCTAATGGGTCGATAACGGTTAAAAAGGTGTACACTGGCCAATATTGATCTAATCGGACTGTCCACCCCTAATATCTTATTTAACCCATGCAGCAGTTGGTAGAGTGGTTTGTCCAATGACACAAGGTTCAACAGTCCGAGTCCGGGCTCTGACGTGTCGAAGTGTCTTTGGGCCAAGACACTGAACACTAAATTCCTCCCAGTAGGTCTGTTATTGCCTTACATAGCAGCAGAACCTACTGGTGTGTGAGTGTGTGTGAATGGGTGAATGTGAGGATCTGTAAAGCACTTCGGGAACCATGGGTGCATAAAATACGCTATACAAACTCAGTCCATTTAAAGACCCAAAACACCAATGGCAACCAAAACCATCTGTCAATGTAACGTGAATTACTTGTGATCCACTGATTCTATCATTCCACTGCAATAATTGGTGTAAAATGCAATTTGTCATCTTTTCATGGTCATCACATATGACTCATTGGAATGTTCAGAAGCTCTGTAGTTACCATGACCACCACCATCATCTTCTACAACATTGATTCACCAGTAAAATCCATGAAGTTTGATCAATGACAGGGCAAGGACACACTAGTTTTATCTTCAGTTAATAAAATATTTTAATAAAAAAACTTCCATGTTCTTTATTTTAACTTTAACCTGAGGTTTTAAGAACAGGGACATGATCAGTGACTTAAGTATGATAAAATACCACATTTTCTTTGAGGAAATGTAAAATACAGAGGATAATATGATACACGGTAATAAAGTGCTTATAAAAGCTTAGATCCAGAGAAAAATTTATTTGGGAACTGACATAAAAGGAACAAAGGATCTTTATGGGTTAAGCAAAGACTAAAAGATAAATTAAATGAAAAACAAACCTTTTTCACTTGACATATTAGTACTAGAAGTTAGAAGGCCTCTCATTTATGCTACTTGTGTGAACGATATGACCACATGCTGACGATATGAACGAACGATATGACCACTGTTGTGTGAGACAATGTGAGAAGTATTTGGGGACGACGTATGCAACTGCAGAACCTAAGCTCCCTCAGAAACAGGGAAAATCCTGATATAAAAATACGCATACTCATGCATCAGGACACTTTCCGCCTGAACTTCTACGTTGGTGCATGTCAGTGAGCCCCCTCCCCGTTAAGGAGCCTATGACAGTTCTATTCAAGTGCTGCCAGATAAAACCTGACTCGTAATGGACGTGTGCAGTGGGGGGTTACTGCCTCCACGTAGACGGGCTAAGCAGGGGCCACATGTGCGTGCCCAAAAGAGCTGTCCCCCACGGGAGCCAACACTCTCCAGTCACAGGAAGTGTCACAGGCTATGGGGTATTTTAGACACCCCTGTTGCCGCACACGCCAGTCAGTGAGAGTCAGTGACCAGACGACAGTCGGCTCACACTGGCCCGGTGGGATTTAGGAGCGTGGTTTTTTGGATTCTGACCTTCAGGGGTTAATTATAGCTGTGGCCTGTGTTTCCCATGCTTACAGATGGCCCTTGCAGAATGCTGTTAACAGACCAGGCCTGTGGGTAAAGCTGCAGTAAGACTGGGGACCAGTGAGGAGCAGAGGGAATGGAGATTCCATTCAGAATATAGAGGCAGGATTAGACAAGAGTACGAGAGGAGCAACCTCAAACGGTGTTATATGTGTGAAATATGTGAGAAAATAAGCTGTGCTCTTATCGAGGTGTATCAAGCTCCTGTACCCCATAATCAGCTGATTTTAACTTTTAGGGGGCCACGATCGCAGCCTTGTAACAGAATCACATGACAAAAGACAAAAAAAAATGACGGAGGTATGGTTAGAGAAATATAACCCCCCACCACATACAACATGTCGTAGTGTCAGAAGTCATTCATGTACAGCACTGGGGAGAAGAGCATTTGAAAGGGTGGACTTGAAACACTTTCCCACATTTTATTTTATGTTGATAGAGGAAGTACAACCAGAGATATGATGTTTGGAAAGTATGAAAATGAGGTGGTGGGGAGTTATATTTCTGACCATACCTTCCTTATTTTTTTTGTCCTTTTTTAAAACAGAAAAAAACTGTCAGACTCTGTGGATTGTAATCCACAGACTGCATTAGCATAGCAGGTAAAGGTGAGGATGACTCCCACCTCAATCAAGGGTGAGAAAACACTTGTAAGGATATGCTTTTATGTCAAATATTTAGTGAAGTTTTCATTTATTGTAATTTAAATGCTACATACCTAATATTTCGATCCAATATTCACTTTTAAAGTCTGAGAAAAGGTTCATTAAGTATCTTTGTGTTAATTATACCATAAATAATATAACTTTTTCAAATTGGATTTTACATTTCATTTGCATTTTTTGGCCTTTTATGTTAAAAGCAAAAAATACTAGGATGAAGCTGAGCTCAAAAAAAAAAAAAAGATCCCAAACATATGTACAGTGGTACCTCTACTTACGAAATCAAGTTGTTACAGAAGTGGTTTCGTACTGTGAATTTTGTCATAGAGTTGCATTTTACATGTAAATGGCCCCAAATATTACCCCTAAAACCCTTTAAAAATTATAAAAATGTACCAATTTTGTATGAAATATGTGTTAAAAGTCAAATAAAATGTAGATTTAGAGTTTAGATTTAATTTGTTGGTCTCAGTGGGTAAATGTGTCTTCACTGACTGAACATTAAACATTAAACCATTAAAATGAACCAGACATGCAAATCATTTCCATACCATACCGTTGTTTTAATTGTCACTTTCACCTTCAACAATATTTGTTGACTACCTACGCAATACTTTAAAGTCTGGGGGTGCTTGCTGTTCCGAAGAACCCTCACCCCCACCCTCCACCCATCATGAAACCACTGAATATGTCGGATGCTTTTTCTGAAACAATCACCTCAGTCACTGTTTCTCCTGCTAATTCTTTCTCCTTTATCCAAATGAGTAACAGTCTTTCCATCTGGTTGTTCAGTGATGACGACGATCCCCTTTTCGATTTCACAGAGTTGCCTTTGGAAGGGATCGCTGCTTTTAAAGTAGATGGGTTCTGGCCATATTCCTTTCACTCAACCGCATGCCACTTTAATATTTTTTTTATCATCTCCTGTTTCACTTCTATTGATAACGGAGCCCACTTCTTCTTTTCATTCACACCGGGAATCACTTTCTTTGGGTTCATGATGAATAATGAATATGTACTGTAATAAAGTTTCAATGAGCACACTTGGAAAAACTCACCAAACAACAGTAACTCTGATGAATGAGGGTCAAAGGGTCACAAAAATCATCATGGGTAACTCCCTCATAGCCAATGGGATGCTATGTACAGTACGTACATAACGTATTTACATACATTACGTAGTTACGTACAGTAATGTACATATTAATGTCTCGGGGGTTTTAGTTTCGTTTCGTAAACTGAATTTTCTTTCGTTACTTGGATTCTGGGTCTTCCGTAAGTAGAGGTCCCACTGTATAGTAACATTTCTTTGTGAAGTATATCAAGAAAGAATCAAAATGAACCAAAAACTGTCAAATTAGGCTCAGAGTCCTAAGGGTTAACAGAGGAGAAGGTTGTTCTCCAAGAGCCATGTGGTATGTGCGTGCATGTGCGAGTGTACGTACGGGCTGTTCCTGGCTGTAGTACTCATGTGGTCTGATGTGGAGTTGAAGGGGTCTGGCAGTGAGCTGGTTGAAAACAGGAGTCAGCTCAAAGCAGTTCTGGAACAGAGACACCCGGGCAAAGATGTACAAACCCAGTCTGGCTCTGGACATAGCAACCACCAGACGCCTTACGTCCCTGTGGAGTGGAAAGAGACAGTTGATTTTGTGAGGGGTGGAAAAAAAAAACAAAAAAAAATCAAAGTCAACTCACAGTGGTGTGGGAAGAAAGTGAAAAAGAAAGAGGGGGGTGGGAATAAATCACATGTAGGGGCTGAAACAAAAGCTGAAGTAAAGGGATCAAAGTAGAAGGATCAAGCAGAGAATGAGGAAGAAGAAAAAAGGTGGTGCAGTGTAGGAGGAGAGAGGTTTAGAGAAGGATAAACAGCGATGGCTAAGGGGGACAAATATAGAAGCTGAGAGCGTAATAAAGGAATGAAAGTCAAAGGGTAAAGATAAACAAGAGAGGAGGAGCAGGGGAGTGGGCACAAGGTTACAGTTTGGTGCTTTTCAGTAGAATTAAGGGATTAGAGATGGAGGTTATTTCCCTGAGAATAAAGGAATCCCATCTGACGTGTTATGGATGTTTACCTGAGTCCCAAAGTCAATAAATCCTACTTAGTGGTCAAAGATGGAAGTTAAAATACATGTTAAAAAAAAAAAGACTGTGCAGGGTGATATGTACAACACAAATTAAAAGACAGACAGATAACCATTTAACTGGTCTGTAAAACTATGAGACACCACAGTTAGGACAATGGAGATGTGTGTGTTGGCACCATTCTGGTAAGATGGGATGTTTTTACCTGGTCAATGGGGTATCTATGGTTGAGTAGTAGTAGGAGAGAGAGAAAGTAGTAGTATGTGAGACAGAGAGAGGGAAGTAGTGAGACAGTAATAAGTGAGAGAAAGTAGTAAGAGATACAGCACAGCATAAACACACTCGTTGTTGTGACTTTCTGTATCAGCTGTAAGTAATAAGTAATAGTAAGGTTTCCACATGTCTATCATCAAACTATTCTTTCAATCAAAAATAATTAAATGTTTATATAATCAAAATAAATCAGGAATGACAATGTTTTCTTCCCATCAATTGTGTTTAATTATTTAATGCCTCTAGATATAAAATGTAATTATTTTTATTGACTTGTGGAAAATGCTGAATAACAGGGTTACTACAGTTCAGGGCAAATTAAATTCAAGACTTTTTAAGACTTTTTTAAAATTACATTTAAAACCAAGCCGACAATAAACCAAAATTGAAAAGGGAAAAAAACACCGCATGAATTACCTGGGGGCAGTTTTATCAAAATGCTTATTTTAAATAGAACATGACTTTTTGGTCCAGTTGATGCTACATTCATGAACCATTTGCATCAAATGGAAATTTTGAATATATAACACACACTTTAAAAAAAACTAAGTATAGTTAAAGGAATACTACACTCACAGAATGATGTGCCCTCATTTTCTACTCACCCTAAATTATTTTTGTAATAAAGACAGCCTAAATGTTACCAAATACTTTTTATTTCAAACTAATATGAATCTTACTAATGTGTCCAAATTTGTCTAGACATTTTAATGCCAATTAAGGTCTTATTTTTCGAACAATGAATTCAATGCCTTTTTAGACTTTTCAAATACCTGCAGGAACCCTGAATAAGGAAATCCTGAATGTAATTACATTTCTGTTTCTTTACTACTACATTCGAGCACTGTTGAAAAAAATGAAAATTAAAGGGGAAAGACCACCACTATACTTACTTAAATGAAATAGAACACAATGACGTTTCAAAACATTCACTGGTTTATTATCTGAACAAAAATAAATAAATACACTAACATACTTTTCACACTGGTTTTGATTTCAGACCACATTCGCTGCCTCGTGGTTTTGACCATTAGAATTTCACAGTAGTGTTGACCTTTTGGATATAAAATGTCTTTGGAATTTGCATATATATCCTAGAGTTACGGCCCAAAACGTGCTGTGAGGTCACTGTGAATTGAACTTTGACATTTGACTACCAAATTCAGTTTCTCCCAAATTATACAGAGATGTCTTGAAGGCATTCTTGAAATATCCCCCTCAGATGGACAGACAGATGGCCGGCTGAAAACACAACAACTCTAGCCATGGCTGTTGCTGGCATGGATGTAAATAAATAAATACAGCCTCTTCCACTGAACAAGGAAGATTGGAACAGTAAAGTGAAGTAGCTGTTTTAAGGCAATGAAAAAGATCTGGAAATGCAAAAAAAAAAAAAAAAAAAAAAAAAAAAACCTTTAGTTTGATGGAAAATGGGCACACGCCGTCATGATTTTATGCATGCACATATGGATTAATTCATACTGAAACGTAGCCAAAATGTGGAATACGAGTCCACCTGAACACTTCATGAGATTAAGAGGATTAATCCCTGCAATATTCATGATGCTTTCCATGAATATGTAAAAGGAAACAGGTTTATTGCAACAATTGTGCAGCTTTCTTTTTTTTTTTTTTTTTTAACGGAAAAATATTACATGTTTCTAGTATAAATGGCACAACATGACACCCAGCACAACATTTCCATAGAGACAAAATCATTCCACCAATAAGCTCAAAGCTCTGGGAAGCCATCAACCAATCATGAAGCATGATGGCCAGTGGACCTGGACTGTTTTGTGACCTGATGGGGCAAAGTGGACAAATACTGTGTGGTGGTGCACTCACATGTATGCATGAACATGTCAGGGCATGTGTGGAGGTGTGTGTCATCTGTAAAGAGTGTGTTCCTGCATGTGAGCATCAACCCTACGGATGTGTGTGTGTGTGCGTGTGGTGCTTCTGTCAAAGTGAGGGTGGGCTCATTGTACGGTCAGCTGAGTCCCCTGTGGTCGTCACGGCTACAGAGCGCCGTGAAGTGAGATGCAGCAGGAGGAGGGGGAGCTCCGCGGCGGTGGGGGGGAACTCGGTGGTATGCCACAGTGACCCTTGTACGGTGAAAACATAATGAGCGGAGCAGGAATATCCCATGAATCAGTGCTTTTCCATCCAATCATGATCATTCATAAATGTCAGTGATGCCGACATATGAATGAAAACCAAAACGAGAAGGAAAGCGCTCAATTAAACTGGATAAATGATGATCTTACGTGAAAAATGGGTTCCATCTGATACGTTATAATATGACGTGTGATTGTAAATAACATGTTAGGATGCATTTATGTATCTTTTAATTGTGGTTTTACATTTTCATCATTTTCTGCTTTTACTGTACAGACATTTTAACTATTTATTTTAAATTATGAATTGTGTACATTCCTATTACCTTCTAATGATAGCTGGTATTATTTTTGCGAGGCACCTTTTTGGAGTTGCACACAAATCTCATTGTGATGTAATTTTCAATGACAATAAAGGTGATTCTGACCAATACTAGCAGTTAGTGATGTAACACAAAAACAAGGTCAAATAAAAACATAGAGTGCTGGTATTATTTTAAGCATCGGTCCAAACCAATTCCAACATGTGACCACGTGTAATGTGTCTACATATATATGTATGTGCGTGCTTTATCTGTGCACTGTACTGTAACTTCTGAATTCATGGTTCAGTGGTGGCACCTTAAAGGCAGCAGCTCACACTAGTTTTTGGAAGAACTGTGCAACATAATCTCGTTTGCTGTGACATGCTGCAAATTATAACATTTCATTCATTCATTTATTTATTCAAAAGCACTCAGAGAGCACAGACCTCCAACAAGGCAGATCAGTTTGCCCCCCACCCTCGCTATGATTCATTTACCCCTAAAATCAATTCCTGGACCTTCAAATCCTACACATAGCACTGTATTCACATTACTATTATCTACATTGTGAAGGTATATATATATATATATATATATATATATATATATATATATATATATATATATATATATATATATAAGGACAGTGATCTGGATAACCAACAAAATATTATTAGATCCTTGTGACAGTATCAACATTTCCTGAAAATTTCATCAAAATTCTTCCACAACTTTTTGCGTTATCTTACTAAAAGTCAAGCAAACCAACCCAGATGAAAACATAATCTCCTTGGTGGAGATAATAACTCTGTTAATGTTGTTCTATTGTGTTTATGGTACACTGGTACATTAATGTGCCATTATTGCTATTTAAACCTGTAATGCATTTCAACAAGAGTTGTAATAGGGAAATTATGGACTAGTACAGAGGCAGAAACTATGAATAATGATGTGATTTGTAAGAACTAATGCCAGTGCATGATTATAATTAATGCCACATTAGAGATGCAACTGATGATTATGATCATACATTTTATATATATATATATATATATATATATATATATATATGTATATATATATATATATATATATATATATATATATATATATATAACATTTCCTGGTCTATTAAGTAAATAATTTTTTTCTCCCCCTGATTTGGGGTTGCATTGTATCTCTTGAGTCCCATCAGGGATTTTGTGTGTAGAACACTGTGTTAAAGGGCTGCGTTTGACAAGCAGCCCACGTAGAGTGGACTGCCAATGTGTACAAGGCAGGGTGTAATACCCAGTGTAAGACAAGATCAAATGGATGATACGGCGAGCTGCGAGCAGAGAAAGTGCTGCCAGCAAGATAAACTACCCCCCCCACCCCCACCCCCACCCCTCTACCCGACTGTACTTCTCCTTCTCAGCAACATCCATTCATGCTTTATCTGTGAGATGAGGACAGAGGAAAATAAGAGTTTAAGTGTCTTCTGTGTCAGCTGAATGGCACGGGCTTTTAGGTGAGGTGTAAAGGCCGGAGGTGTTTTTTTAGCTTCAATATAAGAATATCTTGATTTCACACACAGGTTCCGATTTGCTGACTGTCCAATGTGGGGGTGTTTGAAAGAACTGGCAGAGGAGATGTGATAACGTTCCGAGTGCTGCAATTCCAGCAGCAACTCTTCATCACAGCCAGAGGCCAGCGTGGCAAGCTTAAGTCCTGTGGCAGAGTCGAGTCTCAATTGTCTGGTATTAAGCCATGCAGGGTATTAAATGTGAAGAGCTCATCAGAATCTCATGGCAGCTGAGGAGTGAAAGGCCATTTCACCACACATCAATTCAGTGAAATGAGGAGGGAGTCGTAGGAGAAGGAGATAGATAAGGGCACAGAGAAAGAAACGGGAGGACCAATGAGTGTGGAGCAATGGGACAGAAAAACCCACCACTGCAGTTTGACTCTTAAAAGACTGTTATGTGCTACGTCTTTGATCAGGACAGAGCTCTTTGTTTGATATTCTCACCCCAATCATCAGTGCACAATGGCTCCTCTTATCCCAGACAATTAAGTACAGTCAGCTCGTCAGAAACACTCGTGTCCTGAAGCGTACTTTATTCTTCCTACCTGAAATTAGCTCATGCAAACTTCCCAGTGACGACGTCTGTATTCTTTTAGCAAATGTCAAAGTTACAGCAGCGTTTTCTACTTTAGCACAATGACGTAAAATGATGGAAACTGATGCCCATCAAGGACAGGCCCTCCCAACCCATGCACCACAATACAGAAGAGGCCTTGAGCAGCTCATTCAGCATCAGACTGTTACACCCCCCGTGCAAGAAGGAGCACTTCCACAGGTCATCCTTCCCACAGCCATCAGGCTGGATAATAGTGCTCAGTAACCCCAAAAATACACTTATATACATGGGTCCAGACAAAATGTAGACATGTGTTCACTCTACTGATGTTGTTCAGTTAAATTTAACAGAAAACTCTTTGTTTTGTTGGGGTTAAAATGCTGTTTGTTTCTTGTCAGTGGACATTGTTACATTGTAGATGAGATAAGATATTCCTGTATTTGTCCCACTAGGGGAAATTCCAGGTTTACAGCAGCACAGAATAGAGCGGCACAGCAAAAAAAATTGTATATAAAAAAATATATAAAATTCTATGCACACCATATACACTATTTAGACTATATACACTATTGCACATGGGATTGATTAATTGCACTGTATATGACTGTTAGTGGTACATTTTTGTAGGTTGTGGATTTCTGTTGTGGATCCTGACAGCTAGTGAACTTTAATACCAGTTACTCATTGCTGGACAGACGCGTGTCCATGTTTTGTTTTTTTTTTGCCGTTTTTTGTGTTGTTTCTCAATGTGATGATGTCATCACGTCACGTCGACTCGACTTATACTTTATTGACTGATAAGAAACTAAAGTCGTTAATGCCCTAGTGTTGATATGTTGCTATAATGGAGGTCAGAAGCCTGGATAAGTCATGTGAGAGCCACCAGACTCCTTTGAAAAGCAAAATAATATTTATTCAGTCACACACTATTGTAGTAGACTATCAAGTGCAAGGAGGTAGTGTTTTTACCGAAAAATAATTCAAGCCATTACCTTAGGTGTCCCACAGCCTTGGTGCGCACCAGTGACAGGATGATGTAGTCGTTCTGCTGACCCTGGAACCTGTCCACGGTGGTCACCTACACAGACACAGGTGTACCATTATTAAACACAAAACCACATGGATATACAAAAAAATGAAGACATGCTAACTAAGCTAAGCTGATACAAAGTAAATGTGTGGTGTGCATTTACGTAGGTGGAGGGATTTACCACAAACATGTCTCTCCGTCTTAAATTCTTTCATTTTTCTATGTATGTCTGAGAGGAAAAGCTGTGCGGCGCTGCTTGTGTTTTCTTGTTATTGCCGTTATCAGCGCGGGCCATGCGGGTAGCCGGTGCAGCTAATACGGCTTAGAGGGCATTTGTTGCCACTAGCCTCTTACCTGGGTCCCTGAGATCCAGGGCCAAGGTACTGTGGACCAACTAGTCTGGTCCAGAGATTATTTCTGAGAGACACAGAATGAAAGGGGAAGTGTCTGTTCTGTGGGATTTTTTTTTTTTTTTTTTTATCAAAGTAAAAAAGAAACTTGTGTCAGCCAATTTGCTATCCTACTGTGGTAATCCTGTCTGGCTGGGTCTGTTCACCAAGAACAAAAGCTGTGTTTTGAGTGAAATAGTGCTGTTCCACCTTACGCAACAAAGACAACATACTGCTCTTGACAGAAACCTGGACAAAAGGGGGTTGATGTAAACCTACAAAAAGATGAAGCCATTATATGTACAATACAAGCTTCTACAATGCCACTCCAAATGTGATCACGTCCAATTTGTCAACAGACCACAGTTGTGTCAAACATCATAAAAAGGAATTTCTTGTTCTCTCCCACTGTCAAATTATATATTTTTTTTCCAGCTGAAAATGTTATTCTTCCCTCAACTTTGTGCCATTTTTAAAGAGAATTTTAATCCCGTTTGAAATATTGTGACCATAGTCTGTTAGAAACTACTGAACTAAAGGGGTCATATTTTACTAAACACACTTTTGTTAGTCTTTGGTTCAGTTGTTTGTGTACAGTATTTGGACATTAATGGCTCTTATACTTTGAATTTGAACTCTCCAGGTGTTGCAAAGTTTATCTTTATATTCCTTCTGGCAAAAATTTTAATTGAATGGGCCAGAGCAGCACCGTCAACAATCTAGAGGGGGGTGGGGCGTGAAGTGGCTCATTTGTATTTAAATGACCAGCACTAAAATCAACCTTTGTGGTGTCATTACTCAGAAATGAGTTTTGTTGTTCTTTTATGACAATGACAATAAATATTATGAATCTAAAAAGGGTTGAAGATGGACCTGTGGAGTTTAATTTATGAAGAATTTGATGATTTGCTAATTATTGTGTTTTTGTCCTTTTCTTTTCTTTTTAGCATCTTAGCCATTTCATCTCATTTCTCTGCTGAACTTCTCGTCCGGTTGTGGTACTATGGGTACTGACAGGTGAATGTGTATGTATGCGTCTGTCATAAGGTGAATGTAATGAATGTAATGCATTTGTTTGTTTGTCCCTAGTTGTTTGGACATCCAATAAGGCAGGGTAACAGTGAAATGAATTGCCCGTTGGGGATTAATAAAGTAGTCTGACTCTGAATTCATACCTAAGCATAGTATGTACAGTTTATGTAGACCACAGGGAAATGTTTTTAAATGCATGATTCCATTTAAAAAAAGCTAAATATCTCTCCTTTAACGTAGGACTAAGAACCAACAGAAGTTGCACCAACATTTGAGATCCTCCTCCCCTTCTGCTGTCTGCATGCCGACTTTGACACAGATGATTTTGATAATGGAATTAAGAAGGCCAGATTGTCTGTCATCATCTGAACCTGCTTTATCATCACTAAGGTCACTGGGGTCACTGGGGGCCTAATCCAGCTATAATGGGTGAAGGTGGGGTACACTCTGTATGAGTCTCCAGTTCATCTCAGGGCTGAACATATATAGACAAACAATCACTCTCACATTCACACCTATGGGCAATTTAGATTAATTAATTAACCTATCAGTGCATGTGTTTGGATGGTGGGAGGAAACTGGAGTACCTGGAGAAAACCCACGCAGACACGGGGAGAACATGCAAACTCCACACAGAAAGGTCTGGTGTGGGATTCTAACCAGGGTCCTTCATGCTGTGAGGCACGAGTGCTAACCACTGCACCACCGCGCTGCCCACAGTAACTACCTATTTAGATAAATTGGTTAAATAAATGAATGAGTTTGGTTCACATCCCTTTCGCCAACATAGATGAATGTATACTGCAGTCAAGCACTATAAGAGGATGGAGGAAAAGCAGATGTTTTGGCTTCACATCTGGGAACCACCCCTGAATCCACGTCTATTTTAGCCTACGATTCAGATGGTAAAATGTAAAACAGTTAAAAACAAATACTCAATAATTAAAATATTTTTAACATTTTAAATGCTGTGTTTGTAATGTAAAAAAAAATAAAAAAAAATCATTTAAAAAAAAAATCTATTTGTCATGAAGTCACCATATTTTTTTATTAAAAAAAAAATGTATATTTTTTTTTTTCGGATTTCTGTGTTATGATGGAAGTAATGGTACATTTTTGGCACACTTGGGAAACAGATGCTGGTTTTGCAATTTAAAAAATGTTTTTAGTTGACATACAGAATTTTAAAGATCATGCAAAAAATAACAACTTTTCAATCCTGATCTTATTTCAATTATGAAAAATAATGTCAAGTTTTTGAACACAAATTGCAAAGTGTGTGTAAAAAAAAAATGCGCCCAGACTCTTACTGTAGGTTTTCATGTGTGTTCCAGAGTCTTCCATAAACCTTAACCAACAGAAAAATCTACAAAAACCCTAAACTTCCATTTCAGTCAGAAGTCACAAAAGTACAGAACTACGGCAAAGAACCAGCATGAAAAAAGCTTCTCTGTGGGAATGTTACTTCCCGTTGACTAACTGACTACTGCCAACTGTTGGTGATCATGGAACTTCGTATTCCAAGAAACCTTTTTTGTACAATACACAGGTAGTGTGGTGAGCGTGTGTGTGTGAATGTGTTGAAGAGACAGATGGAGCTGATGAAGTAGTACACCAACATTTATTTATGTCTCTGTGTTGCTATGTAGAACAGGTGCAGCACCAGAGGCAACAATATGTCTGTTTTACAATAGCATGAGGCATTTAAGGGCTGTACGTACAAGTCAAATGTTTAATGTAAAGGCCAAATGGTTGCAGAATGCATGCATGCACATGTCTTAACACATGTTGTAGCAACTAAAAGACTAATACACAACTTCCACTGGAAGAACTGACTGAAAAACACTGCACTGCAAAACAGTGCAACTTGACTGCAGAAATAAAGTACAAAAGCCCAAGTTTTATGTCCGAATATTTTCACACACACACACACACACACACCACACATCATATATATATATATATATATATATATATATATATATATATATATATATATATATATATATATATATATATATATATATATATATATATATATATATGACTTGAAAATGAAACTTTTAAAATTAGTTTTCTGTGGCAATTGGTACACTCAGAGGTGATACATGATGTTGATCCTGCATGAATGTGCCAAGTCCATAATTCCACAGGAACCTACTAACCCCATTATTACAATCGCATATAAACCTGAGAGCCACCATCTCTGAATAATCTGACATGATTCCTCTGTCCTTTATTCAGGATTTCAGGTGAAAATTCAAACAGCTCATGCCACAAAATCATCAGATGATGATGAGATGAATGACATGACATGAAGTCATGATTACTTTTCAATTTTCCCAAAAGGCTTGAAAGTCATCATGAAGTATTTTAGAAGCCAGTAAGATTCAAAATATTATCACTAAAAGATGAGACACCACCATCAAAAAATAGGGAATAAATGTGTTAAAATAATAATGTTTATAATGTACTTATATACTTATACTTATAATGTACAGTAAGTATAGAGAAAGCATATATAATACAACCATTTGGTATTCATTAAAGAATAAATAACTTACTGTAAGTCAGTCAATATTCATCCACTATGACTTTGATTACTCATTCATTAATTAACACAATGGTAAGTACTCATCAGTTTCATTTCCTCAACATGATGGTGATCACAGCATGGTTTACACCAGTAAACAAGAGACAGGGTAGACAAACAGCAGTACATGATGGTCTGTGAATTCACATGCTACATTGCATAGGGCTGTGCAACCATCGAAAAGAAACAGATGGAACAAAGGATGTCCTTCATGGTGGAATTGACCGATATTTGAATAAACTTTGAGGGAAAAAAAAAAAAATCAAGAAATTTCAGGTGCTGCACAGACACAATGTGAGAAATGAATGTGAAGTAATTCTGTCACAAAACTTGATCAAAATGTAAAATATAACTGATCAAATATTAAATAAATTGTTAATTATTGTAATCACTGTGTATGTGTGTGTTCGCAGAAACATATCATGCTATAACTGAATGAATACTTGAGATATCACCATGAAATTACATGGGCATATACATATAGCTAATGCACATTAGATGCAATGATCCATTTGGGTAAAGGTCAAAGGTCAAGGTCACAATTCACTAAAAGGTCAAAATCATATTATCGGTTCTAACTCAAGAATGGAAGGTCACAAAACTTTCAGATTGGTACCAAACGATGCAGAATGAAGATTCTACAATTCTCATAATTGGTGTTATCACCTACAACCAATAGTTTTCGAGATCATTGGAGGTCAAAGGTGACATATGGCAAAATTAACTTGTGTAACACTGTGTGTGTCATGCATAGACATACCATGCTATAACTTAAACAATACTGGATATATTATCATAATATTATATGCACTGACGCATATATACATATAACGAAATTATCAATATTGCAAAAGGTGGCATTTAGCAGAAAGGTCAAAATGACATTATTTGCTCTAATTCAATAACGGGTTGTCATAGAAACTTGAGATTGGCACAAAAAAGGGGCCAGATTAGGAATTCTCTGAATACTTGTTGTTCTGAGTAATGACAGTGACAATGAAGCCCAAATGGACAATATCCCCCTGGTATAGGTTTAAGTCTGTATTTACATATTCATGCCACATCTTTTAGGGAGTAAATTACAGAGGTCATGTTACTGTGCCACATACATGACTACAAAGAAGCACACATGCACGCACGCACTCACACACAAATTTCCATGTCTAATGTAATAATTAAGTAGTGATTGAGGTAGTGAGTCTAAAGTTTTATCTTTTTTTCATAAATTACAAATAATGATTACGTTTTAAAAATGTAATTAAATAAAAAAAAAGAATGAATACATAAACAATAATTTAAAAATAAATAGATAAAAATTAATAAAATAATATATAAAAAATAATACATATATAAAAATACAAAAAATATGAAGAATATATAAAGTAAACATCTTCAAACCTTTGAAACATACATGTTTAAATTTGTACCCATTTCCCTCATGCTTTATGGGGACCTCGGGAATAAAATAAATCAATGTATTTCTATGACCACATCATTTCTATGTTACCAGCGGGGACCTTTATTTACAATTTTGGTCCTCATAGTGTGACTATGTAAACATATCAATGTCCCCATAAAGATAGGAATACAAGTACACACACATACAGGTCAAACAACATACATTGGCTCCTCCTCCTTAGTTTGTAGCTAATAGAAACTATCTGACTGTGTGTTTTCTCTCGTTTCGTCTCATTATCAGGACGACAACGACACATTGTCTCTGCTACAGCTGAAAAACACAACTGTGGAATTCTACACTCTTTCTTTCCTCGTTACTCACTCTATTCATTCTGCTTATGTCTTATTTATGACAGTTATGTTGTGGAATGAGCAGGAGTTGGAATGCCAGATCGTCCTCATTTTCATCAGTGTCTTTGGGTTGAAGAGTTCATGTTGGAACATCTCCACTTTGTGTCTCAGGATGTAAAAATCTGGCCGTTACAGAGCAATGCTGCAACATAATAAGACATAACAACAAGAACATGCTGCGCAGTAGTAGTTTTCTATGCACACATGCAAGCGTGAGAAAAATTATTAGACCATTAGAAACAATGTGTGCATCATGTGACAAAAACAGACAGAAAAGAAAACATGGAATGAATAAAAACACTGTTTTTGTCAGTACAAAGTACATGTATGTGTTAATATCTAGTTTAAATTGGGTTATATGAATAAATTATTACTATGTTACCATAGAAACACATACATTATGTATTTGTATTATGTGCGTACTTATAAATGGGTATTGTTGTATTGGTGTATATGAGAGTGAGGATGTCATACCTTGCTATACAGTTTTATTTGTTCTTATTACTACTACTAATATTACAGTGATATTCATATAAAATAATAATTGTAAGACATCAGAGGGAATAAAGACTGGGAGTAAGAATAAATAAGTTTTTACTTCTTTTCGAGCATGTTTAATATATTATATGTGTATGAGTATCTATATGGGTGTGCAGTTTCCCACAGAAATGTTGCTAAGCCTGGTGGTAGGGTCGCTAATGAAGCCCATTGGTAGCCCACCATGTTGTTATAACACAATAAAATAAAGTTATAAGTTGACAAGAAATATGAAATGATATCCATAATGTGTTATTGCACCACAATTATTAACAATACTTATACCAAATGCTAACAAAAAGTCACACTCTGAAATACATCTTAATCACCTTTAATAATGAATAAATGTCAATGACAGAATCCACAAAGTGGGATAAGCACAATAAAAATGTGTCATATTGAGGTTTGACTATGATTTATTTAATAAAAACCACGTCAAGGAAGTGAAAAGGCTGCATTTACACTTTATTATACAGATATTTGAATCTATAAGTAGAGCTGGGCCGAACTCTGACAAAACATTATTTACATTTAAGTTAACATTATGGTTAGTATCACGAGTTGTAACATGTATACATTTAAAATAAATTAAAAAATGGTGACGCTTAGCCTGGTGAGGGGGGGCAAGCAAGGTCTGGTGATGCACCAGGTCTATAATGCACTGGGGAAAACACTGTGTGTGTGTGTATATTTTTTTCTTTTGCTTATATACCCATACTTTGTGTATCATTACTGATGTTTTGTTGCTTGATTGGTTCCGATTTCATTCTCTACATGTTGGAAATAAAGATTTCAAACAAAGAGACAAAACAATTACATAGATATTGATGTAAGAACTGAAGTGATTTTGGTTATTTTCAAGGAAACATGGAAAATGGATAGATATCGGCTCTGAAATTAAACTACTATGAGCTATTTTTTTTGTTATCATTATATTTGTCCAAACAAATGATTGTACAAGGCACTGAAATGAACAACAAATTGAAGAAAACAAGGGGTGGTCTAATAATTTTTCTCCCAACTGTAGATTTTCCCAGTTGAGGGTATAGTGTTAAAATTTTCTGTCATTACATATAAACTGTAAATGATTTTTACCATCGGCTGCAGGAGTATTGTCATCCTCTGCCTGTCCATCAGTGTCAACCCCATCACTCTTCACCAAATCAAATTTGGCCTTCAGCAGTGGCGTTAACATGATTACCCCTCACCAAATCATCCGATCTGCTTAACGTTTGGTATTTAGCTGCTACTTGGGAAGCTCTTGGATGAATTATTTAGATGTTAAACCTTCATTTTGAAGGTCAAATCAGGGTTGACGAGTCAAATTTGGACGGTGATGTTGACATATTTTGAGGTCTTATCAGGGTCAGTGCGTGGTCATAGGGCAGATAGGAGACACCAATGAGGTGATGGGGGTCGTAATAGCGGTAGAAGAGCAGAGAGCAACAGGGCTGTAGATGTAGGGAAGTCGTCATTGTCAAAAAGGGTGAGTGAGGACAAGGTGAAGAACAGCCAGACTAAGGGACAGTTGTCCACAGGCCATCAGGCAACTGAATGCAACTCACATTTGTACAACTGTGACAGTATTCTGTATCTTGCACAGTCTTTTTTTTAACACCTGATACACTACTGTTTGTGCAGAACACTCCCTTTTATTGACTTTACTTATTTATTTTTCCTTGCTTACTGTTGACTTTATTTCCTTTTATTTTATTTACATTGGCTGTGTGGAGGAAACTTGCAAAGTGATAATTTCCTTGCTCAGTGCTGCTGTAGATTTGACATAACCAGCACATTTGACATTTGTTTTCGGATTCATCCTATCATCTTATGATTGTCTGAAGCAGATACTTTCTGAAAAGATAGTGCCAATGTCCCTGTGCTCATCCGGTCCTCACAGCTGTGATGTCTTGCTATCAACAAAAGGGAGTCAATCAATAAATCATAAAATCAATACTACAGTGTGGCTGTGTGTTTTTATCAACAAATGCCAAAAACAGTGTGAATGGTATAGGAAGCCCCCAAAGCTCTTCTGGGGTAACATCTGACTGAACAAAAATATGTAACTGGGTAATGACAAATGACTGTGTTTAAAGCTGTTAAACGATACTGTATGCAGGAGGTTGTTGGTTGAAACTAATATTGGGGCAATTACTTTCTTTGATCTTGAATGAAACTGAACTCAGTGAATCAATCGGAAATGCAATCTGTTGAGAACTGAGGGAAGAGTAGTGATTTTAGTGAGATACTGGGACAATAAACAAAGTTGTAAACAAATTTTTTACAAAAGCAAATTTTGACAAAGTGATAAGTTTTGGGCCTAGTGCTTATATCTATTTAATGAATCAATCAGAATTAAAATTTGTTGAGAAATGAGGGAGGCGATACGATTTTAGTGAGTTGTGGACGACTGATGACGATGTATGGATAGACAAAGCGCGACGGCAATAGCTTACCCCTCGATGAACTAACAAGATGTAGAGCAGTGTATTCCAAGAGTGACTGGCTTCTGTGACCCACCTCAGAGACCCTCCACTGTTCCTGTACAACACAGGTTTGACTCTGAGGCCAAGGGGACCTCATATGAAAGTGTTTTCCACACCCTTCCTTTGTGGACCTTTAGCACCAGAAACCAGCATGAGCGAGACCAAGATACTCAGTGTCCCACAGGGGCTGTGAGAGGGACCTCAGCGGAACCTGGGTCAGGTACTGCAGTTCCATTCTCATCTCATCCATGATTGCTTTTTTACCCAATCCTAGTATTCATATCGCATTCTATGAAAAAAAATCTGTATAAGATAAGATATACTGTATTAATCCCCATGGGGAAATTTAAAGTCGTCATTACTTTAAATTAAATTTAAAGTAGTCACTAAGTAGTATGGTCTGAAGACTCAATCCCAGTTGAAGTTTTTTTTGTCTTTTACCTTTTCCTGTGGGTTAAATTGAATGTTCCTAAAGCTGTTTGACTTTTGAATATTTTCCTCATATGTTGATGCAGCAATCACCTTGAAATAAAATATAACCTAAAAAAAATAGCAATAATCTAATTTTGTGTGCACATAACTGTAATCTTTAAATGACGCTTAAGTTGGATTTTCATACTAAAAATGGAAGGTAATTTTTTTTTAAAAAGTCAAATAAGGAATGATTTGACTTGCCGGCAGCTGTTTATACCACTGAGAGCTTTTGGAAATCTTCAAAGAAAAAATAACTCCAAACCCTTCTTCACAATTACCTGATTAAAATTATGTGCATAATTGGATGCATATGTATGTAAAATGTGCACAGACTACTGTTCTTTGTTTGACTGTGGGACTGTGGCTGGTGCTAACTGGCCTTCGTCTCCTCTTCTGTCTAATTAAAGTCATAACACTAAAGAGGGCTGGCTGCTGACATTTGCTTGGTTTTAGCAATTGTGACACATTGTCAGACACACAGCGGACCCAGTGCTCAGCGCCATGACCTTTCAGCTGCTCAGCATTTTCCCACAACAACCCCGTCCCTCTTTTTCTTCTGTCTCCCTCTCTGGCGATCTTTCTTCTCAGCAAATCTAAAAAGCCTGTCAGCCCTGTCACTTTATTACTGGGTGCGCATACCGACTAGGACCATCAGCACAAACACTGACACTTTGTGTCTCGACTCGACAGGACATTCGACATGACTGAGCACATCAAACTTCAGACTTGTTGTCAGAAGAAGCATTAACTGGAAGATAAAAAAGGTGCATTTGCACATCATAAACCACAGACACAACAGCATCACACGATTAATAGTCCACGTTTGAGACTGGCAGTGCACAGCATTAATTCTGGTTTTAATCTTCTGAAACACAGATGGAAGACGAGGCAGTGTCTGTTCTTGAAGAGAAGGAGCACATGCAAGAACCTCATGTGTGTTCTTAAATGGTATGTGGGTGCTTCTATGAAACTGGGTTCATTTTGGTACCTGGTACTTTGGCAACTTTTTTTAGCTCCATTAATAAAAGAGAAATTTAGACACATTTCCCTATAGGATATACTGAATGATGACCTCAGATAAATGCAATAAATGTTTTACTCTTGCTCTGACCCATCCCAAAATTAATGAATCTTTAATTAAATATTGGGGCCTAAAATGGGACCAAAAGTGGGACAGGAAAAGCTACCTAGGTGACAGACAGTGGATTGATCTGGATAACATGCCTGTAAATGGTCTTATATACCACGATAAATAAAGACACTGTGTTACATTTGAGGATCCTAGTGGTATTTCTAAACCAGATGTGGCTTTTTCATGAATCTCAGTCTCATTCCAGATTTGTAACCCAGTGTGTCCACGTGCATTATATGAGGACCCAGCCCACTCAAACACAAACAAATCAAAACAAAGATTTTGCAACGGTAGCCATTTTTTGTGAAAACACTCTGTCTTGAATAATTAGTTATATTTCCTAAATGTACCTGTGAGAGAATAAAAAGGTATCTGAAAAAATAGTAAGGTGTATCTCTTTCATCTCAGTAAATACTCATTTTTAAAATCGACTCAAAGTGTTTCTAAACTTGCTTCATAACAATGGTCTACATCTAGTTTGAATTTTATCCACATGTCATAGCATTAACAAGCCTATATATATACACACACACACTCACCTCTACTGTATCTTATCCATGTTTTTAATGAGGTCAAAGATTTTTCCTTAAAAGATGATATATTATTAGCAAAAAGCAGATAATTAATTGATAAGGATTTGTCTCGTCATCTGAACCTGCTTTGTCCTCAATAGGGTCGTGGGGGTCTATGGGGGCCTAATCCAACTACAAAGGGCGGAGGCGGGGTACACCCTGTGTGAGTCATTTTATTTGTATAGTGTCAAATAGAATTGTACAATATATAATTTGTCATCACAATGTACGTGTGGGTAACAGCCGGATCACAGGTCCTGCAGTGTAGGAGGGGAGTTAACTCATTGTGTTCTCATCTAATGTCAAGGGTATGTGACACACACAGCACACAGTGATCCATCAATTACTATTGTTTTTAATCAGTTTGGAGTGAGTCACTGGTAACAACCTAGAAAAATTAGCGACTAACGAGAAAACACCTATAAAATAAAGATGTTGGTGCCAAAAGGAAAAGCAACGTCAGTATTTTGTAATTATTTCAGCCTCAAGAAGGATGATACTGTAACACATGTTCTCTGTTGACAGTGCCTTCCTCCTGTTGCCAGAAGAGGAAACCCAACTAATTAATTTGACTATTGACGCTGACACCCCACAGCTATTATATACATTATTGTGGCAGTTTTCCTCTGTTTTTTTTCCAATATTTTTCAGCCCTATCATCAAATCATAGCAAAAGTTATCTCATTAAGCTGATCTAGACCAGACATTTAAGCCAATTAACAGACACCAAACAGAATCCTCCAGAATTAAACATTTAGTGACAGTGGTGAGAAAACCCCCAGCTTGAAACCTCTTGGAAGACGGTCGCCTGCCATTTATTTGTTTGTTTCACATCATAGTTATATTCTGATAATACATCCCTGACAGCTGTAACCTTATATTCTTATTTATGACAATTTCAGGTCATATAACACTGACTGATGCTGCCTCATTTGTTATTTTGTCAGCTTACTGTACACAAAAAATACAATGAAAAATAACTATGCAGACAAACACGTACACAAAAACACGTCGCTGACCTTCTTTCACTGGGGTATTATCTTTTCACTGCAGGATTAGGACTTTCTCACTGATTCCTAAACAGTTTGTGGCACTGTTTATTTGGAGAAACATCTGAAGAACATGGTGCAAAGAAAGGTGAAAATGAGTGGGTAGAGAAAAAGAGTGAAGAGGGGAAAAAGCCTATCCTGAGGCTGGCGGGTAAAAGCATTTAGCAGCGCAAACAGAACTGGGATGAGAAAGTAAAAGTATGCCAGCGGGCTGCTGACTAAACACAGTGTAAAGTAAGGAGAGAAAAGAGGGAAGACAACACGACTTGGAGAAAATATCACGAGCTGGATGAGGACAACTTAACAGTATCTTAGGGTAGAAGATGTTTTGAAATATTTCCATGAAGACAGAGGCTTTATTCAGTTTGATTTACAAAAGTATGCAGATGGCTGGTGGCCTGATGGTCTCATGATCTGATGAAGCGAATGACAAAGAGCAGAGACAGAAAAGAAAATACTACTTTACTGCCGTCAGCTGAGCCCCAGACCTACCATTAGCCTTCGAACCTTTTTAAGACTGGAATTATAACAGGTCTCCTAGGTGTCTTCATGTTTTCTTTGCAATAAAAGTGTCAGAAAATTTATTTTTGTCATGTCTTTTGCATCTTTCTTTAGAGGAATAACTTAATTTTCAATATCTGGATATTATTTATAATAATTATTATTATTATTATTAAAAATAGGGCAGTACGGTGGTGCAGTGGTCAGCGCTTGTGCCTCACAGACAGAAGGACCCTGGTTCGATTCCCACACCAGACCTTTCTGTGGAGTTTGCATGTTCTCCTCGTGTCTGCGCGTTTCTCCAGTTTCCTCCCACCATCCAAACACATGCATTGATAGGTTAATTGGTTAATCTAAATTGCCCATAAGTGTGAATGTGAGAGTGATTGTTTATATATGTTCAACCCTGCCATGACTCATACAGGGTGTACCCCGCCTTTACCCAATGTAGCTGGATTAGACCCCCAGTGACCCGAGTGAGGATAAAGTGGGTTCAGACGATGAGACTATTATAATAAATCCTTAAAACAGTGTGATTTAGTAAAAAAAAAAAGGACATGAAATAGTTTGCATATTTATTATCAGAATCAACAGGAAATTTCCATAATGGACCTTTTTGAGATTCCAGAAATACACTTTCAACTATAGCTGTGTAGGTTCTCATTTACCCAGGTCATTGTTCTTCTCAGTTCAACTGAACAGAAATATATCGTTTTTTGAAAACGGTTCATCTCTCACCGAAGAGACATTCGTTCTAATAACTGGTGTTTAAACTGGATTTAAAAACCTGCAGTGGGAGTGGTCTATGTATCTCCTAAGGGGGATGTGTCCCTGGGGGTCCGGTCATTAGTAAGTGTTGTATGTGTGTTTCAGCAATGTTGATCAGAATGGGTGGGTCACTATCCAAATGTTTCAGGAGGTGGGAGTTCAGGTGAGTCCAGGTGTGGAAAATTGTTACCATTGTTGAGAGGAGTAAACGAAGCCAGTTTTGTAAATGTGGAAAATCCTTCATATTTGTTCACAGATTATTCAAACATTTTGTGAAATTATACTTTGAGTGTAAATATGTGAAAATATTTACATTTACAAAAATAAGAAATTGGAGTTGTGATTATTTATAGATTATTATCATAGTATTTTACTGCTTCTGACCCATTTCAGATTGAATTGGTCTGAAAGTGGAACCTGAACTAAAGTGATTATTAATTATTATCTTAATATCTATTTTTGGCATTCCAGACTGGACCCTTTGGTGGGCCATATTTGGCCCCCGGGCCTTATGTTTGACACCTGTGTGTTATATACTATCGTAAAGGTCATTTTCCGATGCGGTTTGAACTTTGTGGCTAGAACAAACGGTTCTGGAGCAAATCTGAAATCTGTTGAGTGCAAAATGGAGAGACTACTGTTGTTAAAGAGATAATCTGGTGGAGTGATGCCGATCTGGAAAATTCAAGGAGGCAAACACATACTTAAAACTATATAAACCTGCTAATGGAACACAGAAACAGCTGAATTCTTGTGAGAAGTGGAAGCTGTGAAGTTCTCTCAGTGTGACACATGCTAGAAGCTATACAGATCGACCGTAGCTGACATCCAAAGGTGTGAAAAGCTGCATGTCATGAGTTATGTATGTTCATACCGAAATAGGCTATGAGCACATGTATGAGATGAAAACAAATCTACTGAGACCATTGGTTCTTTTCACGACAGGAGAGAAGACATGACACCCTCAAGTGATATCGGAGGTGGTGTAGACTTGAGTTTCATATGAAAAGCTCTGTTCATGTCAACACGTTTAAGACACTTCTACAAAGTCAGAACATACATGTAACCTATAAAACACAAAAAAAAACCCTGATATATAGTAAGGAAAGGTACTGAGGAAAACCATGAGTCTGACCCTTTATATCACACATCAATACCAACATATTAATAAAGGTGTAATAATATGGTACTAAAGAAGTAACAATTAAATAATACCATGTAATTAGTAAAGTAATTACTAGACATTAACATTTAGTAAACCTACAAAAAAAGAAGAAACATGTTTAAAGAGATTAGCCTATGTAATAATACACTAGGAACCTTCCAAATATAACATTGGATCCAAACTAATAATATAGTGATATTGTGGGGCAATAATCTTTTTTGAATTAATGAGTTTTGGGTTTGAAACCTCCACCGTCCATCAAAACCATCAACAGATGTAAAACATTTAATACCTGTTGAGCCATTAATACGATCAACATGTGTCAATAATTAGTGTAAAATCCAGTTTGTCACCCATTTGGATATTCAGAAGCTCTTCTACAATATTAATTCAAAAGGAAAACCCATAAAGTTTGATTTGAATTGGCTATAATTGCCTAATTATATGTTTTGCAGAAAAAGTCACTTTTCTCTTAATTTTTTTCCGTTTCTGACATAATAAACTTTGAATTTACTCTGACTTTTGATGAACATCTAAAAGATCAGCCAATGTAATTTAAGAAAATCTATGATTTACACTGAAAAATGCAAAACACAGAAGAAAATATTATGCAAAATGGGGGATAAATCAAATAAATTTTGGGAATGGACACAAAAGTGGCACTGGGATTTAATGGGCTAAACATGGGTGCTGTATCCCTTAACTACTTTTGTATAATATGTTTATACCACGAACACCACGACTAAAGCAGGTATTATCCAAATTGCTATTTTAAGGTTTCAGGATTGACACATTCCAATTTATTTATGTTTGGTTTATGCTTCTTATTATCTTGTTACATACATTTAAGTTACTATTATCTAGATATACCTATTACCATGCTGTTATAATTATACATTGGCCCATATTACATCTTTATCACCCCACTCTCATCGCACAAAGGTAATGTTAAGGTCTATCCTTACTTTTTTGTGGTTATCAGCCCCTCTTAAAAGTAAACATCACACTACCAGTACTACTGAAGTGGTCCTTTACCTTATTGGGTTGGCTGAAGAAGGGGTTTCCAGCACATCGTTGGTTGATGACATCTCTAATCAGGTGTTTTTGTCCGTTGTAGGTGGTGAGAATGCTGATGCGGTCAGCTGGGTAGCCCAGAAGACGCATGTACATGTACAGAGCAACTGAATACTCTGCCTCTGCCAGGTTCTGCACAGAGAAAAACACCATTAGAACATGTACAATGTCAACACATGATCACAGAGGAAAAGGTGCAAGTTTAATACTTTCCAAATACAATCCTCCGTAGTTTTGGATAAAATACAATCTGCCCATTTGGAGCTAAAATGAATTAAACTTTTATTACCAGTCTATAAGTGACAGGCCTGGAGACAACACAGCAAAAGCGACTCAATTAAAAAAACAAAAAAAATGTTCCATCATCACTAGTTTACAATGAACACATTCCTTTGCATGTACGAGTGAATCCCAGTGCCAAGGTTTTACTCTGTCCTTCAATTGTGACCAAGGAGAAAAACAAGAAAATACCAGAAGGGATGGAAAAAAAAAAAAAGCCAACAATATGCATTATTCATCCAGTTTCAATTAAACTCAGACTGCAGCCTCACATCTGAGAATAATTTATGCAGCTTCATCAACAGTTCGTGATCCAACTGCACAGGAGTCAACACATCAAAAGGTGCCTTTGTTCTTTTTGCCCTTATTCCCTGTTTCCAAACACCACAAATTCTGGGAAAAAAAGACTATTCCATATTTTTTCTGGTGAATCTTTTCCATTTTTTTTTCATGAATTAGACAGTAAATAATGTTGTTACAGGATAGATTTGTTCAAAGTCACGAGCAGCACCACACAATGTAGAACATTGAGGCAAAATCAGGTTAAACTCTGCATCCCACTACCAAAAATGTATTAACCACCCAGTTAAATATGAATGAGAAATGAATACTAATCTCATAGTAGCTAAAGGGGGACGTCTGCAGAAGGCAGGTACTGGCAGAGAAGCTACACAGCGAACAGGAAACTACTGTCTAGTGAAGCTACTGTCTGTAATTTTTTTTTGCTTCAGCTTTTTTTTTTTTTTTTTTTTATTAGCACTTTAGCAGTAAAACTACTGTTGGATTCAGAACAAATTGGGTTCATAGATTCCCAGTGACCCAGAATAGATATTGCATTTAATGGGCGATAGTTCAAATGTCTATAAAACCATGAATTTTGTTTCAATTTACCTTAAACTTGCCACATATATAGAGACAATTAATGTGCTGACACCAACACAAGCACAGACATGATCAGAGGTCGTCAAAGTACTCACAGTCTATACTTAAGTAGAAGTACTGTACAGCTACTGGTGTGAAAAAATGTATTTAAAATTAAATAAAATGCAATTAAATGAAAAAAGTGCTGATTTAACTCCTTTACTGAAGTAAAAGCATCCAATATCCAAAAATTAAAGCCTTTAAAACTGAATCACTGTGTAGATGATGTGTTTTATTGTGTCATGGTACATGGTATGAACAGGACATTTAGGAAAAATTTAAAAGTCATAAATAGGAGATGAAAAAAGCATAATTATCAGATGGAAAAAAAAAATTAACTTATGAGATAAAAGTCAGAATTCAGAAGAGAAAACAGTCCAAATTATGAGATAAGAAATGTATAACTATGAGATAAAAAGTCAACATGATGATATAGTAAGCCACAATTTCTGATTCACTGTTTTACTACTTATTTTTCATACTGTCACATTTGTCTACATTGAAAAAGTAATGAGTCTATTCTGAGAATGTAAAGAGTATAAAGTACAGATATTTATATAAAAATGTAGGGAGTAAAAATAAATAAATACTTAAGTAAAGTACAGATACCTAAAACATCTACTTAAGTACAGTAAAGGAAGTACTTCTACTTAGTTACTTTGCACCTCTGGACATGATTACATCTGCTGGATCGAGGTGGGATTTGTTTTGCCTGGCACCACTTGTTTTTGCTACTGTCGGACAAAACTGAAGTTACATTGATCACATTCCTTTAGTTAGATCCCAACTAGCAAAGCAGAAGTCAAATAAAAAAACGCACATGACTAATGTAGCATGGTAATAAGACAATAAGCAACTGCTTTGTTTTATGACATTAAATTAAATCCATTACTGAACACCTGTAAAAGTGCAGACAATATGTATTTGATTCTATTGTGCTTGACAGGTTTTCAGTAACAACTGTCTCTTATTGTAATGTGTTTAGACAAAAGTTTCCAAATTTACAAATTATCCCACCCCCCCCAGAGGGGAGGCAAGGAGTATTGTGTTTACTTTGGTTTGTTACTCTGCCAAGGAACAGCAGTGTTATGTTTTTGTTGGCGTCTATCTGTTTGTCTGTCTGTTAGGACGATAACTCCAAAAGTTATGGATGCATTTGGCTGAAATTATCAGGAAATGCTGATACTGGCATGATGAGCAAATAATTATATTTGGGGGTGATCAGTGTGTGTGTGTGTGTGTGTCGGGGGGTGGGGGGGCACATCATGTGGCATCAATAATGGTATTGTATTGTATTCAGTAGATTGGGGCAGACTGGGACTCACCTAAGCCTAGCTAGTGCTCATTTGAGTCATTTTGAGGGGGGGGGGTGATCGGCCTTGGTGGAGTCTGGGCTGTCCAAGTGTTTTTTTTTAGTTTGTTTATACTCTAGCAACAAAGTTATTGGTTAACTTATAACAAATACATACCAAATTTTGTCTATAGATCACCAGTGAGCCAGAATAGATGTCATTACATTTTGGGAAAAGTACATCAAAGTTCACCGTTTTTGTAGGTTTTTTGGTTTTTTTTGTATTTTTTTTTCCTCTATATTTACTTATAATTACACGTTTAGATATGATGACATCAGCTGGATCGATGCCTAAATAACCTAAAATATGTGTGAGGGGCAGAGATTGTTGTGCCTGGAACCACTTGTTTTCTTTCAATGTTATCAAACAGGCTTTACTTCTAGAAGTGGAGAAAAAATACAAACAAGTCAGGATTAGTGGAACATTTTTTGAGGGCGGCTCTTTGGGGTGGGGAAAAAATTTATAAAATCTAATAAAAAAAAAAAAAAGGAGGGTCCAAGGCACTCTTCATTCAAAAAAGTAACAGACAGTTGATTGTCCAGTCTGCCCAGTTTATTGATTTAACTTAAAACAGCCATGTATTAATAAATGCTTTTTACTTTTTTGAATGAAGAGTGCCTTGAACCCCCCTTTGTTTGATTAGGCTTTACTTCTAGTTTCACGTATTAACTATTCTGATATTCTCTACCGTTAACCTTGACGTGTTGTGCAGTATCCACATTGCCTGCGGAAAATAAAAGGTTCCTCGTTTTAGGCTCATGGTTTATTTACACATACAGTGGGACATTTTAATGTGAAAAATTAAGAATAGATGTTACAGCACAGTGTGAACAGGATCCGTCTTCATATCAGAGACAGGACTACTCACGTTATTTTCAACATCTACAGTTGGGGGTAAAAAAAAAAATGATTAGATGACCCTTGTTTTCTTCAAATTTGTGTTCATTTTAATGCCTGGCACAACTACAGGTCCATTTATTTGGACAGATATAATATTAACAATGAAAATACCTTATGAAAGTTTAATTTCAGAGCTGATATCTATCCATTTAACATGTTTTCTTGATAAGTAAAATCATTCAAGTTCTTACATCAATATCTGTGGCATTGTACTGGCAAACTGTTTTGTTTTCTGTCTGTTTTAGTCACATGATCCACACAGGAGTGAGTTTGTGATTGTTTTTGATGACTTTTGACGGTCTAACAGTATTTTTTTCTGTGACTATATTTCATTAAAACATGTTCAGGAAATCCTTTCACTTTGTATCTCCTGTTCTGACTATACATAAATATATATGTAGATCTTCACAGTTTTCCCAAAGGAAATAAAGATGCCAAGTGTGAGCGTATGCAAGACTCTCACACTAACACTAACACAGAGGTGAGAGCTAATGTGTAAGCAGAGCTGTTCGGTTGGCATTTCCAGCTTTGCCTACCTCATGTTCTGTTTAACATAAATGTGATCTTATGCCCTTGCACCCTCCAGAACTTGGTTACCATGACAACAAGGTCAGACCCTACCCACTTGCAATCGGAGCCAATAGCCTGAGGCCAGATGAGGACTAGGGAAGAACAGAAAAAGGACAGAGGAAGAGGAGGGAGAGGAGATAAAAGTACATTGGAGAGTAGATAGGAAGGTGGTGTAAGTCTACACTTAAACCACCTCGCCGTTGGTGTCATTTAAAATTCAGCTCGGGAGGCAGAACAGCCGAGACGGGATGTGGATTTAGATACGCATCTTAACCTTTATGAGCCGTTTGACGGTATAAAGGTTGTATCAGTGGGCTGTGGCTCACTGTAGAAGGTACTTTTAGCAAATGAGCCAAAAAAAAAAGCAGGAAAAGGCTTTAGTGTGTTTTTGGTCGAGTGTGTGTTTGTGTTTACAGTACTGGCCTGGGCGTGAAAAGAAAAAAATAAAAAGCACAGGTTGGAGCAATGTGTGTTCAGCTGTGACAGGGAGTCAGTGTGGACTGGATACAATTGCTTCTCTGGTGTCCAATTTATTCCTTTTGGTTGCTATGGATAGTGTGTGTGTGTGTGTGTGTGTGTGTGTGTGTGTGTGTGTGTGTATTTCTCTTTACAGGGACACTGATATGTTTACACAGTCACACCGTGGGGATGTCTGACACTATGGGGACCAAGATTCAGGTCCCCACGAGGGTTAAGTATAAATAAAGGTCCCCACTAGTAAAATAGGAATGATATGGCCCTACAAATACATTCACTTGTTTTTTTTCTGGAAGTCCCCATAAAGCATGGGTGAAAGAGATGCAGAGCGAAACATGCCTTTTTCAAAGGTTTGAAGATGTTTATTAAAACATGTATATTTATTTTTATGTATTTTTGTTATTATTATTTATTAATTCATTATTTATTATTTTTTTTAAGTTGTTTTAAGAATTTTTCTTCTTATTGTTATTTATTTATTAAAAAAAAGGATAACATTTACACTCATTACCCAATAACTACTTGATTACAAACTTGGTCCTCATGAGACATGTAAACGAGAATATGTGTATTCCTATCTTTATGGGGACATTGATGCGTTTACACAGTCACACCAAAATTCAGGTCCCCACGAGGGTTAAATATAAATGTAGGTGAAATTTGTGTGAAGTATGCATATTTATGCAAAAATATAAAACTATAAACTCATAACTTGTTTTTTTTTCCTGGAAGTCCCCATAGAACAAAATGTTCGTATTTTTCAAAGGTTTCAAGATGTTTTTCCTATTTCCAATTCATTTTATTTTTAATATTATTATTTTTTTCATTTAATTGTATAAATTTTTTATATTTGTATATTTATTATTATTATTATTACATTAAAATAATTTTTGGAAAATATGTTTAGTTTTCTATTTATTTCTTACTATTTGTTATTAAATTTTTTATTTCATTAAAATAAAGGAAAAATATTTTAGTGTAATATTTTTTTATTTATTTTAAAATATTAATAAAAAAGTTGCATTTATGTTCACTACCCAATGGCTAACTTACCAACAAGTGATGGTTACAAACCTGGTTCTGATGAGACATGGAAACGAGAATGTGTGTGTGCGTGTGTGTGTGCGTGTGTGTGTGTGTGTGTGTGTGTGTGTGTCTCGAGCATATTAAGTGATACAGGCAATTCCCTCGAGGAGCCTGAAAATGGCAACAGGCAAATGCAGTTGAGGTTCATGTGACCTGGAGTCTCGAGAAGTGCACATGGTCCGGATTTAAGAACAATCACAAGCTTCATCTGTGTTGGGTGAGTGTGGTGGAGAACGCTAGAATGTTGCCTAGACATTTGTGATATGTTTATTGGCCGCTTGGTTTGTATATAAACCAGTCTCAGCTCAACACAATACAAAACACCACATCCAGTCAACTCCACACGTGTTTTATAAAGTTCTTTTGTCCATTAGTCATTCATTTAATGCAGGGGTTTCAAACATGTGGCCCGGGGGCCAAGTGCAGCCCATCAAATGTTCCAATCCGGCCCGTGAGATGAATTTGCAAATTGCAAAAATTCTACAGTCATTTTAGTTCAAGTTCAACAGACAGACCAGAGTGATTGACAGTAAAATAATACTAGAGTACAAAAAAATTGTCTCATACTGTTGGAAGTGGCGGCTAGGGGGACATATCCCCAAATGCCCCCAATCGTATTGTATCGTATTCATATCCCCAATTGTATTTTATGTTCATGAGCATGTGAAAAAAACAAAACAAATGGAGCTAACCAACATCAGCCCAACAGATTCTAAAACAAACCTATTAAAAACTACTCAACATTTAAATGACAACTTATTTCTAATAAAGAAATAAGTTATTCCAAATGTTTTCTTTCAAATTGGGATGGCCATGGCTCAGTTGGTAGAGTGGGTTGTCCAGTAACTGAAGGGCTGGTGGTTCGAATCCTGCTCTGTCCTAGTCGGTCCGTCGTGTCAAGACACTTCACTCTCCTTGGCTCTAGTGTCGCTCACACTGGTCTATGAATGTTTAGAGGTGGTCAGAGGGGCTTTAGGCACAAAATGGCTGCCACGCTTCTGTCATCTGCCCCAGGGCAGCTGTGGCTACATATGTAGTTTACTACCACCAGAGGGTACATGTGAGAGTGAATGAATAATGAGTCACTAATGTGAAGTACTTTGAGTGGCCAAAAAAGCGCTATATAAATCCAATCCATTATTATTATTATTATTATTATTATTATTAAATTGGCTTTTCAGCAAAGCAAATGACAAAATTCCCAATACTCAAAAGCAATTAAATACTTTATTACCTTTATTTAATTAAAATAGTACCCTCTCACACCCTAACAGTGGGGCTTTTATGTTGTGGGCTTCTAAAGTAAACAGTTTTATACACACTATCAACCCCACCTCCCTCCCACTCACAGTCTTGAGTGTCTCACCAATGTCATGATGAAACACTATCCGAGTTCTGCTGTGAAGGACAAACCCACTGGTCTGTGCTGGGTGGCCTGTGTCGGCTGTGTACGCTAAGCAGGGTTATGAATATATCATATGGACTGGTAGCTCAACCACTCCGATTTAAAAATGAATGAACTGCCGCACAACAAACATTCATGTGAAATGGAGACAAGGGAGGAATAAAACCCTCTGATACAGTGGAGCTTGGTGTGTATCTATAGAGTGGCTAAATATGGATAAACTGTGCTTTCAAACTCCTAAATACTGCAGTGTAACATGAACTACTTGTGCTGGCGAAAGTACCTGCACAAAACATAATGAATATTTGGAGTTAAAAAAACTATACACGCAATAACGTCTTCTCCAAACGAGACCTATGCAGTTGTTCGACTGCTAGCAGCATTTCAGTTTTGGCTTTCATGAAGTCTATTAATCCTACATTTAGTGTTACTTTAAGGACAGGCAGCTGTGTGTATTTGTGTTCATGGTGGATATGACTAACCTGGTAGAAGTAAGGGTTTGGCTCAGACTCTCCAACGCCATCAAAGTCTTCTACATTAATGAGCTGGAAGTCAAAGGTCAGACCAGGGTTTGGCACCTGGAATTCAGGCAGCTGCTGCACGTGGGGCAGGTTCCCCAGGTGTTTGTAGCGCCAGTTGTACAAGTTACAAAGGCTGCACACAGGGACAAACAACATGTTCAGCTCAAATGTTAATATGATTTTTTTTGCATTTTTCATATAAATTAAGAGTCAGTTCTGCTCGTAAATAACTGACCTGGCACGTGCACGTCCCTGTGCATCCAGATCGATGGTGGGCACCCCGAGGCGCACAAACCGGGTGAAGAGGGACTGCTCCATGTTAGAGTACTTCTGAAAGGCCATGTTCTTGATGACAGGGGGCAACTGGTGGTGGTCTCCGATCATGATCCACCTCTTCAGTCTGCTGTAGCCATCCTCTGGATTCTGGATGTAGGCAGGTGGAGAAAATGTGTAAGTTTGAAAGACAAAATACATAGGTCAGTGTGAGAAACAATGGGATGTCAGAGCTAAGCTGTAGGAGTATCTGTAAAAAATGCAATGTCTCTACTGTCCACATGTGTAATCTCAAGTGCAAATGACATAATTCGAACAGACTGCCACTACATTAAGTTTCCTAACTTAATTGAATTTTGTTTTATCTAATATCTTGATCATGTGTTGGTGTGTATGTGAAATAAGATCTTGAGCAGACAGTGTCATAAGGGCAGTGTAGTATGAAGGGCCAGTAAAGTACACACAGACATCTGCAACATGTTACTGGTTTTTGCCAATTACATAGAGCTTATAACCCCGCCTCCTCGAAGGGGAGGCAAAGGGTATTGTTATGGGTTTAGTTGGTTTGTTTGTTAATCTTCGAGCAGCAAAACTATTGGTTGAATTCATACCAAACTGATTACATTTCTGGGAAAAGTAGATGAATTTTTTATTTTTTTATTTGTAAAATTATTTTTTTTTGCTATTTACTTATAATGAACAAAATAAAGTGAAAAGATCATTTTGTTTCATTTTACTTCAAACTTGGCACACATATGGAGGGACTTTGGCCAGCTGTAAAGTTCTTAAAGTGTTTTATAAATAAGGCTGGCATGGTATGGTATGGTCATTGATATGCATAGAAATGATGACATCATCTGGATTGATGCCAAAATAAGATACAATACATGTGAGGAGCAGAGTTTTTTCTGCATGGAACCACTTGATTGGAATTTGGTCTCAGGCACATATGATGTAACAAACTTTAAATATCAAGCGCTGATTTAATAATAGTGTACAGTGGTGATAAAACTGAGAAACTGTTGTTTTGTTTTACTTGTATATGTCTATGTTTTAAGTAAATATGTATTTATTAATTTAGAGCCTTATATAGTGTTTTCAGATGCTGCAAACTAAGTCCAACAAAAATAAGCTTTTTAACATTCAAACAGCGAAATTAAAAATCCATTGGTCCAGAAATTCTGGACCAATGGACCAGGCTCGTCTTTTAGGAGGGGGGACTTGATCAGCCTTGGATTGACTTACGTCTGCACTCTCCAAGTACTTTTCTAGTTTCTATATTGTTTATTGCAAACTGCTAGTGTATTAAATGCTAATAGATGGAACGCATGCTTTACATCAATGAAGTGGACTTGCGTAAATTCACGTCCAAAGTTACTTATCAGAGATGTAAACACCAAATGAAGGGAGATTTAGGCAAGAGACGTAACTGTTTGTATCCTATCCTGAACTGAATATACCCATAGACAAATGGAATTGAATTGAGTGCACATAATCAGATATGAGTGGAGCTATAATCAGACCAACAGAAAAAACATAGGTCAGACAACTGTATTCTATTTAAGGTGAACAGATAATGGATCCCATAGACATCTCTGAGATCAATACTAACATATAAAAATAGGAAGAGTTCAGAAAGCCCACTTTGGTGGAATAACTCAGTCATGGTTTTTATGTGTTTTGGCTTTTCTTCAGTCTTTCATATTGCTGGGTTTGCTTTATGTCACTCATGCTGCAAAAAAAAAATAAAATAAAAAATGAGCAGCCCAATCCTCAAGGCTTTCCTAATCATATTTCAGAGGGTTGCAACCGGGTTAAGGTTCTTTTTTGTCACTTTTTTTACACACTGTATATGTGGGATAAGACTATGGTTCAGTAAATCAAGGGAAACACAGAGAGTGGTTCTAATGAGGTTGTTGGAATATCTGATGTGTTTAATGGCCTAGTCTGTAAACAGACATTAACTCCATCTCGGACAATTATGCTCAACTATCAAGACAAGCACCATTACTCAGTGTGGGAGCCATAAAGCAAACCTAACAAGAAATGCCAGGTAGTAGGTGACGCGGCCTCGAGTTAAAGATTAAACTGGGGTTGTTTTCAAAATATACGACAACCTGGCACTGAGGTTTTAGACAGGGCAATATTTCTTAAAATCACACCTTGGCAAGTGCTTAAGTTTTTTTCCTTTGAGCTTTCTCCAAGGATTTTGTTACCTTTTATTTGACTCTATCACAAATTAGAAATCTAATGACTTAAAAATAAATGATTCATTAAATTTTTTAAATGATTACTTGTAATAGCAGAGGGATGAAGGTCTCAATCTCCAGAATCTGGGCGGCTTCTTCCATCAGGATGTTGTCATACTAGCAAAGAAAATCAGAAATGACAATACTTATGATCAGTAACTAGCAGTGGAATCTGTACATTTTCTGTATGTTCTAGAGGAATCTACCTTAAATCCGAGCTCCACCAGGTCATGACGTTTGAGTGCAGCATGTGTACAAGTCATAGCGATGATTTTGGCCTCCTTCACCAGCAGATACTTGGATCGGTCCAGTCCACTCCTGAGCAGCTCAAAGGCTCTAAACTCCTTTTTTGGGTAGAAAAGAGAAGGAGTGATGTTTAGGAGTCATTAATCAATGTATTTTATTTATTTATTTTCGTGAAGAACCTTTTATTAGCTTTTTAGTGTAAATGGTAAAACACTCAAGACATCTATTACAAGTAAATTATCCTTGGAAAAAATAAATAAATAAAGAGCAAAATTAGGAAATAGAAGGAAGAAGAAGAAAGAGAAAAAAAAAAAGGAAAACTAGTGGCTACCTGCAACTCCACCCACCACATCCCTTCAACATCTGGATCATTACAAAATTTTAGCGGGACATGTAAGATCACATTTAAAATACAAGAGACGTAAAGTTTCACCGAGAAATCTTACTAAACCTGGTGGTAGGGCCGCTAGTAATGCCCATTGGTGGCTCAAAATGTTGGTAAATAAATAAAAAAATAGCTTAAAGTTGACATGAAATATGAAACTATATCCATTATGTGTGACTGTACAACATTTATTAACAATACTTGCTGTATTAACTCTAGCAGCAGAGCCCGCTGTAAATTTCCATAGCCGGTTCAAAACCACTCCATGGAAATTACACTAATATTTTGCCATTGGTCAGGGGTCCGAACAGAATCATCTCCCGGTTCGGAGTCCACTAATCGGTGATGCCCAGATTAGGGGATTACAGATCACACTAAGGGAAACACTGATATAGTAATTACAGTAGCTCCTTGACATTGTCTGCCATTGCTTCCCATGCTAGAATAGTTGTGGTTCCAGTACCCTGCATTCTGGCCACTGACGGCTCCAGGTTTATTATGTCAATGTATATGTTAAGCCAGTGGGGTTTAGTAAATGTATGTGGAAGTTTCCAAAGTAAAGACAGCATCTTTTTAGCAGCAGTGATGCCTGTTAGGAGTATCATCAATGTATTTTATTAACACAGATCTGACTCACGCACAAAAAGCAAGAAGCATCAAGAAACTGTGTCCTTCCTGAACCAATTAAAATCCACTTCTGTAAAGACCTCCGCAAAGCAACTTATAAATTAAATAAAAAATCACCTCTAATTGTGACTGTGGGCTTGTTTCTCTAGTGTGGGGTCAGAGAGTGAAACTCTAATGATATTTGGAAGGCAGCACTGACAATGATGGATGATTACAGTGAAAAGTGATGGATAAGATAAATATCTAAGGTAACAGCTCCTCCGAAAGACCAAAAGCCAATATATTTTATCACCCACGCTGTGAAAATGTAGGTGTGAAATCTATTATCGCAGTCCTTTTGTAAAATCTATTATTTAAGTCAGGTGTTCACCTCATTATACTATATATTAATGCTGTAATTTTTTTTTCAAACAATAGTTATTAACATTATATGCAAAAGCTAAACAAATTTGAACAATATGCTAATAAAATATAGTTATTGTTGGATTCTACAGATGTTCATGAATTTAGAAATCCTTAAAAGTTTTCATGAGACATGAAATTAACTAAATTACTTTGTTAAACATTTATTAAGGCTTTACTTTATTCATGGAGATTAATATTTTATTATGCACTTGTTAATAGTGAACTATGAAAATGAACTGCTGGAGGTAAAACAAGAACATGTTTTATAATTGAATGTATAAATATAGCCATACATAAAAAAGTTTAATACATATCTTACACCTCTTGACATCATAGGCTCACCACCCATTTTATTGTTTACACCATGTTAGTAATAGGTGTACTTAATTAAGTGGATGGTGAGAAGATTTGTGGATATTTATTCCCATTTTCAGTACAATGCTATGGCCTCAGCTTTGTTCTCTTTGAGGGTTGTAATAGTTGTATCTAATGGCAAACATGGAGATAATATGTGCACAGTATTGAAACCCATACACAGCAAAAAAGAATGTGATCTACAGTAAACAGCCTCTGCAGGTAAAGTCAGTATTTAGTGTGACCTCTATTTGAATTCAGTAAATCTTCATCTCTTTTGGGTTAACTACAAATATTTTTGTCTGAAATGGATGATGACACATATGGGTATGGTCAAGCATTTATGCAGGGTAAAAAACTTGTGCAGATAATAATGAGTCGGCCTACATCTACCTGTTATACAAGTGCAATACATATACTGTAGAAAGAGTATTTCTAGTACTTTAACGCCATGCAAAGAGATTCAACCATTTTCACTGAAATCTTTGTGGAAAAAAAACCTAAATTAAATGGGGTAAGAAAAAAACTCAAATTGGCAAGTTTTTTAGTATATCAAAAGTTGCTGTTTTAACTTGAAGTTGCTAAAATTAACATTACTAGTAACAAGTATGTTGTTGACTGCAACTCCTGCAATTTTGGTGGGAAAAAAGATTTGATCTAGGATTAGAGGATATCAATATGAAGGGAACTTTGGTTATGTATAGTGAAGTGATTATGGTTACAAAGTGTAAATTCTCAACCCCCAAGGCTGGTAATCAAAATCATCTGTCAAGCACAAATTATTTAATATTATCCCAATGTCATGCTTGGAGTGAATAAGTATAAATAATGTTTAAAACCTATAACACTGCTCTATAATTTGTAGCCTAGCACTATGCTAATAGTACAAGCCTAGCAACTGTGCTAATAGCACTAGCCTAGCACTGTGCTAATAGCACTAGCCTAGCACTGTGCTAATAAAACACTTGGAAATGACAGAGATAAATGTTCAGACCAGCCACTGTGCAGATACTGGACCATGACAATGTATGTGAATTCCTCAATTCGTGACATGAGATGTGGTGCTTGCTTAATAATAAGAATAAGAATAAGAATAAGAATAAGAATAAAAATAAGAATAAGAATAAGAATAAGAATAGGTTAATAATAATAATGATGATGATGATAGCTATATCTTAATGGAGGGGGGCACATTTGTGTGTGTTGCCCCAACAAATTATTATAGTCTTTCTTTTTGCTCCTTTCAAATCATTTCACCCACTTCCACAACACATTAGTAGCAAACAATCTCACATTACCTATGGGCTCTGCACTACTCTTTATTAAAGACACAACTATTACAACATTGCAAAACAAAAAAGTTAAATACTACCTAAGACTTTTGCAGAGTACTGTAGACCAAGGTCTGACATGTTTTTGTGCATTCACAGATGCTCTTTTGCATTCCACCGTTGTCAACATTGGTTATTTGAGTTACTGTTGCCTCATGTCATTCTCCTTTGACCTCTAGCATCAACACAGCATTTTTGCCCAGAGAACTGCCAATCACTGGATATTTTGTCTTTTTTGGACCACTGTTTGTTAAACCCTAGAGATGGGTGTACAGAAGAAGCCCAGTAGATCAGCACTTTCTGAAATAGTCAGGCCCGGCCCACCTGGGACCATCAACCAGTCATGTGAATCACCTTTATTCCTATTTTAATGCTTGGTTTGATGTTTTTTAAATCCATCTGACCAAGTGGCAATGATCTCCATCCAGAAATAAAGCCAATATGGAATCATTTTTAAGTCTTAAAGGTGTCATATTTGGTAAACCCGCTTTTATTAGTCTTTGGTTCATTTATTTGTGTATTTGCACCCTAATACTTCATGAAGTTTGAATTTGAACCCTTCTAGGTGTTGAAAAGCTATCTTTAGATTTATTCTGCCAAAAATTAAGTGGATTCCTACGACCTGTTTTAATTCCTGCTAATTTGTTACATCTATAACTAGTTACTTCATAACATTTGCCCATATAAACTCCATACTTACAATGGTTATTTTTTTTACCCTGCTTTAAGGTAAAGGTAATCAATTTAGCAAATATACCATTTGCTTGATGTCATATGACGTCAAAACGTGACATCATCGAGCCTATCAGTGTTGTCATCTGATGTTCGAAGTGGATGTTAAAAAAAAAAACCACCTGATACTATCTTGTCTGGATTCTGAGATATTACCACTTATGTGTTTTAGCTGTTGACCTTCACTGTGACCTTGACCTTTGACCTTTCTAACTCAAAATGTAATGGTTTCTTCCTCGCCACATTATCAATCATCTTTGAACGTTTGATCAAAATCCGTCCATAACTTTTTGAGTCATCTTGCTGACAAACAACAAACAAACAGACAGACGAATAAACGAGAGGTAAAATATAAATCTAAATAAAACACTAACTTTACCAGTTTACTTTTAGAGTTAGCACTTGCAAAGATCCAACTGCCTCTTTGTTTGACTGCTTGGAGATGTTTGATTACTGCAAACTGGAAGGCCTTCACGTATGGAGATCAAGTAACAGGTAGCCGAGTGAGGCTTTTAATGAAACATATCATTAATGTAATCCCTGTGATTTCTTTGTACAAGGAAACAAGCTCCTCTTTTTCCCCGTGAGCAGTGATACAGAAAACCGGCTGCCTGCAGAGAGCATGCTGGTGGAGCCTGCTGTTCAATAACTGTGGCTTGAGGAGCACTTTAGCACATATTTCCTTACAAAGCTGATACTGAAATAGAACATTAAGGACAAGCTTTACCTAAAAAAAAAGCAATCAGTTTACTTCAGGGTACTTGTATCATGGCCCTGTGAAAACCATGCAGAGAGGGGGAATATGGGTAAACAGGCGTGCTATTTTCAGGTTGCCACAGTAGCAGTGCGGGGCAGAGGAGGAGGGGGCATGAGGAGTAGACATGGACAGCGCTGGGGAGTATAAATATTTGATGTGTTACTATTTTAAAATTAATATTAAACCAATCAAAAAATGAAACATTAATGAGGTCTATTTTTAACCCCTGAGGCTCCAGAGCAGTTGGAGGGTGAAATGAAGACTGTAAGGATTCACAGTTACTGGCGACACCGGAGAAGAGAGGGAAGAGAAAAACAAAACACGAGGAAATAAACAGCAGGAAAGATGTGCCGGGACTGCAGAGGAAATAAGAAACCCGGGAGGGGGGTGTAGGGGGACTCTGCGCCCCTGTCCCTGCCTGCCTGTCTGTCTGTCCATCTGTCCACCTGTCTGTCCCACAATAAATCTTGACCATATTCCTGTGACAGCTTATTCCAAATTACTTTTACATTTGAAAAGGTGGACAGATAAGCAAATTCAGCAGAACACTTGCTTCTCCTGCATCACAGACAGCAATAGGTCTTAATGGGTGTACAGATTTCACTGCAGCATGGGTGAGGCTGAGGGAGGAGGGAGAGGTGCGGTGATGCAGTGATACAGAGGCCAGCCAGATAAATCAAGGTCACCACACATGTTGGGATATTACCTCCAGCCAATAACTTCTTTATTGCTTTTCTGAGACCTTCTTGGTGTTCTCATAAATCTAAAATGTTATTTTCATCCCAATAGAAATACTAGATGGGTTAGAAGAAATTAGACATCTTTTTGTCTGAATGTGATGTGCCACGGTGAAAAAAAGAAAAAAAAAAGTTAAGTAAAAAGCCGTAGGGTGGGTTGCACTAGCAAGGCTTAATTTAATCTGAAATTAGATTCAATCAAAAGTCTGCACAACTATGTTTAAAAATTAAGATATTAAATTAAGCACAGTTCTTTAGCACAAATAAAAGTCAATCGAGCAAATGTAAGTTTATTTCATGTATAAATTGAGATGTTAAAAGGAAACCGCTTCCTTAAGCACCTAGCACAAATTAAGTAGCGTAGCTAAGCTCATTTTAGCCATTTCTTATTTTATGTGAGGAATTTTAATCCGTCTCTAATGTTATTGTAAAAGTTACATGTCCTCAAGTGTAGATTTCAAGTTGAAGTTAGTGTTTCATTTTGGTGAAACATATTTCAAAGTTGAAAATGAGTTCATATTCCAACCCACCCTGTTTCTTCAACATACCCCACGTACAGATAACAGTTGTGCTGAATGTCTGAAAGTAACAAAAGGAGTCCAGTCTGAACTCAGAGACTTGCTAGAAGTGCTTATGTGCATCATCAAAGAGGTGAGTGGTGTCTGACCCAAACACTCTTAATCAAAGTTACAGAGGTGGCCACAAGAGAATGGACAACACCTGGACAAACAGCTGGCAAACTGCCTAAAAGCAGCATCAAATAGAGCTGACAGAGCCTTTGTGTCTTTGTAAATTAATGGAAGACCTCTGTAATCACTGTGTTTATCTGGATCTCATATAAATCTATTTAATGTAAATCCACAGACTGTATAAAAGGAAAAGACAGGGCCTCTGTGATGACACCCATTTAGTTTGGGCTAAATTATTGAAAGCGGCCATCTCTATCTAGATTTTTTTTTGTGCATATAGTGACATTTTACACAACGGGGTGGTGCTCAGGTGCCCCATAGGGTGAAATTTTAAGCTAATGTTACTTGTAACGTCTAGTAAGTAATTAAGTACCTTTCATTCATACTTTTCACAGACAGTCACAAAGTGCACTGCAATGCAAAATACAAACAAAATAACATTTAAAAATACAATATATGAAGTACAATCGGTTTGAAGCAGCCCCGAGTCAGATAGGAATTGTGATTGGAATGTTATGTTGAACAGTATAACAAAATGTCACCTACTCGATAAATGGTAACACAATTGTGTTTCATAACTGTAACACTACAGTAACTAATGTAACTATTAACACACCTTATAGCATATGTAATACACTTTATATTGTAATCACATAACAATTCACTTTGGATAACATCAAAAATCCTGTGGTGGATTCTTTTTGTCCACAACCACAACCACAGCAGTCTGTCAGGGAAAAAAAATATTTTATTAAAAACAACAGCTTTGAAACTCTGACTCAGCAGTCGAGTGAATTGTCAATCAGAAAACACATGAGAGACTCCAGCTTTTATCAGCCAGAAGATCTGAGCCAGAATTTACAAAAGGACTGACAATACACTGAGGATCCAAATGAAGCATGAAAAGAAAAACACCCAATAATAATAATAATAATAATAATAATAATAATAATAACTGACTTTGTATTTCTGGAAATACACAATGGAAGTCAGTTGTAACTAGGCCTTTTTGGACCCAGTGCCTCACAACCATCATTGGCTTTACTATTTAAAATAATTAGGCAGTGGCATCAGTTTCAAACTGTGGTTGCTGCCCCTTGTGTGTATCAGGCCTTATAATGTAATGATGCGCTCTATAAATAAAGATGCCTTGCTTTACTGCACACGTGAACCCTCCTCCGTTCCCACTGGGTGCTGTAGGGCCTGTGTGTGTAGGTTTGACCTTCTTACCTCCAGCTGGGTAAAGATTTTCTTGATGTGGCGGTAGCAGCCCTCTGCGATGTCCATGTCCTCGTCATATGTGGAGCCTTTGAACACCGGCTGGGGCGCGTTGGAGAAATATTTGTGGAAGGGAAAGTGAGCAGCGACCGCCTCCACGTCCACCTTCTTGGCCTGTTTAGGCTTCACTTTGCTCATGTACTGTTCCCAGCGAGATATCACCTGTAATGGGCAGGGAGAGCAAACATATAGTACACATCCTCTGGGTATTTAGAGTAGAGGTGGTCATGTGTGTTTCCTCTCATTCATGATCTAATATCTAAATCATGTTCTGCATAAAACCCAGGTTAAATGAATTTTTATAAAGAGAAAAAACATCATATTGTTGTAATTATGTACAGTATTATATCTCAAAAGGTGAAGAGTTGCTGGATATTATATGAAAATCAGAGGTGGAAAGTAACTAAGTAAAAGTACTTCATAACTGTATTTAAGTAGATTTTTTAGGTATCTGTGCTTCACTTAAGTATTTATTTTTCTGGAAACTTTTTACTTTTACTGCCTACATTTTTGCATAAATAGCTGTACTTTATACTCTTTATATTCTCAGAATAGACGCGACACTTTTTCAAACTAAACAGATGTGACATGCGACAGAAAAATAAGTGGTTTAAGAGGGAAAATGTGACTTTATATTTTATAATTGTATGACTATTATCTCACAATTTGTGACATTTATTTCCCCTATTTTTCCTAAAGTTTCTGTCCATATCTATAATACCGAGTAACTGGGACCTGATCAAACACTTTATCTAGTACACAGTAAGTCACTTTTAAAGGTTTTATTTTGGATACTTTTGAAACTTTGCAGTATTACTGCATTCATGGCAAAAAAAAGAAAGAAATAAAATGCAGTTTTATTTTTTACTTTATTACAATTCAGAAGTTGTACTTTTATACTTTTATTTAAGTAGAGGAGTTGAATCAGTACTTCTACTTTTACACCAGTTGTTGTTTACACCAGTTGCTGAATGTGAGTAATTTCACCACCTCTGACTTAGAGTCAAAAATATGAGTTATGAACTACATCTGTCTAATGTTAAGCTAGCTATTTCTTTTTTGTGTGTGTGAATGACAGGTGCATGTTTAATGTCCAAGGACTCTGCATGTTTTTACTGTGTCTAAATAAGCAGAATGTGATTTAACTTTTACTTTTTTGACACATACTTAAAAACACATTACTACGCAAATGGGAACAGATAGCCAATGTCTTTCTTATCGAGGTGTTCCTGCTGAGCACCTAATAAACCAGCTTCATCCAAACAGCAGGGAAGCTCAATTCTATAAATACCTTGAAGAAAAACAACTTCGAGGATAACATTCATATGTCTCTTGGAGGGCTCGGCTTAATAGCTTGTTAAGTATCTGTCTGAATGGCCGATTTAGACCACCATCAAAAGCTTAAGCTTATCTATTTATACTGATGTTATCATTTATCACTGACAATGTAGTCTGGCCAAGGTGCAGAACACACACACACACACACACACACACACACACACTTTGAACCCATCAAATATCACACAGAATGACGCTATGGGCAGAATTAAAATAAACATAGCAAATCAGCAGGAATCACTTGTGTGCTGAAAACTGACCCATCATCCATCATCAAACTAGTAAAATGTAAAAATGGCAGCATAATTATTATCATTATTTGAAATACCAACTACAACTCTGATTGCAAATGACCTTGTGTTAATGACCCTATTAACTGCTAATCTCCTGAACTAGTGTTGTCTGTTGGGTTTATTGTGCTATAATGACAGACTTGCTGCTCTCTTTACATATTTCTCATTCTCAGTTCATCCCATCGACACTTTGCAGAAGACTATCTCTATGGCTAAATCCCAATTCACCCCTTGGCCTCTCCCCAGTACCTCTACCCCTCTGTTTTGCGCATACACATGAAGGGGTAGTGTTGTCCTGATTTTCCATTAAGGGGTCGACGAGTAAAATGCTTCTGGAATAAAACAAATTACATTTTGCTACGTGTGTATTACTGATGAAGGAAACTCAAGTCTTAAATTGCTGGTTGGCTCAAGTTTCCAAGGCAAGTCTTGGGTCAAATGTGAAATTCTTAGAATTAACAAGAGAATAGGTTTTAGTTCAAAGGAATATTAGTCTCAGATCTACTTCAAACCACTGTCTGCACATTATGATCCATTCACTTCACAGGTTCTTTCTAGTGGAATATTTACAAATCCATTGTATACATGTACATAAACTTTTGTCATTTGTTTTCTGACTCATCTTATCAAAGTATGTAAGATTTAACACATTTAATGTCTGAAGCAGATACTTTCTAAACAATTGTAAAAGCAGTGTTTGAAGGGAAGGACTAAAGCAGTGGCCTCAAAAAAGAAATTTTTCAGGACCGAACTGCGACCTGAGCAGTAGGAGAAATTTCCCATAATTCTGTTTGAATCATTGGCAAGATGGACATAAAGGCAGCAAAAAGGTGCAGCAGTGTGAGGAAAGAAACACACAAATGTAGGGCTTTTCTTTGTAAACTCCATTTGATTGTCTGTTTAGTTGTCATTTCTGTGGTTTATAATTGATAGTCGTAAAAAGAAGACCAAAGCCCATGGAACACAGGTGGTTACAGCTGTTGATGGCATGGGGAATACTTTTGGAAACAAAGCAGCCATGGACAACTGTCCTGTTTCATAGGGAAATGTTTCAACCCTTACCCCTTGCAACGCCAATTCGAGAGGTAATGCCAAGTGCAACGGCCAAGGGGAAGCCGGGGGCAAAGGGGTGAATTGGGATTGGGCCTATGAGTAAACTATTTGTAGCTACGGTTATGTGTTGTATGTTGTACTGTATTCACTTTTGGGACTAATGTCATGTAAAAGCTGTTTTTACACCTGCTGCCACTCAAGTGATCCAAGTTTTCAATCCCTCCAATTTTCAGCTTTAAATGAATTTGCAACTTTTGACAAGTACCAAAACTTATGTTATAGTTATTTAATAATTGGTGTAAAAAAAAAAATAAAAAAAAAATCCAAACTTCCAACCATATTTAAGTTGGCCAGATCACCCAGGCTCTCTAACTCCATGTAATGTAAAGTCTATTTTAGAACGCGTTTAATGAAGCATGAGAATGTGCATAATTGTCTGCAGCTGCATTTTCCCCAGCAGCCCAAGAGGACATTGATAATTACGTTAAAAAAAGGGAATAAACATTAAGGGGTGAGACTATCAGTGTGCACACTGTCTGGGGAAAAAGCCAGTCTTGGGAATAGAAAGTCTAATAACGTCTGGATTTGACTGGCAGGTCTGAGGAGAAGTACAGATAATACAGAAATCCATCCTAATTCATTTCACAAAATATCCTCCACATCCCTTAAAGCTCTTGTGTAAATCGATATCAATAACCAAAAATGAATTTCAAGGAAGTGTATAATACTGGGGCTGGGAAAAGTAGCCAACTTAAAAAAAAGGCTTTTGCAAAGACATTCTTTAACATTTTTTGATTAAAGTAATGTATGTAATATTATAGGCTGATGTAATATTGTGCACAACATTAGTTAATACAAGTGGCAAGAGAAAATGTCAGGGGACATCTGTAATCATGTCCTTAAAAACAGCCTCTAATAATTGTCACCTAAACAGCCAGAAGCCAAAATGCGAGACTTTGAAGAATTTTTGATTTTAATTCTTAAAGAATGCTGTAGTTAAACAATTTGGAACTTAAAGTTGCATCAATTAAATAATTTACTGTCAACAATCAAATTAACTGACAGCTGTTTTGGATGATCAATAACCAGTTTGAGTAAGAAGAAAAAAAAAACAGTTTGAAGAAGATAGAATCAGAGCTGTATAACTATTTAGGATTTTTGAACCCTAACCTCTTTGGCTGTGCCTCATGTTTTTCTTTTATGATGATATGATGTTTGTCAATTTACAATATACTTCTACAAGCCAAAAAAGTGGCAGATTATAGTAAAGAGACTAAAGAATCACTTAGTTTTGTGTTAAACATCACTCATCATACATGATACATGTCTTCAACACCAAGATGGCTGCTGCCTTGACATGTTTTACCTTCATCTTTGAGAGGTGAAAGTAATAAAAGAGGTGAAAATTACTTCAAGTCTGGTCATGTTGAAGCTGCAGAAAGGCCTTCAGTGACTCCATAGAGATCATAATGAGACACATTTACAATGCCGTCACCTCTCTGACATTTAGGTGTGTAGTCCCGCTATATTTATGCGTTTTCAGTCTGAAACTTTACTTTTTATAGAACAAACTACAATTTCCTTGTAAAATTATCTTACAAATTGACAAATGTGTGTAAATGATGGCATAACTCAAAGGGGATTTAAAAAATGCGTTGTCTTTTACCATTACACTTAATAGTAGTAATATTTGCCCCCCCGTAAAGTATGGTGACATACATAAGATGTGAATGAATCTCCACTAATATGATTTTAGCATTTACATATAAAAAACATGCTAGTTAAAGAATAAAAAAAAGATATACCAGCCTATCAGACATCCTCCCAGCCCTTCAAAACATGTCTGAAGGTGAAGACTCAGTACTTTAACCCTATTATTACATTCCTGACAGTGTTACTACTCTTTTATGTAACCCATCACACCCACTACTATTCTTCAATACATACACTTTCATATAAACACCATACACACTGTCTTACCTGGTAGAGGTAGAAGTGTCCTGCTGTCTCACAGGTGTATGAAACATCTCCTGGGACGTCCAAACTCTCCTGTAACCTACCCACCTCCCTGAGGAGCTCCAGTCTTCTGGCCAGGACATAGTTGACCCTTCCATATCTGGAAATAGACAACAAAGCAGAGTTAAACTACTGCGATGGCTCTAAACATGGGGTTTCAAATCCCTGGGGTGTCACAAGATCATTTCCGGAGGTAGCTGGCCTGGACTAAAGAGGATGGGTTTTACATTACATAGCCCATGCCACTGATGTAATATTTCATTGAATGTGTTCATGACAGTCACATGTAAGAGTTTCTGATTGAACTGGTGAGAAGGAGAAACAGTCATGACCCCAACAAAAATCCATAATTCTATATTAGAACACAGTTTATATTTAGCCATTGACTGTTAAAACTCATTACAAATAATGTCTTATACAGGGTTCCCACTCCAAGTCTGATTTAAAATTCCCTGACCAATAAGTAGAAATTACATGACCAATTCTATGAAACCAATATCCAATTTAACAATTGGGTAAAGAGTAGAAAAGGGCATTTTAACTGGTCAAACCAATCCCTAACATGCATGAATGGGCCAATAGTAGCCTAAATACATGTTAGTTAATTCTTTTAGTACATGGTTTTAGTTTATACGTGACAAGCTTCAAGGATTTCCATGAGGAGCCATGATAATCTTCCCATTATTATCTTACGGCTAGGTCATGAGTCAAACGTAATAATGGACACAAGACTACAAATAACCAATACATTAACGTTTATTAAAAATAATAATCCAGTCCAATGGAGCACAAACAACCACAAGGGTTCCAAAGTGCTGTACAATAAAATAAAGGTAATAACACACAATAAAAAGCTAAAATTATGTCCACCCCAGACAAAATATCTCTACGCAACTAATCCAGTCAACACAATAAACAGAGTGAAGTCAATACTGAGGGGTTGTTTCACACTTATTGAATTGATTGTGTGAAATTGTACCCATTGCTGCATTTTCTGTCCTTAGAGGAAGTACTGAGCAGATTGATTATGAGACAGACATTAGGGCTGCACCGTTTTGGCCAAAAACAAAATCTGTCCTTGTTTTCCTCTAAAAAGTTGATTTTTGATTTTAATTGTTGGGTAAAACTACAAAAAAAATCAACACAAGTCAGCATGTCAGCCCACAATACAACACACTGCTCCCATTCTGGCATGGGATGATATTTGAAGAGCTGAAATAAGTTGGTTGTGCTGCTTTCTTTGACAGATACCACCTTCAGGCAGCGTTTGCAACGAGGGATGGTTTTGCCTTCATCGGAAACCTCGAAGCTGTACCAACTCCACACAACTGAATTGCTGTTGCTATTTTTAGCTTCAACACTCATCTGAGTAAATGCCATTTTTGTGCTGGTGTGTGGAGACCAAAGTCTGAGGAGAAAGCTCTCACAGTCAGGAGGAGGAGCCTATGGTAGCCTGGGGGGGTGTGGCCCAGAGACACAAGAAAGATGAGTAAATACATATCTTATCTTAAATTTGATTTGACAATTAGCCTTTTTAAAACACGCCCTAATTTAATAATCCAATGTTGATCTAAAATGAATTGTACAGCCCTAAAAGACATACATCAGTCAATATATGTAAACTCTCAGAACTATGACCCACTGGAGTGCAGTCCTTTCATCAGAACAATGAGTGCCCTTGACACTCGTTACCATTTAATGTTTGTTCGGTATCTATTATGCATTCCATTGTGCAGTTTTACAGTAAGGCTTAAAAGCAATTAGTGTGTGGCACACAGCGCGCAGAGACAGGAAGTGAGAGGGGTCGCAGGCTAATACTACAGGTGACGTCTATTTTTAGATCCTGTGCAAACATCCTCACTCAGCAGATGACTCAAACACTGTCACACTGCTGTCTGTTTGACCTGATTCATATTAAATAAAAATACTATGTGACCTTGCTTCCCACCATAGAAAATATGATTCATGAGTGTGCAGTCTGCATTTATAGGAGCTATATACTATTTTAAAATAATATTAATGAGTATAAAACTGAGCCTGTAAGACATTAGGGCAACGTTCCATATAGAGCCAGGTGATAACTGCCTCAAAATGGGGAAAATTTAAAGTAGCCGTTATAGATTCAGAAATGTATGTTTGAGTGCAAACAGAAGTGAAGCCTATCTTCTGTGTTACCTTTTTTATTTAAATAGATAGGGTTTAAGTCTGTCATTATGATGAGCGTGAAAATAAAACCTTACATCAATGTTAAATTTAACGAGGAATGTTCATTAGGTTTTGATCATTACCATGGTACTGTTCTTTATCATATCATGACAGTACTTTATGCCATATACCATGGCATTGTCTAATCAATGTTTTATTTTGTCATTCAGTTTGGTTTTTGGTCAGTTTAGTATTAGCGAGTCTTAGAAATTCATGTAGTTCTAGTTTAATTTTTTTTTTATATAAAATTGTATTGATAAGTGTTGAAAAAGGTAGTATAAAGGATTGAATAACAGTGAATATGAGTTACAAAACCACTGTTTAATAGCTGAAAAAGAAGCAGATTTTACTTGCAATTCAATATGAGTTTCATGATATTCATTTGTCTTTGTTCGGGCATTTAACAAAATCAATTTGGTCAATTAAAAAAGAACATAGTTTCACTGGTAGTTTTGAGACTACAGCATGACTAATCTCTACAGAGTATTAATCTCATAATCCTGTTTTTCTTAAGTAAAAGATGGATGTGGTCTGAACTCCTTCCTGTGCTGGTGATGTGGCCTGGACTCTAAATTTCATTAAAACCAGCCCAAAATACAGTCCATCATGAAGTGCATGGAAGCACTGGTAATTGATAGTGCTGTACCTTTCCCTTTGTTAGGCATTTGGGTGAAGCACTGCCTTCCATTTTTCTCCTTGTATACGGTGTTAATTAAAACTCTGCGCCTCTCTCTCGTTTTCCTGGTGTCAGTGGGGTGGAAAGGAGTGTGGAGTCGGCATGTTGTAATGAGACAGCCAGGCAGACGGGAACATATTAAATGCTTCTAGCTAAAGCTCTTTCTTTTTCTTTTATGTCCACATTTGTACATTATTCAAGAACATAACGTGATGCTTTCACATGCAGCCGTATTCATAATAATGCCATACACTCGCATCAAGCAGTGGTTGCACACAAAGTGGAAGCAAAGATGCAGCACAACACCACCCTTTCCTTCCTCCTGTGGAAGTGTTGCTTAAAGCTACAGGGTGCAATTTCCTCAGAGCCACAGATGGATAAGGTGGTAATTAACTATGTGACTTACAAAGAAACTTTAAATAGTATCAGCATAAAAAAACTCCATTAATATGCAAAGACGCTGAGCTAATTGTACGCAAAACCAGGCTAAAAAACATTCTCCGGTTAAAAAAAATAAAAAATTAAAAAAATAAATAACATTTTATTTTTAGCTGATTTGCTAACTTGCAGTGTTGAACATACAGTCATGCAGAATTGTAAATGTTTTGGGTATCTTGAGATAATCTCCCTCTCGCTGCTTCAAGTGTGCTGCCCTCCCCACCTTCTCTTTTCTCATCTCCGTTGTGAGGACTGAGTCACTACCCTTCAAGGCATTAAACACCACAGAGCGACACGAGCAAAAATATGTGGGTGAGATCTCAGAACAACTGGGACTTCCTTAACACAACTCTGGTGGATCTCATCTCAGGCTAGTTGTTGCCAACAATGAACAACAGGAGTGATGTGTGTGTTTGATGTGTGTAATTCAGGGAAAACGTGAAGAAAATTCTTACTTTCTGGGTAATTTAAGGTCAGGATGCCTGCTGCAGATTTCATATGATCTCTAATATGATCTGAGCTCTATTGAAGAATACAGTATTCTTAAAACCACAAACAGGTCTGTTTACAGTAGAGAAATTATGCAAGTACTTCTATTCTGCATATAGAATAGAAGTACTTTATTGATCCCACCACTGGGAAATTGCTTTGTAACAACAGCTAAAAATGTCAGGTAGCCTAAAAATGTTTAGGCTACATGACATCAGTTTGAAAAAAAAATAAAAAGCTGCTGTTACACTCACTGTTTATGCAGAGGTGGACCCTGTATGCTCTGTAAAACCACATTGGAACCGAGATTTGTGGCAGCCAGCACAAATAAGGTCTGGCAAGAAGTGGACTGTGGCGGGCATGAAGCTGGCCTCAGCAGTTATGAACCCAGCCATGGTGGGGACAACGCTGGGCGGGCATGAAGTTTGCAGTGGGCATGAAGGGCATGGGGGGTGAGGTGAAGCTGGCCACAGTTGGCCCAAAGCCAGCCGTCATACGTGCCTGCTTTAAAAATTAGCGGTCTATCACCATCTGGTTGATTTCGGAACACAGGTTTGCTGTGTAAAAGACCAGCCCGCCTTACCTCTGTTACTCCTTTGACTGTGGAAAAAAGGTGGGATCACCATCTCGTCTTTTTTCCAGGATCTGTGTGTAAAAGTGATTAGGGTCCTAAAAACTATGCCACTTTGGATAGCTTTGTTTTGACCATAGTTACAGTCCATAAGAAACACTGAGATACTATATGTTTTTATGGAAGATGTTTTTTTGTTATCACTCCACACACCAAAGGGGAGGCAAGGGGTATTGTCTTTGGTTTGGTCTGTTTTTTTTTGTTTCACTTTAGCAGCAAAACATTTGGTTGAATTCACACCAAATTGGGTTTATATATTGCCAGTGACCCAGAATAAATGCCATTACATTTTGAGAAAGGTAAGTCCAAGTATAAATTTCTTATGATTTTCTAAAAGCTTTCCATTTACTTAACCTTGTGCTGTCTTCTGTACACAGCGCACAGGCCGTGTCCTACGACCAGGTTTTACAGACCCACATACACAACAATGGTCTGCACTTATATAGCGCTTTTCCACCTTCATGGTGCTCAAAGCGCTTTACATTAGCTTCACATTCATCCATTCACACACACACTCATACACCAGTAGGTTTCTAAGGTCTAAGGTCAGTCCTACTGGGGGCCTAAGTCAGGGTTCAGTGTTTTGCCCAAGGACACTTTGACATGTGGACAGCAAGAGCTGGGACACGAACCGCCAACCTCTCGGTCATTGGGCCATCCACCAACTGAGCCACAGCCGCCCTATACTGTGCCACAGCCACCCTATAAGTCCAGATTGACTCATCACCCCATCCCCAAGGATAGCTTACTGTTTTCAGAATCACAAATGTAGTAAGCAATGGCACCATATGTATGACAAGGCACATTTGTGGGCCACTGCGTCACTTTGACCTGGAGGACAACACAAGGGTTAAAATAGGAGAAATACATGTGAACAGTGGGCTTTGTTTTGCCTGGCACTACTTGCTTCTCCTTGCATTTTGATGTTTTTTTTGTCACATAATGTGCCGCAAGTCCTATAATGCGATGGAAAGCCCTGATAATGTGGACTCATTAATTGTTTATGTGATATTCTGGTCTGATCAAGACAAACCCATGTTATGCTGACACATCTGATAAATACAAAAAAACATATTAGTGGATTATTTTTGACTTAAATATAACACAGTGGCATTCTGGGTTGTATTTCATGGGAGGAAAAGGGACTCAGCACTGGAAAGTATGCTGTCAGTCACCACTTTTAGGAAATTACCCTCCAAGTGCAGAGTATGTTAGGTATGAGGTCAGTGCATGTGGTCCAGAACGATGTGGGGTTAAGCAGACAGGATTGGCTCTGAGTGCAGGGCTGCAGGGACGGATCTCTTACACTGTTGGGGAGGTTTGAGAGGCCAGTGATGCCTAATGAAGATAAACCAGGTCCACTGGCTGGCATATGAGAGTATCAAGTAGCCCTGTCACTGTGTTGGCTCACACTAATTATGTATGTGGGCAGCTGGGCTTCTTCTTCTATGAATGTGTGTGTTTGTGTGTGTCTGTCGGCTTTGATCAAACAGTGTGGGTCGCGCTGCAGTGCATATGAGCTTTACGTCTGTACCCATTTGTTGAACGCGCACACGTTTAAAGGGTCTTGGCCTTCACTTGTGCATTTCTGTTTGTTTAGGTGCATCTGTGTGTGTGTGTGTGTGTGTGTGTGTGTGTGTTCTGTCTCCACCTGTCCACGGCTGTCCTCACCTGCTGAAGTCCTTCTCAGTCTCCAGCTCCTCCTCTCCGTGGCCCAGACGCAGGAGGTGGCGTTCGTCAATGTCCAGGGCCATGATCTTTTCAAACAGCTGGTTCAGAGCCTACAGAACACACCGCCGCAACAAGTAAACACAACCAGAATGAAAATGGAAAGACAACTTTGGAGGGATTGAGCCAAATGGATTATAATCAAGGAGACCTCTAACTGACGTCTGGAAGGAATGTGCACCAATAAACTGTGTGATAAACACAGACACAGCCTGAAAACCTAAGTATGTAACTTATCAGGTTCGTGAGACTCTTTGGGCAAAACGTCAAACTTCTACAGCGAAAGAAGTCAAAACTCATGTTGGATATGACTGGTAATTTATATAAAGTCGCAGAAAAAATTATTAGACCCCCTTGTTTTCTTCACTTTCTTGTTCATTTTAATGCCTGGTATAACCAAAGGTGGATTTGTTTGGACAAAATAAAACTAGCTCATAGTACTTTAATTTTTTAATTGAAGTAATTAATTTTTAATTGAAGTTCATGTCTATCTATTTTCCATGTTTTCTTGATCATAACTGAAATCACTTCAGTTCTTACATCAATATCTATCATTGTTCTGATAAAGCAGTGTTTATCGACATTCCATGTTTTATTTTCTGTCTGCTTTAGTCACATGATACACAAGACTTAGCACTTATTTGCATGGGTTAGACTTTTTATGGTCTAATATTTTTTTCCACAAGTGTATCATGTAAAAAAAAAAAAAAAAGAAGAATTCATTCAACTTTTTGAGCATGAATGAATGCAAGACAGAAGTGATGTTGTTTCGTACCCTCCCAAAACAACTGGAAACAAACCAGACATTTAAAAAAAAAAAAAAAAAAAAAAAAAAAAGAATAGAACCAACACACAATGCATTCAATAACAATGGAGACCACAGTAATATTAATGAAATAACAATGGAATGACACTGTTAATTACATTTAAACTGCTTCCAGTATTTGCTTTTAACACACAAGACGCTTGTGTTGAATTTACATAGAAAGGAGAACAAATGCAATTTTTATTTCAATGTCCTATAGTTCAGATTCAGATTATTTTATTAGGTATTCATGTTGTCTGGCACAAATGAAGATACAAATAGGCATCTGAGTGGACAGAGTAAACTGAACTCTATGTACGGAACAGTTTGGAATGAATGTTCATACCATTATAGCTCTAATTCTCTAATGGGATGTTTAGTCTTGTCAACAGCATACCGAAAGACATAGGACCTGTTCACAGATGTAGTCCATTTCAGATACGCTGTAACTGATGAGCGGTGGGTGGGACACTGACAGACCAGGATGAAGACTACATATTCATGTAGATACCACAAAATAACAGCTTTAACATGTAAATATCTGACCCCATATTTACGTTAGGCTTATAGTTAGTGTCTCTTGTCTTAGAAATCAAGTTTGAACTCTTAATTCTTTATTTTATTTTTTATTCCTATTGCTCTTACAACTACCTGGATTTTTAACACCCTTGGCACTGAAAATGAAAATGATTTTTTAAAGCAATGGAATTACGCTCATCGTTTTCAATGAATTTGTTGTTTTAATTAATTGTATTTATTCTATGTTTAATAAGAAGGTACAGTATATTGATCAGGTGTTTTACATAATTGTGGTCATGTTGAATCCAAAATCTTGTGACTGAATGTGTTTGGTTTACTATAATAGTCGTGGAAAAATTATTAGACCATCAAAAGTCACGAAAAACAATGTTTATGCAATCAAGTACTAACTCTTGTGTGCATCATGGGATGAAAAAAGACAGAAAAGAAAGCACGGGATAAATAAAAACACTGTTTTTATCAGTACAATGACATAGTTACTGATGTACTATGAACTAGAACTGAAGCGATTTTGGTTATTATAAAAAAAACCAAACAAACATGGAAAATGGATAGATATCAGCTCTGAAATCAAACTATTATGAGCTATGTTTTGTGGTTATCATTATATTTGTCCAAACAAATGCACCTTTACTTGCAACAGGCATCAAAATGAACACGAAACTCAAGAAAACAAGGGTGGTCTAAACAACAATTTCAGCAATTGTATGTGTCAGAATGTGAATGCAGCAATGTGTAGCACTATTGTCCCAAACAAATTACCAGTGTGGGACAATAAAGTCTATCCTGATCCTGACTTTACATTCATTTTGAGTGAAATAGCCTTGAGGTAAGTTTCTGTATGAGGTATATTAATGGCAGAGTGAACTACTGCAGCAGAATAAATATATCCATCTTACAGCTAAGGTACCCTTTGGCGCGCCTCCACTGGTGTAAAACAACAGTAGATTACTCTATGATTAAATACTGAGGGGGGAGCAGTGGGGGCCCATGGGAGCTGAGATTTTAATTTTTCCTCCACGCTTTGAAAATGACTATCGCCTGATTAATGGGCAGTTCTGAGCCTGGGCTGTAAATTCTCCAGACAGCATCACACTTTTTGAGCTTGGTGTTGAGGAAAACATCTCCGAGGTCACAGATGTGATGTGGCTGTGTGCGTTTGTGTGTAGTTGACGTCAGTGTGTGTTAGTGTGTAGTTAACCTGGTTCGAATGTGTGACTATGAGGGTCCTCTGCTCAGGAAAGTTGTGATAGAGGTTGGAGATGATCTGGACGGCAACATCAGTCTTTCCAGTACCGGGTGGACCCACAACCTGGAGACACATTAGGAAGTAAAGATGAAGCGGAATAAAAAATAAAATGCAAGTTACCGGAGACTGAAAAGAAACAAAGGAATGTTAGGATATTGAGCAAAAGTTAGGGCAAAATTTAAAAAAAAAAGACATCAAAAGTAGGAAATGACTAATTAAAAACAAGAAATTAAGATTTGTGGACTTGTACTTTTAGTTTGTGAAGAAGCAGGTTTTTGACGTGAAGCTTTTTCAGTCTAAAAAAAGACATCAAATGCAGAACTGTGTGAAACGATTCAATAAATTATGTGATGTTTGAAGAATGTCTATAGCTTCAAGTTAACCTTTTTATTAAATAGCTTTTTTTATACACTGTAACCAGCTGTCATTTGTTTTCATCCTATTTAAGTATGTAAGATTTTGCACATTTAATGTCCGAAACAGGTACTTTCTAAAAAAATGTAGGGCAGTGTTATGGGAACAAATAAATAACAAACAAATAAAAAATATATTAGGGATGCATCAATACCACTTTTTTCATTTGATAACTTGCTGATACTGAGCACCAATATGAGACCTTAATACCATTGCAGTTGTTACTTATTTTTGAAAATGTGCTTTATTGTCACTGTCATTAGTCTGACTGTAACAAAGTGCTGCTACTGACTGAATGAGTGTTTCTCAATCAATCCACCAGAGTGCGCTGAGCCAATCAGAGACGCCTCATCACCGTGTCATAGACATGTATGCGGAAGTACCGGTAAACTCTGTTATTCGACCTCAAGTATTTTTTCTACCGTCGCATTATATGCACATGGTCACAAGAGCATGAATCACAAACGAGTCTCATAAATAGTAAAGAGTCTTCCCTTCACTACTCCAATCATATAGAGGTATCCTCGTGAATATTTAAGAGCCATAGTGGCACATACAGTGGCATGCAAAACACAGGCTACAAACTGACCATTCATTTGGTATAGGGCTGTACTGAACCAAACGTCCATTTTCAATGGTTCGGTACGAATACATACACTGTTACGGCCTTAAGTAGTACACATGCTCAGTATTGGACCAATACCTAATATTGGTATAGGAGAAAAAAAAAAGAAAAGAGAAAAAAAAAGGTCCTGCTTGGGGCGGGGGTTGTTAAAGTTGTTAAAAGTACAAGTAGTAGTACACAAGCTCAGTATGAGACCAATACCTGATACTAGTATCGGCATTGATGCATCCATAATTTAGCTTTTACATTTTCATATCAAATGCACCATATTACTGTAGAAAATTGTTTTTCTATTTAGCTTTCCTTGTCTGTTGAGTTAAAACCTTCAAAGCAAAACAGCTTCCGGCAAACAAAAGCATCTGCTGCCCTAACATGCTAAATCACTTTTATTACTCTGACATTTGAGTAAATTATTATTTATCCTTAAAGATGCAGTTTTGCATCAGTTTTCTGTGTTTTGAACATATCCTTTAAAACTACTCAGATCTTTTATAAACATCTGTATGACCATTAGATATCATATAAGAAAAGACAATCATTCTTTTCACTGACAAATGCTTAATGTAGGGGAGGATATTATAGTATATGGTGATAAATCACTTAGGTAATGTCCAATATAGGGAAATATATATATATTTGGAAGTTGCAACAAAATTAGCTTGATGCCTTCAATGGCTGAGAATGAACACAGTGGTATCAGTAACACCATTTTCCCAATGAAGCTTCATACAAACACCACTTCCCCCCTAGAGTTTCCATCCCTTTTAAGCTGAAGTTCTCCTCTTTTACTGCTTTGTTGTGCTGCAGATATTATTTTCTGAAACTTTACTGGCTCTTAACAAAGTTTCCTTTTTGATTCAGTTCCAGATGCTAATTACTGAGCTCTATCATGTGAAACAAGTAATTTTAATGTTTGTGGTTTAAAATGGTTTAGCACAGTATGAGACTACTGGGATTTTCTTAGTATCTATAAATCAAGTTGGGAAAACTACTAAAGCCAAGTTGTCAAAACGAAATTAAAGCTAAACACAAAATGAATTAAGAGGAAAAAAAAGATCAATATGATGAAAAATTGGTATCACAATATAGTTTAAGATGTTTGTAATTCCAGGGTGTGTCATTTTTTCAATTGTGCTCTATTGTATTGTGAAATACATTCATTATATATTTAACTGATTGACAGATTATTGTAGGTTTTACTTGATCCCACAATATGGGAATATATAATATGTAATCACCATGCAATACATTTGACTGCCTATTCAAACTGATGCCATCACAGTATGGTGGTATGTGAAAAATGCATATGGTGCATATATAGTGGCAGAGCGACCAGCGCTGTAATAAAGAATCCTAAGATATAATTGTATAGATAGGCAAAGACCAAAATAGCACAAATGAAAGAAACGCTCTGCAAGGTATATTGGGTCTGTCAAGCCTCCCTTTTATAAGCAAGTAGTACGTTATTGCTGTATCCTAGGTACCACATTAATAAGTCTGATATTTACCTAACTAGGGTGAAAAAAACTGCTAATTTACTGAATAAATATTCATGAAACAGGTTAGTCTTGTATCTTAGGTGAGTAACTCTGCTAAAAATAGTGAGTGTAATTAGACATTTCTGCATAAATCAGGACATTAATGGCCAAGCCAGGTCGACTGGGAAGTAGTGCGTGTATGTGTGTGTGTGTGTGTGTGTGTGTGTGTTATTGTGGCTGCTAACGACTGTGACACATGCCAAGAAGGGAGGTTAGAACGGGTAAGGAGAGGAAGGCAAGCATGCACAGTTGTTTTATGACTGCTGATAGCCTGCCTGCCTGCCTGCCATTTTTATCTCAGCTAGCTAAACAATAAATTACTCCCAACACGTCGCCAGCGTCCAATCGTCACCTCGGGTAGCACTTTTGTTCAAAGAGTGTGTGTGTGTGTGTGTGTGTATTATGCTGCTCTTGAGATACAAATGGAAAACTGGAATGACAAGTCTGTAAAAACTGTATATGAACTGGGTCTATTTGCTTGTTTATAAGTGGAGGACTATTTCATGGGGAAAGTCTAAATTACAGAGAGGGTGGAGTGGGGTGGCGTTCAGATAAATTTGTCATCAGTCTACACGAATGATCGAGATAGAGACACCGAGCAACAGCATAAATACTGATGAACACATTCCCTTGGTGTATGTTACGCTTGATGAATGTGCGGATATCTGGCTTTACAACAATGTGACAGAACAGATACACCTGCAGCAGCAGCAGTGGTAGAGAGACAAGGTTTTACACACACTTTCTCCCATGATGCTCAGCGATAATCACGTCTACTGAGGCCACATATGCAGTATGTTATTACCTCTGCGAAGGAGTTTATGTTTTACTGTACATTTGTTTGCCAGCAAGATAAAGATAAAGATAAATCAAAAAGTTATGGATGGATTTTGATTAAACTTTCAGAGATAATTGATAATGCGTCATGGGGAAAAAAACATTACATTTTGAGCTATAAAGGTCAAAGGTCAAGGTCACAGTGAAAGTCTACAGCTAAAACACATAAGTGGTGATATCTCAGAATCCAGACAAGATAATATCAGGTGTTTTTTTTTTCACATTAACTTTATCTTACCTTCGGACATCAGACGTCATATGATGTCAAGTGAATGGTATATTTGCAAAATTTATGACCTTTCCCTTAAAGCAGTGTTATTGACATATTTTGTTAAATCAGACAATATCTTGTGCTTTATTTTTAACATTAGATCTATTGAAATTTGGTCATTGTGCGACATCACATCACAGTGACGTCATACGTGGTTGAATATTGAAATGGACATATCTCAAAAATGGGGCCAATAATTTCTCTCAATTTTTTTAAACCCGCTAAGGGATTGCTAATGACCAATAAAATAAATCGTTATCGAACACAGAACACTAGTTTACAAATAAGTCACGAACATCCAGATCCAAACCTTGGCAGACTTGAACTGCTTCACAAATTTATACCTTCAGAAGCCTCATAATCAAAGTCACGTGTAGATTTCAACATCAAACTCTGTTCTTTTCAGTTACAGTTGTGTACAGTGGTGAAAACAACAACACTGCTTCTAGCTTTCATCATTTTGCCATTTTCTTTGTCGTTTCTTAGTGGTTCTGATCCCATTTCATCACTTTCCGAACACATTGGTCAAAGGCCCCATTGCAATATTTACTGCTGTCTTTAGTGGTCACATGACCCATCAGTGTGAATAGATTCAGTTCAAATCTCTACTATCCAAAACATTAGCATCTTTGTCACACTTTCACAGATCTGTATTCTAAACTCTAATGATAATTTTTTAGGTCAAAGTTGAAAGTAGAAATGCTACATATCTCCAGCCTCTAAAATCAGACTCATTCATTCTTTAAATCCAGTTTAAACCTATGTCTTAAAAACAATTAAATCTCAGTACTGACCATGGTGAGTCCCGGCTGCATCCCGGCTCGAATTGCTTCAATCTGCGTGGGTGTGAACTGAATTGTATTCCTGTAAGAAATAAAAGAATCACAGCTCGTATTAATAAATCAACTAATTAGCCCGAGCCACAAGAACAACATTAAAATCATAAACAGAATCTCATAAATCTCTGCAATTGTTTTCAACATTGGTCCAACATCCACTTCTCACCTTTTTTGTTTTAAAAGCTTTGTTCTATTGTTTTTCAGACCATCAATAAGCATGATTAAATCAGTGCTTCCCCATGGATGTGACGCTTCTGTCAAGATTTAAATATCAAAGTACAAACGAGAAAAACTAAACCACTATCAGATAATTTTTTAAAAATTTCCATCAAGGGCAGCTATTTTGTGCTGTTTTAATTAGCGACGGAATATAAAAAGGCTCTTGTTTTCACCTTTAATTGCATAAAAATGTTCATCTATGAATAGAGGGACCCAAATAGCAGCACGACATTACATGGCTAACAAGTCAGAAGAGACACCATGGAGACAAGGACACATAGCGTTATCAAAACAATCACAGCAATTCACACAAGCACTGGGGTCATTGTAATGAGAATGCATAGTAGCTTTGTTCCAGGGAGAATTTATAGTAGAGATGGTTTGTATAAAGGCTGATGCCTGAGGTCTGATAGTGTTTCTCAGTTATCAAGGATAGACCAGTATTAGTGGACCGATTAACCATATTTTCATTGTCTTTGCAGCGTGAACACCCATAATAAATGTCACAAAAGACTCTTTGAAATGGGCTGAAATTTTTTATTCCTATAATTTCATTGGGAGGGGAGCATATAAAATTACATTTCACTTTCTTGTAATTGAAAAATAATTAATGTAATTTTGCTTGAAGTTCTGATTCACCAAAGAAATTAATGTTAGCCAGAAGGGCATGGGCAATTTTTACGGGTCATTTACTAATGATTCACTAAATATACATGTAGTTCTTCCAACTCCATCAGGACGAAATTAGTACACATACGCCTGATGAGGGGATTTTTCCAACACCGGCACAGCTTGTGAACATACTGTATTATAACAAATATGGAGCTGGCCAAGGGAAGGTTAACATTTAACTGAAAAAATATAGACTTAAAATCACTTTTTGAAGACTAACCAGCACAAGCTTTATATTTCTAGAAAAGTGTTTTAAATATACTTAGATGGCATAATATTATTCAGCAGCATACATTTATGTTTGCATTCTTTGTCAGTGCAATTCCAAGGATAATGTTGATCCTCTGCTATTTGACCTATATTATACTTATTATAGAGAGGTCGGTTTAAAAATCTTTTGCTCCCGTTTTTACAGTGGTTACAAATGTTTAATAAACCGAGACAAATATATCTTAAAATGCATGAAATTAATTTGTTATGGTATTTCACTTTGCTCATTTTATGTACCCAATGTACATACTAATAAAGATGCTGAATAAAAAACTGAAACTTGTAATAATTACCGTAACGGCTCCATCCATCCATTACCAACACAGTTTACAAAACTCTTGGTGTCAATGATTATAAGCTAATTAACACCAGGCAAGTTGTGACTGATTTTTCTTACACTTATGGTGTACATTACTGACACTAACGGTTAACAGTCAGGTGTACTTGACTCTGCATATATCTACATGTACTTGAGATGGATCCAAAGCAGACCGCTCTGAATCCCCTTCAGTAATAAGTTAAGGTTTAACAAACAGAACCCTTAGTTGTTACCGGAAGAGCTTGGTTTTGACCTCTGACCTTTTGGGCTGGTTATAGGGGTATGGGCCCCGGTTGGGGGTGACATAGGGTTCAACACTCAAAGTCGTGTCTTCTTCTTTGTTTTCCACCTCTTCATCAGCCTTTCTCTTCTTTCCTTTGTCTGCTTTCTCTGGGATGGGAAACTTGATTCTGGAAATTAGGAAGACCAAATAGGAGCAATATTACCATTGTATTTGTATCGGAGTACACATTTTACAGTAACTGACAAAAATATTTCAATTTATCATATTAGCCCTTTGCATTTTACCTGAAAGGTGGGACTTGCAGTTCAGGATTTTTCTCAGTAACATTGGTGGTGTGACTAGGGAAACATGAACGCAGGTGATCCAGGGAGAGAAAGGTGTCATTGAAATCCAATGTGGAGATCTGATTAGGCATTTTGGAATAGTGGGCGCTGCCTGGGTCTCCATAGCCAAGGATAATGTCATGAAGCCAATCTGGCACGACGCACTCAGTGTTCATCAGGTGTCTGATGGTCTCCAATACTGCCTGGTTGACACAGGAGACAGGGACAGTTAAACAACTAACTAGGGACGCATCAATCTGACCTTTTCCACTTTATTCATCTTATTCATATAGTATATATTTAAAAGACCCAAGTATAAGAACATTACTTTTTGCATTTATATTATATGAAATGGGACAGCCTGGGAAGCTGAAGAGCTTTTGAGAGGAGCTCCGACATCAAAAAACTAACAACATATGAAACAATAAGGCAACACATTTTACAATACCCATAGTCACGGTCAAACAAAATAAAATAGAATAATATTAATTTGAACACATGAATGGATGAATGTACTGTATATAACCAACCACATCCTTCATATACAGGTCTGTTGTTTTACTTTTAGAATTATACTTGTCCATGTCGTTAAAATTTAAAGGGGAAAGATTGGTCTTAGACAGGTTGCTTTTATCAATCCAGCTTAATTTTGTATCAATATCTGATCCTAATATTAGATCAGTGCAACCTTACAACTACTGGAAATGTTCCTAATTACGAATGACAAGTAGTAGGAACCCATATTTTCAGTGCCTGATAACAGAACAAAGTGCAGTTCATTTGGCTGAAAGTCCTTCACTTGTTTTGACATTTAAACCAACATGTGGATGATGTTTTTTGGTGGTAGTATGTCTGGTTCTGCAGGACTAGAGAGAGGGCCTGAGAATAATTGACCATGGTGTTCAGGCAAATAAAAAATACATACATATAAAATTAAAAAAAAAAAAATGCTAAAATGAGTTAAGATAAGATCAACATTCATTTGCCATTTGTGCAGGACACATAGGAATTCTTGTGCAGTCACACACACACACACACACGTGCGCGGTTGTCGAAAACATTGTTGTAAACACTATCTTGAAAATATAACATAAAGATGTAGACAGTCTATAGGATAGTTTAATGCACGTTTTTAGATGATATTTTCTTTTGTATAAATGACTAAATTCTATTTAGCTACGATGAGAACGATCAGTAACCACTTATTAAATGTGCAAAATTCAAGCAATTCACATAACTTAAAAAGAAAATGTGAATTTCAAACATAACAAATTGCCTAACCCCTTAGACTTCACCCTTGTTAGTAGTTAGTTTAGTTGGAAAAGAATAGCGGTGTGATTACAGAACAACCAGAAAACTGTCTGTCAATTATATTTTAATGAGCTGCAAACTGCCTAATACCCTGTGTATCAAACACTGGGTAGGAAGTATGTTTACTTTGATCTGTGTCAAACTTCAAAGATGAAGAAGAATGTTTCTTGAATACCCATTAGTTCTTGTGTCTTTCAAACTGAAGAAAAAAGAAATAACACCAGGAAAAAAAAAGAAACATCTGTCTTTCTTTGGCTGGAAAAGACAGAAAGGGGAGAGCAAAATAATGCATAAGATAGATGGAATTTAAAGGCTTGCAGAGCAAATCTTACAGTGAGCCTGAAAAACACATGAGCAGTCAGTTATTCGCAAAATTGGAGATGTGACCTGGTTTCAACGTGTTGAACTTTTAGTTTTTGGTCCAATGACTTCAAATAAGTCATCACAGCACCTTAGTCCTCCCTAAAGTTTCACAAAACCCTCATATCAGGACTTAGCATTTACAGAATGCAGAATACAAATTTCTATGACAACCTATTCTTGAATTAGAGCCAATAATGTGACTTTGACCTTTTGCAATATTGAAAATTGCGTTATATATGACAGTGCGTGTAATATTATGATAACATATCCAGTATGTATTAAGTTATAGCGTGATATGTCTATGCTTGACCCACACAAACAGTGTTACACAAGTTAATTTTACGACATGTCACCTTTAACCTCCATAGATCTCAAAAACTATCGGTTATACATGATAACACCAATTGTGAGAATTCTAGAAATCATCAGTCCGCATCCTTTGGTACCAATCTGAAAGTTCTGTGACCCTCCGTTCTTGAGTTATAACCAATAATGTGATTTTGACCTTTTAGTTAATTGGGACTTTGACCTTTGCCCAAATGCATCATTGCATCTGATGCACATTAGCTATATGTATATGCCCATGTAATTTCATGGTAATATCTCAAGTATTAATTGAGTTATAGCATGATATGTCTCCGTGGAGACACACACACACACACACACACAAACAAAGTGATTATGGAGTGAGATTAATTAACACAGTGGACATAGCTTTCAACCTCTGTATGGAATTATTCGACTGCCCCTCAAGTGTGGAGTCTTTCCAGGTGTGTGTGAGTGGGTGGGTGAGGGAGTGGGGGGTACATTGGGCGGGCCTTGAGAGGTTTGTAATCTCAGAGCTGCCCTGGCCCCAACCTCACACCTCCAACAACCAAGGGAGTGTAATATATACAATAGATCATTGATGGGTGGTGGTGGTGGTGCCAGAGCTCAAGGTCTGAAGATAAAAAACTCAGACAGAATACAGAGTGAGAGCTGCACCGCCAGGTCCCAACCTTGAAGTTATTCTCCTTGGGTTTGCGTCTCATGATGATGTTGAATGTCTCATACGGGTCCTCGGTGCTGCTCTGAATGCTACTCGTCATGTCCTGCTGGTACTGGTTGGGGTCCAGCCACACACGGAAAGTTCTGGAGTCTCCCCGCAGCTTCGGCTTTGGTTCAGGTCCTACATGTGAATTACAGAAAGAATGTGTTAGTAATTTCAATCGGGGCTGTCCAAAATGGCACATTTTGCAGATACCGACATTTTAATCCATTCACCTCTTGCATCTAAACAAAAAAAAAAAATCTACACACCATTTATTTTCCAAACCCCTCTATAGATGGGAGATGGCAAAAAAGACAAACTGGTACAAAAGCTCAGACAAACCACAGTTTCTGCATGACATTGCAGAAAATAAAAGCAGTAGCAGAGGCTTTATTCTGTCATGGAAATAACCTTAACTTTTTTTTTTTTTAGTTTATTCATTTTATTTGGTAGTTTTCAGCACAATATTGCAATATATGCTTCTTCAAATGTGCCCATGCTGACTGTAATGTGCTGCAGGTAAAACATTAATATATACACGTACAGTACATGACCTATATTTGATGTTTCAGATGCAGGCTCATTACACAAATACATGCAATCCTGTTTGGATTGTTTTGTTTTCACTGTCCACACATATATACAGACTACACTTGTTAAAAACCTTCACTCTAAGAAGCATATTTAAACATTTCTGTTGAAAAAAAAATGTAGAGAAGAACATCCATTTTGGAAAATATCTGCATTAGTGTGGGACACAGATGAGCGGACAGCATCATCATCACACACACAAACAACATGCTTCTATAACAGCTGCTTTCCTGCCGCAGTGAGGCTTCTGGCCAATGCAAAATAAACTTGGCAAAGTGCAGTAAAATGTATATTTATATATTTATATTATCACAACCCAGCTCTGAGGTTGTGACACAAACAGGGAGACAGGAGGTCGAGTATATCTAACACTATGTATTTACAAATAATTAACAACGAAATGTGAAAATTTAACCAGAACTGTGGGTTGAAGAGAGCAGGACCAGACAGAGCTGAAACACCAGACCAGGGAAAAACCAGGAGCTGGACCACAGAATCAGGAGCCAACCAAACCAAACCAGTAGCGGACCCAGAATTCAGCTAGCAGCAAAAACAGTTCCCTGTTGCTGAAGTGGAGCCACTCAAGCTATGTACAGACAAGTTCGATACAGGTTTAGTTTTGAAACCGTGTCAAAAAGATATTATGTAAAAATTTAACTCTTTCAGTAAAAATCCGCGTCAGCATGGGGGCCAAACGGTTGCTGAAAAATGATGCAATCCACATGCCACACCACTATGTGCACTGCAAACCAGTCCCACCAGATACAAGAGAACAATAGAAGAAGGAGTGTGTATACGCCCACATTCTTTTGCTCCCTGCGCAACACACACAGGCTGGACACAAACAGCAATGACACCCTAACCTGTTCACCACTGATACTCTGTTGTTCGCCATTGTTGCCGTCTTGTCGCAATGTTGTGACGAGAATGAATGCTACGGGTGCAAGACTTCTGTTTTTTTCCGGTCATGTCGTGTGTGTGAACACACACGGATACTCGTCAAGATAGATACGGAAACAGCACCGTATCAAGATCTTCCCACTCTGGGACCAGTTTTCCAAAGAGATCGTTTTGGGGTGTCAACAAGACTAGTCCCATTTTGATGAAAGGCCAATCCGTTAAGAAAGTACATTGGTTTCACGCAAAGTTGTTTCCATGCAGATGGACACCTGCCACAGGTGTCTCTTGTCATGTTACCATCACCTGAAAAACAACTCTTGAGTGCCTCTAGTGCCCAAAAGGAGTGGGGCCTTCACAATATCTGGACATGGACGTACGTACAGTATATGTATGTATATGCATGTGTGTAGGTGTATACGTGAGGTCATTGTAGACTGACTATTTTATTTTATTTTCTCCTGGTTCAGTTTTTAAGAACTTTTATTGTTTTTTATGCACTAATATATTTATAGATGTGAAATTTTTTTCTAGCAACTTTTATCTGATTCACTGAACGACTGCAAAGGAGTACCTATGTGTGTATGTATACACAAACAGCAAATACAGCTTTGAATCATTGAATCTGGAATTGAATCAAAAACAAACAGTGAATGTGTAATACCATGTGATCTGGATGATAACAGTTTCTACGCTATAAAGAAGACAGTTATCATGTCATCATTGATTGGAATAATTACCTCTAGAACATCCGTAAATTAAATGATGCATAATCTTTCAAGTACCACCTGAGAAGGCACTATTTAGATATCTGAGCAAGTACTGTATTGAGGAGATTGTATGTCATGAGTGTCATAACTAATGCTATATTTTTTTTTTGATATTTCATGTTTTTAATGATGTTAATGGTTATTACTATTGTTGAAACTATTGAAATGTGATTGTCATGTATTATGTATGGTTATGCTCTGTGTTTAGCGTGTTTACAATATTAGCTTGTCATTTTGTTGGGAGCAAATGGGGATCCTTCTAAACATTAAACATCGATATAATGATGGAGATTTTAGTCATAACATGCACACCTCAAACAGAAAAAAAAGTAAAAGCACAGCCTTTTGTGTTTCACTGTCAGAAATCTGGTCCTCTTTTGAGCACAGGTATTATGTGTAGATTCCTGACTGGCAGACACAATGCCTTCAGCTCCGTCCCGTAGGGAGTCTGCTTGGGAGCAGCTTTTCACAGATGTCTAAATAGATTGGTGTAAAGAGCTGCAGGGCACAGTCCAGGAGAATGAAACTCAATCCTGTCAACTGTGAAGTGGGGGCACCTATATGTGTGTGTGCATACGTACGCGAATGCACATATGGGGAATCATCAGACGGTGTTAACCCAAGAATGGAAGCTACACACTTCACACTATTGGGACAACCATGTGGACAGCTGGGATAAGGCCACAGGGTGCTATTGTGATAAGCTGGCATCTACTGAAATGTAGGATTACATCGTGGTTTGTTAGGAGATTTAATGCATTTGTTTGACATATGGAGTATGTGTAATGCAGTATATGCTTGCGTTATCACCACACCTTTGCAAAGTGCAGAATGAGTTATGACATGATGCCCGGTAACCGTCAGCAGCACTTATCCCCACGAGATAGCTGAAAGTTTAACAAAGCCGACACACACAGGCTGTGTATCCTCTGTTTGGAAAGCTCTGCCCTCTGCATATTTAATCCAAAGGGATGAGAGGGAGGAAAGGGGTACTTCGGTGCATGGACACATGTTCTGACAGAGAGGAAGGCAAACACTTAGAAAAGTAGAACTGCAGGTGAAGTCAGGTAAAGCGGTCGCTCAGAGGCTGTGATAAAGCAGTAGAACAACAGTCAACAGATTAGACTATGTTTCAGAACAATTTGGATTTTTGCCTTTCAGGAAAGTGATTTGAATTTGGTCTGAGGGGATTAGTTCAGTTTGAGCAGAGAGGATGCTTTTCTTTTTTTTTCTCTCTTTTTATTGTTTTATTACTCATGTTCAATGTTTATTATCCCCCCCACCCCTGAAAGGAAGGCAAGGGGTATTGTTTTTAGTTTGTTTTTGTTTGGTATCACGCGAGCAGCCTAAGTCTTAGTTGAAGTCATACCAAAAGTGGTTTATAGATTGTCAGCGATGCAGAATAGATGTCAGTACATTTTGGGAAAATTCAGTCAAATCTCACATTTATTAAATTTTTTAAAATCTTTTTTTCCTCATTTACTTATAATAGGCAGCGTTTCCCACAGAAAATTGCTTAGACAGGGTATGAGTCGTCGGGGGGTTGTGTTGTGCGGATAGTGTGCCGAGCGGGTTGGGGGTATAACAAACAATAACAAAGCTGATGGAGACGGAGGAGGACGGCCTGATTCTGAAGTGTCACAATTTAGTGTCAGCAATGCTGTCTTAGTGTCTGAGATTGACAATGCCTGACTACTTCGGGTTGGGTTGTTTTCTTTTCCCCTGAGGGACTTTTTTCTCTCTCCGAGGAACATTGGCAAGGCGGAAGGGCACGTTTGCTAAGCCCCCCCCCCCCCCCCCCCCCCCCCCGATACTTTCATATGTCTGCTGCAGCAAAACTATTGGTTGAATACATACTAAATTTAGTTTATAGATTACCAGGTTAGATGTGATTATAACTTGGGAAATGAAGGACAAAGTTAAATGACAAAGTCTTGAGTTTTTAAAAGTTTTTTTTTTCCATTTACCTGAAGGGGTGTTGTTTTTGGTTTGTTTAACAGTTTAGCAGAAAACCTAAAGTTTGAATTTCTACCAAATTTTGTTTGATCCTTTTTTAAACAAGGGGACATATTGAGATGGCTTATAACATGTAAATGGATAGAGGTATCAATATAGTTACTATTGAGTGGTAATAGCAAGTCATATATGGGCTTTCATTTGGGTCTATATAACTAATGACTTTGATGGACCTTGAAGCATCAAACTCAAATTCCAAATTCAGAGAAGTTGGGAAAGAATACCTGATATGTAATCTCATCTTTAACTCACTGGCCAATAACACTGGTCTACAAGTTAAATGCTTTGGGAATAAAAGTAATGAAATGTTGCCACATGTGTGTTACTGATAAAGAAAACTTAAATGCTGGTTGGCTTAAGTTTCCAAGATAAGTCTGGAGTCAAAATGTGATATTCTTACAATTTAGGGACATTCGTCCTATTGTTATTCTCGCAACTATTGTACTTGACTGTACCTGCAGCTCTTTGTGCAGCATTGTTTTCTAACTTCTTTTTTTAGTTTCCATCTTTCTGAATCCTGCCACATGTCATCACTGCTGTTTTTCACGTTAGTCTGACTACAATAACCCAGACTCAGATACAGGTCCAGGTTTTTCTTAACATGACTGACTTGCGGTTTGTAAATGTATAGTTCGATGAAACAAACCAATGTAGCTCTTCAGTTCAATCCAATAAATATAGCAACGGTGATACCCTGAAGCACCCGGGTGCTCACCTCAGGTAAACAAAATGTTAATGTGAGCAGGCCAGGTGTCAATGTGATTGTCGCCATGGCAACCCCCGTCTGACCCAACCATCAGTATGGGTGCACGGAAATGATTGGGTGAAGAAGGTTTGAAGGCAGCACGGGTGTCACATATCACAGTTTGTCTTTTTGACAGCAGGAGTCTAGTGACATACCTTCCTCAATGACGCGTCCCTTGTCGTCCAGCATGCCCTGCACCTCACAGCCCCTCACGTACGCCAGCCCTGTCTGCTCCACAAAGGACTGTCGCCGGTCGAAGCGTGTGCCATAGGGCAGGTTGGGCCGCACCGTGATCAGAAAGCAAACGTCGTGCTTCCGCAGCCCTAAAAAAGAAAAAAAAAAAGGGGATGAAAAAAAAAAAGAAAGACAAAAAGGTAGAAAGAAGGGAGGGAAAGACAGAAAAAGAGTTGCAGAAAGATAAAAAAAATACAAAGACAGAAAGGGAAGTAGAGTGGGAGTGAGACAGGAGTGAGAGAGAGAGTGTGTGTGTGTGTGTGTGTGTGTGTGGGGGGGGGGTGCGAGAAAGCACCCTGTCAGCATTTGCCTGATCTTTAAAACATGAAGCTCTAATTATACGATGGGGAAAGGGCTGGCAGACGGAAGGAAGTAATACTTCATACCTCCTCTGAATTCCAAAGACAGTAAAACCACAGAAAAAGAGGATATTCTGGGAAAATGAGCGAACAGGGATTTATGAAATGGCTAAGCATAAAATCCACCTTATCATTCCTTCTACAGCAAATTCTTACTTAAAATACACATTCATTGTCAATAGAACTCATGCATAAAGTAATATCCAAACACATTTTATGTAACAGTTGTTGATATGAATGCTTTGTTTCTTATCTTGTGAGTAACTATCACTATCATACTATGTTGGTTCTTCTCTTACAAGTGGAGTCTGGCTCAGTGGGAGTACTATCAGGGTGAATATTTCTGATGCGCAGTGGTGGGACTGTCATTCTCCTTGCTTCCACTATCAGTGTGTTATCGCTGAGAAAGTCCCCCTCGAAAGCACAACAACCTCAGAGTTGCAACTTCACCCTGAAAACAGAAAGTTTTGACAGGTGTCTCTTTATGCCCTATTTTTTTCCCCCTTGCTCTCTCATGTACATGTTCCACCAAAACAACTTCTCTCCTGACACTGTTTTGGAAATGCACTGTCACGGCATTCTGCACTCGGCACTGATCAAGAAGTAGTCTAACAACCCAGATAACTTTTACCACTATTTACGAACGATTGTGGAGGGTGCCAGATATATCTACAGAACTGACACAGTGCTTATTAAGTACAAAGGTCCGGTTAGTGGAGAATCCTTTAAGTGCAACTTGTCACCACTCTGAGCTGAACTCGACCCAGTGGATGAGTTTAAAAAGTGCTAAAAAGTCTTGAAAAGGGGGTGAATGCGGATATAAATGACAGGAGCTTTTTAGTCTGTAGGATAGTCATAACGCTTTGAGAAAACCACACGATGGACTGGAAGGGTTAGTTTTAAGGCTACTGAACTGCTTTTCCACCTCCAAAAAGGCCTTCCTAGAAAACTGGATCAGTAGAAGTATACACTGTATTATGACTCATACGGGAAATCGCTATATCATTTCCCACAGGAAATTGAATGCCTGCAGAACTCTTTAAATCAACCAGAGATCTACATACAATAAATACACATACATAATACAATATGTACATAATGTCCTGTCTCGTTATACCTGGTTAGTTCAGTAGCACTAGGAAAGTAGCCTTAAGCCACTGCACTCTATTTATTTATTTTTATCAACTTAGCGAGGATTTTTGTCTGGTGCGCATCTGCACTTTTAATAAACACATAGAACAGTGAAAAACGAAATTTCGATAACTTTATATGACAAGCACATGTGAAGAATTGACAATAAAACTGACTTTGATTTGACTTTAGAGCAATTCTGCAGCTCATTGTTGTGCGACTTGAGTGTTTTAATGCATTCATTTGGAACAAAGCTGACAAATGAACTGATCAAGGCAGCGATTTTTATGACACCAAGTTGCTGTCCTTGTGGGAATCTGTTGGTTTCAAAGACAGCAATAAAATGGTCCCACATTTCCTGTTGGAAAGAGATTTGGTAAAGTCCAACTGAAGGATAAGTAAGCTGTATACCCCTGATTAGAGGGTTGATGTCTTGTTATCAATAAAAGGGAGTCATTCAATAGGTCATAAAATCAATACCGCTGTATGTTTTTATCAACAAATGTCAAAAACAGTGCGAATGGTATAGGAAGCCCATAAAGCTCTTTTAGGGTAACATCTGACTGAACAAAAGTCAGTAACTGGGTAATGCTGTTAAATGCTACGCAGGAGGTTGTTGGTGGAAATGAATATTGGGGCAATTATTTTCTTAGATCTGGATTGAAACTGAACTCAGCAAATCAATCAGAAATGCAATTGGTTGAGAACTGAGGGAAGAGTAGTGATTTTAGTGACAGACTGGGACAATAAACAAAGTTGTAAACAAATTGTTTACAAAGGCAAATTTTGATAAAGTGATTGTGCCCAGTGCTTAGATCTATCTAATGAATCAATCAGAATTAAAATCCATTAAGAAATGCGAGAGGAGAAGCGATCTTAGTGAATTATGGACAACGATGGACGGCAATAGCTCATGATAATAATACAAATTATAGATATTTGTTTAAAATACTATTGGCAGCCTGTAAAAAGGCTATTACCAAGCAATGTTGCAGATTAGAACCAACTATAAGTAATGACTGGAACAAATTGTGAATGGAATATTTGAGATGGAGATTCTAACCCTAACCTTGATTGACTCAAGAAGAGCACAGTCATGACAAATGGGATAAATGGACAAGTTTCATTGCAACGTAAACCAATTGTTAGCAACAAAGCTTTTTTATGGTCATTGTATCAGAATCCAAACGATAATAAAAGAAGCAACACCATAAAACTATGTTGATGTGTGAGGCTGATGACAATGTTGAAAATTCTCCTGGACCAGCCACACAGAGGGTGAAGAGAAAAACAAGCAATAAATAAAACTATAGAGGCTTAGTGGGACAGTTTACACAGCCCTGGTGTATCTTCAGGTAGGCTTGGGTCATAAGTCAAGGCCCAGTCAGATGGAACAGAGTCGAACTAAGGACTTTATGGGAGGCTGTAAACTGCTTAGGATGGCTGTTGGTCGAAGAAATTGGAAAAAAATAAAGGTGCAGCGAGCCAAAATGGAAGGTAATCATGTATCATAGTCTCAGGGTTTATGAAGATGTGCTTTGTGATCAGCTCTTTTTCCCCCTTCTATTTATTTGTTTACAGTCAACAAACTGCAACTTTTTAATATAAAAAAAAAAAAAGAGGCCAGAGCCAGAATCAACTGAGTCATAGTGAGCGTGGGATGATGAGGAGGAGAAAAAAAATAAAGATGTTGACCAGACAAAAATGAAAAGCTTGAGGGGGAAAAAAACTGAAGCATTCCTTACCTGACAATCTCTTTCGAGCTCCATTTACCATTATACCTACTATATATATATATAGTAGTATATATATATAAATCAAACTACATTGAGTCTGACCTGAATCGATCTGGGAGGTCGGTGGTGAAAATAGCACTTGATGCCGATGAACAGACGCAAACATGTGACTACGTAAATTATTACCTTCCCACTCGTTCTTGATGTGATCTTGTACGTTGAGGTTAATAGTGACATCGGCACGGACGCGAGCGGGCCAGCTCTCTCCGATGTTGGGCTTAGCAACTTCGACTATAGAGAAAGAGGTGATGGTCTGAGCCATCCTGGCCCAGCCTCCGAACACTGCTCCTCCATACTCCGACTGCCTGTGTGGATAAAAACAAAACAAAACAAAAAAAACAGACAGACACAACAAGTTAGACAAACGCTGTGGGCTGCTGTCAAGATTGAAATCAGTTGGATTTAGGGCAACGCTGCACATGGCACTACTGCTTACTTATTTACTTTTGCACAAACAACAAGTAACTTGCTACATCAGTTGACATAATGGGAACACTTATTATGTTAAGCAATGGGTTTCCAAATGTGGTGTACCAAATGTCACAGTCTACTAATAAAAAATATGGGAAATCAAAGCGGAGCAGCACCATGTGAAAGGCAGTCTGACGGCCCACGGGACTGTTGGGGGGTTCGGTTTCTCCTTTCTTGCAGGTTACGGGTGGGCGGGGTCATCCACTGTGACTGACAGAGAGCACCTGGACCCAAACCCGAAGGGGCTTTTCACACCTTGAGTTGTTTTGCTCTGATTTGAATGAGCAAATAAGTCTGCAAACTTTTGAGGCATTTTAGTTCTATTTGGTTTCTTCTCATGCAGATCAATGAATACATCATACTGTACGTGAGCCATAATGATTGTTAGGATATTATTAGTAGTGTTAATATTAATACTGTGATTGCTATAAATTGCAGTATTTCTAAGGAATTGGGATAAACATAGATAGGATATATAAATCATGTATGTAGGGAGAAGGGGTTATGATTAAATAAGCTTTGACTTCTTCCCACTCCTTTTTGTGTAAACATTTTATCATCTGTTTTTTTCTTCAAAATAGAAGAAAGAATAGAAGAAAAATGCGTCACTGCTAAACACATGAGAACATTACATTTTCAAAATTATCAGATGAGACTGTGGTGGCCAAAGCAGAGAAAATACAGGTGTATTTCTTCTTGTAATCTTCTCAATAATGTGACTAGTTGGAAAAAAATAAGGGGTCAAGATCTTCATTTAAAGGATTTTTTTTTTGTTGCAGTCTTTCCAAATCCAGGGGCAGGGTATGTGCAGAGTGTTAGTCCTGTGTTCTGGACACAAACAGATTGTCGTATTATTCTCCATTTTACCTTATACTGTGCCTCTTCATTTTTCTTTTTTATGTATTGTACTTCCTCTTTCATCAATTTTTTTCCCCCCACTTTTTTGTATTCTATGCATAGTCTGTTTTATCCTCTGCTGTAGGGTGTCATGAAAGGTGCTTATAAATAAAATGTATCATTATTGTTACCATATCTGAGGTTCATCCTCGGGTAAGCCAGCGCTGCTACTTTATTTCTTCCACATCTTTGAATACAAATGCACACCTGGCCACATGAGCCATTGCACTCGTACTTTTGAAGCACACTTGGCTGTTGGGTGGAATTGAAAATGAATCACATTTCCAAATGAAAAGAACCGCTCCAGAGTTTGCCAAAAAGAAATCAAAACGGAACAAAACTAAAATGCCGAGCAGCTTCTCCCAAATATGTCTTTCATTTGAGTTCACAAAGTCAAACCAGTGCATGGAAATAAATACATCCCATTGCATAGATTTCTTTATTTGGAATAGTTTTATGAGGAAGCCATGACCACAAACAAAGCACTATGATATTCAGTTAAGAGGGTAAACACCTAAAAAATAACCACATTTTTAGAGTTCTATCGGTCATTGATATTTATACAGGGTTCTTACAAGAATCGCTAAGTTAAATTTTAGACTTTTTTTTTACACCATTATGAGAAAAATATTAGACCAACATTGAGACCCCATCAAATAAAAAGACGATCACATTTGATTCTCCAAACCATGTCACTATGCACTTTTTTTTGCATACTTTGCGACGAGCCGAGTGCCTGTTCCAACCAGTTGGAGAATTCATGACTTTGGAGCCACTTCTTGTCGAACTGACATTTACCCATTTCATTAACACACGTCCTCACTATCCTGTCTGACTAACATACACGAGCCAGAATGAAAATATGAAATGTACGGAACACCGTAGTGGACACACTGAGCCGCCAAATAATCTGTTTTCATCAGCTGACAGTAAAAACAGCAACGGGAACTATTTTTACTTCTACAGAGTCTTTTCTCAGAATGGACAGAGCAGATGCAATACAATTTAAGAGTTGAGTAAATTACATTTAGACCTGGAATGAAAATATGGGTGTTTTTAAGACATTTTAAGGCCTAAAATTTACGTTTCTGCATTTTCTAGACTTTTTAAGATTTTTTTTAGACCCCACGGGAACCCTGTTTTTAAATAAAAAGCCAGATAGTCAATTTTAAACAACACAATCCAGGTAAAAACTGTGAGAACTCACCATGGTTTCATACGCCACACCACATCTTCTATATCCTGCCTGATTTCATAGGTGGACTCCAGGCGAAAGAGGTTAAAGTTCCTCAGAAGGTAGTCGTGGAGGGTCAGGAACTGGAGGTTGAGTTTAGGAAGAGCGAGGCAGCCTGACAATACACAGCCAGATAGACGCAGATTATGTCATTACACAAAATAAGACAATGCTGTAAATCCACTAAAATTATGCTAATCTGTTATTTACAAATGGAAAGTAAGGTTGTCTGGGGGAATGTGGAGTTGTATCGTGTTTGCATTTCAGACGAGATAACACCAGGCACTGAAATTAGCCTGTGTGCTGGAGTGTGTGCTAAATGAATCACACACACGCACACATGCCAACACAATCACATTGTGTGCTTGAGTTTATACCCAACACACACCTTCGCCCGAGTAGTACTCTGTCGGGACAATGTTCTCATCCCAGATTATCTTCTCTGTTGGATAAAGGGGCATCTGGTTAAGTTGTTCAATCTGAGAGATTCTGCGCTCGTGACGCGACACCTGTGTATGAGAGAGAGGATACAGATATGAACAGAGGGAAATTAGGTTAATGAATAAATACCTTCTGTCCCTACGATGCCCTCAACAAACATTTTTATTGAATAGATACATCTGTCACAGGACATCCATGATATAACACTTTTGTCATTTAAGGGCTGATTATTTACACATACATCACAAGATTTTAACCCTTTTAAGACATTCTAGGTGTACTTATGTTTTTGTTTTGTTTTTTTACAATAAAATTATCAGAAAATGTCTGTTTTTAATTTTTTAACTGTTCTCACCATAAATTATCATGACTACAAAAATAAATGCTTAAAATAGTGTATTTTAGTACAAAAGGGAAAAAAAAAACATGATGTTTTTAGCATATTTATGATCACAAACAACTGTAAACGTACATGATCAAACTTTTTGAGATTGTAGAAATAAACTGGTACTATTTTACAGCTGCTTTTTGGTTGTGAATATTCAGTAATTATAATACAGCATAATATATTTTTTTGTTCTTTTCAGGTGTTTTTAGCATGTATGAAAGTCTCTGAAATAATTTCTTTCAACTTGTATATAGAATACAATACACATTGTTGCCGTAAAGTGTTGTATAGTGTTGTAAAGGTCAGGATCTCCGGTGCAATGTGATGTTTGTGTATTGAGCAAACGGTTCAAGAGTTACAGAAATCATTGGAATGCTGTAAAGTGCAAAATAGCTTAGCTGTCCTTAATAATACAAAACATTGGTAAACTGCACCTTTTATTGTTTTTTATGTTTTTTTTCCTGCTTTTTAATGTTGTGCATGTGTGGGTGAATGTTGAATGTTTCTGTTTTTATTTCAATTAAGCCGTGACAAAAGGAAAATTTCTGCTTTTAACTGAAACAGACAATTAGAAAAAAGTCAAAATCGTGAGAAAAAAAGTCAAAATTATGAGATAAAAAGTACTATCAATCTATCTATCTATAAAAACAAAAAAGAATGTCAATCCAGAGAGATTGCCATTGTTAAAGGGTTAAGAAGGAGTGTCTTGTTTTCATTGCTGACATATTCCTGCACCACTAGAGCTAGTATTAATAGATGCATAGACAACTGAGTTGCCTTGTCATTCAGTAGTTAAGGAGTACATCTTAACTAATACTGGCAATCTAAGGTTACACAAGCACATTTTCTATTAATTAACTTGACAATAAAACTCGTCACACTATGTCACAATGTAATAGTGAAGCAAAAATGCACTCACTGTTATTATACTAACATTAAAGACTTTTATCGTTGCGTTGTTGCTTCAGCAAAGCATATTGATTGAACCAAGATTACTTATCATAATAGACTGTAAAAAATTAAAGGGGTCATACTTTGCCGAACCCACTTTTATTTGTCTTTGGTTAGGTTGTGTATTTGGACTCTGATAGTTCATATAGTTTCCAGTTGAACCCTTCAGGTGCTGCAAAGCCATCTTCATATTAATTTTGGCAAAAATCAAGTGGATTGCTTCAACTTGTTTCAATGCCTGCTTAATATGTCAGTAATAATAATAAGAAGAATAATATAATACATTTTATTTCTATAGCACTTTTTATGGCACTCAAAGACGCTTTACATGAAGTAAAAAATAGAACAATAAGAGTCCAACTACAATAAAAATAAAACAATAAAAAAATAGAGCAATCACACATGAACACTGACAGAATAAAAAGTAATCAATCATTAAAACCAATCTTGAATAGTTTTTAAAAGGTATTTAAAAGTGTTGAAGTTTGGAAGAGTGACGGATGGTTGGGAGGAGTGAGTTCCAGAGGTTTGGGGCGGCTACAGAGAAGGCTCTGTGTTACGTTTTATAACTAGTTACGTCATGACATTTGCACATATAAGGTCTAGACTTAAATGTAAAGGGCCAGCGCTCAAAATGACCTTACTTGTGTCAATAATCAGAAATAGTGTTGAAAATGGACATGTGTAGTTAAATTAATAAAGAATTAACATCCAAGTAGAGCATTTACAGTTTAAATAGACCACAGAGAAATGTTTTAAAATGCATAATTCAATTTTAAAAAAGCCAACTCACTCCTTTAAGTCTCTCAGCAGACTTCAAATTACTGGCCCTCCTGACAAGATTAATGCTCCAAACAACCCATCATGCACCTGAGCTGAATTTCCATTGGTATTCAGGGTTTATTTTAGGTGAATATAGACTTTTTCACAAGCGACATTTTGGCTTCTCTCAGCAGGATATAAGCAGGTGACCCTAATAACATTAAAGATGGATCTGTTCCATTAAACCCATGCCAGAGTGGCAGCCTGCACAAACCACAACCCACAACCCTGGAACTGATGCACCGACATGGAATACAGCCACTGGGAATTCAAGTAATTACACCTTTTTCTCACACAATGAGTCAAGAATGTCTGCCGTGAAAGAAAATACTGTGAGTAAAGGAAGTTAGCTCAACAATGTAATTCACACTTTCCAGCAATACCTACAACCAGGGCCAAAAAAATGTCTAATATTTGGTTGGCCACTATGGTAACATTTATGCAAAGTCAAATCCTTTATTTTCATCCTTTTCTGCCTTTACTTTTTTGATCTTGTCTTGACTATAGCAGAGCTGAACTACTGTCTAAAGTCCTGTGGATCATAAAGATTCTCAGTGGGGTTCATGTCTTAACTCTGTGGTATCCAATCCATATGTGAAAATGATGTCTGATGCTCCTGAACCACTCTTTCACACTTTGATCCTAATGTATCTTGGTGTTATCTTATGCCTCTGCCATCAAGGAAGAAAAAAATCCACTGATGTTCAGACCTGGTTATTCTGTATATTCGTGTAGTCGGCTGACCTCATTTTTCAGGTAAATAATGTTGATCAAGTGACAAAACCCCTCTGCCTTAAGCATAAGAGCATCAATGTGTTAAAAGTAGTGCTGTCAAACTAGGTCTCATCAAACTAATCACAGGGTTGGTGTGAATTCATTTTCAGTCATTTTTCACTACGTACAAAAAAATTGCACAGTTAACTAAGAAGAGGCTGTTAGAAAATCAAGTTTGTAGTCACATCTAAATTTAAATAAGTAAGCGTGTATTTATTGGATTTATAGGGGTGGGAAGGTTTATATGAATTTCTTCTATTAAATTAATTTAATATGTAATTATGTAAATTGTGATAATGTAAATCATGGTCATCTATCTATTTACATCTTAAAATCAGTATTAACACTGTAACATCAACCTGTCCTGGGACTACAGGTGGAAATTAGCATTTTTGCTATAATCTGGTACAATGCATCTTTCCTTTGTGGTCAATGTAAAATTGTACACTGTCCCTGTAAAAAAAAAAAAGACAAGAAGAATTCATTTTGATTAATTAATTAAATATATTTCAGTTTTAATCTATTTTAAGTGTGTTTCATTTTGCATGAGCAAACAGTCGCACGAATTAAGGAAATATACATGCACTTAATGTATATTTCACAAACTGGATGATATGTTAGTCAAAGTGCTATCACAATTCCAGAATTTTAATCAATCTATGAGACACTGCTTTTCGATGACATTTGTATACTGACTCCTGTTTATCCCTTTGGACTTTGAATGTTGACCAGTGTCTATGGTAAGCTACAAATGAATCGCTCACATGGGATAAATACAGCTATCTGAATCTAATGTATGGTTGGTGTTCATGTGGTATTTGAAGCCGTGAAGTGCTTCAGTGAAAATAATACAAGAATACATTTTAATCTTGAATAAAGCAAAAAAAAAAAAAAGACCAGTCTAATACAGTGGAAAAATACCCTTCTAAAACAAATAAAAAAAAAAAAAAAAATTTACATTAAAATAAAATAATAATAATAATACATCCTTTTGTTTGAATTAAACAAACAGATCTGCCAATGGAACAGGTGACGATTTTCAAGATCTAAAAATAAGTTCTTATATTTCAGTGAAAACTTTGGTTAGGTTGTTTATTTATCCTTTGCACTCCTTTTAGGGTGTAAATTCATTTTGTTTTTTTCTTTTTGCCTTGCTTGTATTTTGTGAACACTCAAAGTAAACAAATCATTCAAATCAATCATGTCGTATTATTATTATTATGAGATATTTAAACTAGAAATGAGGAAAAAAAAAAACCTCACGTTGTTACATCTTAAATTTTGCAGTGTATTCTCTGTAGTATTCATTAATGTTTTTCTAACATAGTAGTGATCTGAGTCCTGTGGCTCTTTTCCTTCCAAACCCACCCAGTCAGATATATTTTGGTTGTCTGGGGCAACCTCAGGCACAGACAAATGAGTCCCCTAATGTTGTCTCTTGCAACAATCTAATCAGATAATTATGAAACCGTTCTTTTCCATGGCTTCTCAGAAAATGACCTGGGGACAGTCTGAGTGTGTAATTATGAAAAGCCACAGGGTAGCCTTGAAAACCTCCACTTTGGTGAAGAGCTCTGTCATGCATTTATGACTGTGTATTGGGAACAACGGATTCCTGGAGAGGGTTTAGGGGAGGAAAAAGTGGGTGCACAAAGGAAGAAAGGGGGGGGGGGGCAATGAGCATAATCAAACCAGCTCCAGCCTTTGAGAGATGCGGAGGAAAATAAAGCCTCTCTATCTCATCAGCACCGTCTTCAATTTACCCTGCGTCTCACAAATGCCCACATGAAGCTGTAATTGGATTAGGAGGCAAAATTCAAGAGGGACGTGCAGAGAAGAGGGGATACTATATGTATTCCAAGGTCAGGAGCTTAAATTAATGACTTTAAAATGAGAAACACAAAACCTATTATGCCATAACGCTGACCAGTCGCTTATTGTGCCAGAAAAAAAAAAAACATTGTTTGTAAAGGTGAACCAAAATTACACAGGTTATTATCTGACTAATTGTTTACTTCCCTAATATGATATAATGGCATATATGTGATTAATTAAATATTGTCCTAGACACACATTTGAGCATCCTATTTAGAGGATACTAATAAGAATACAGTCGATTTGTCAATAATAAATAAAAGCATATATTCAGAATGTCTTCATAGTATATATTTCTTTTGTACTTTTTATGCTGACTCCTCTGTACTATTATCCATTGTTTGTTTCAATGCTTGTATTTTTCACTGTTCAGTTCATATTGTACCAGAACAAACTTGTGAGTTTATTGTATAAACAGTTTACGTTCTACAACTTAAAGCGAGACTTTTTCTGTGGCACGTGAAATGAAAAAAAAAAAAAAGAAAGAAAGAAAATCCCCTACTTCTGCTCAGGGATCGTTTTGCCTAAATGTTTTCATACTGTTTTGATAGATTTAAAGTATGTTAACACCAATTAAGTCTCTATACGATGAGTTTGATGAATCCATTGCCTGTTAAGACTTATTTAAGATCTGTGAGAACACGGCTCGTTCTTGCCAATGTTGGGGTCTGGGTTTCTATTCAGGATTATGTTGCATTATAGATAATAGTCCTTTTTCATCTGTTACATCCCACTGTGAGGCCTCCAACATGCACATGCAGAGCTTTGAAAAATACTCAGCAGGGTGCTTAATACTCATTATATACACTGCCCTAAAAAAATATTTGTATCCAATTTGCTATATGTATATTTCTTAAAGTGAGTTTTCTTTTATTTATTTTTTTAAATCATCATTATTATTATTAAATACATTGAATGTGAATAAGTGTTTCAAGCCGCTGTCTTCTATCAGTGTGCTTTATTTATTTGTTTTTTCAACTTATAATTTTTATAAAAAATATGGAAATAATGTGATATGTTTATTTTTGTCACTGCAACACACGCCACAAGTTGTATTTACACTGTTTATGTATTTATTTAAACATGTTGTTTTGGATGAGTTTGTATGTGTAGATGGTGTAGGTGTATAAGATGTGTAACTGCATAGATATTTGGGCTATAATGCAAAAAATTAGATTTTAAAAATCAAATGGCACGAAATTAATACAGTTTAAAGACTGAGTGAAAGTTATATAAACCTGTGGCTCTCTATTCATGAACTACATAAATTCAAGTATTAAAATTAAAATAATACTTATATTATGAGGTTATTTAGAAGTACCTTCCCCTTGATGAGAGCTCATGAAAAGGTGAAAACTATTCAGAGGTGGTTTTGCGATCTCTAACAGTTTCTTCACAGAAATTCAAAGGTGCCATAAAAATAAAGATAAAATATGTAATGACAGTTAATCAAGGCAAGTATGTAGATGTTTCTTGCAATACTTATAATATTTAGGGTCAACTAGTCAGCAATCACAGACCTTTGAATAAAATATCCACATCTCCTGACTGAGTCACACATAGCCTATGGTATTTTAAATGTCATGCCTTATCTTGCGCATAATTTAATAGTATAATCAGGTTTAAGCATCTTTACATTTTTATGCATCCTTGTTATCTGTGAATGAAGCTGCTACAACAGTAATGTGCTTTCTGTAAAAAAAAATAAGAACTAGAACTGCTTCTGTCAACACATGCTAGGAAGAAAACTCCACTTAAAGGTGACCTGAGGTTTTTTTAAGGACCAGCAATATATACTGAACTTCTACACCAAGAACTTCAATGACAGAAACATGACAGAATAAGAAGGAAGAAGCCAAGTGTTAGAACTAAAAACGTCTGCACATTAAATGTCAGAACAGTGAAGACATTTACCAGCAGCTCCAGGAGGACCACCTTATCATAGGTGGTGTCCTGCCCTTCAGACAGCTCGGGTAGGAGACACAGATACGAGGCCACCCGGTGGAGTGTATTGGGACTGCGGGGAAGGAGAAGGAGATGGGTTAGGCTGGATATTGAGATTTACAAAGTTCACACTGAGGTTATGAGTCAGGATGACAGATAACAGCAAATCGCTGTCTTCAAACACATTTAAAAATTCATGGAATAGTCAAAGAAAAGATAAGAAAAGGGGCAATCTTGGCTCTACATATCCTATATGTGTAAAATGTACATTATCAGACTGTATGCGTGTCCACTCCTTCTATTTAGGACACTACCCCTCCCTGTGTGGAAGAGTTTTCCATTAGCTGCACTATACGCATGAAGATGCTCAGCCTTATCTAACACTCTGTGCTTGTTAGCACTGCAGCATAAAGCAATTCTTCTGTTTACTTTGACACTGTACTCCTGCTCTGTCAGCATGTGTGCGTTAAGGGGCCGGGGCACAGTGATGCGACAGGATTATGAAAATCAAAGGCCGTCTCCGTGTGTAAAAGGCGAGGCGTTGTTCTTTGCATACAGACCTGTTTGAATCACACTGACACACTGTGACACAGGCAGGGTCTGGTATACAACGAAGGACAGGACCTGGACGCACTGTGACAAGCCTCCACACACACACACACACACACACACACACACACGGTACAGACCAACAGGACCCGTGGATGTGCATGCATTTTGCTGCTTGGGCAGTGGGGTGGCAATTGTGCCAGAGCTGCAGTTTGGACAATGACCTGGCATAGGTCATGTGGACAGCCCTTCCCTTAGCAACAAAATAACAGCAGCGCAACAATTCGCTGTGAGTAATGGAGATGACTGGACCAGGTCATGACTGACAGCTAAGTAACTGGCAGGGGAAGGTAAAGATGAGGCCACGGCACAAACAAGTCTACAGCACTGCTACAGGACGGTTCCGAGCTCCAATAAACCCACATCAGCACATTTAATGTAAATTCAGCAAAAGTAATGTGCAATTTCATCATTACAGTATTAAATAACTATCTGAGGTGTTAGCTACACTGTCATGGAGCAAGAAAGTCAGGTAGACAGGGAAACAATATTAGGAACTGAAAACAAATGTATTTCGTGTGATAACTGGACTCTGAAAGATAAAAACAAAAAAACGGTTGCTAATGCTTTTGGCAGTAAAACAAAAGGACTATCACTCAAAAATGGTTAAAGCCCGATACACCCACAACTGAAGAACGGATCAGTGTCGCAAACTGGAGAAATCGAACTCTAACCCAAATATCTGGAGCGGTTCATACTGTCTTCCAAAGATAACTGAAGTTAGATTCTTTTAACAGAGAGGTGCAGTGTTTGTTTACCTGCTTGACTAGTTTCAGCTTCTTCCTGTAGCCTTCACCAGAAGCGTTACGTTTATTTTATTTATTTATTTATTTGATAGGGACAGTGCACATTAATGAACATAAGTATGACACAAATGTAAATATGCCGGATTTTAGCTACAAAGCTAATTTTCATCCGCAGTCCCTAGGCAGGAAAATACATAAAAACACAACATTACATTGGAGTCTAGTGGTCACATGACTGGTTTGTTTTCAGCCATAGTTTAAGTTGCTTTTTAAAGCTGACCAGTGTTGGGCTCTCCTGTATGTACAAAGGGAGACTGTTCCAGAGGTTAGTGGTCCTCACAGACAAGGTGTTCTGTCCAAAGGAGGTTCTTCTGTGGGGGACCTCACAGTCTCCCCTGGAGGAGGCCCTGGTTTTTTGGCCACTTGAAGTCCTACAGTTGAAAAGGCAGACAAGGGAGGTGGAGCTTGTCCATGTAGCGCTTTGTAAATTAAGCATACAAACCTAAAATTTTTACATTTTTCAAAATCAGGTTGCAACATGATATAGTTGTGACCTGTCTTATAGGCTGTTTCATGATTGGCCAGACTGAAACTAGTCAAGCAGGCAAACAAACACCGCACCTGTCTGTTAACAGGATGTGATTATACCAGGGATGGGCAACTCCAGGCCTTGAGGGCCGGTATCCTGCAAGTTTTGGGTGTTTCCCACTTCCATCGCACCTGGAAGCCATTACATCATTATCAGGCTTCTGTAGAGCTAATGATGAGTTGATCATTAATTGAATCAGGTGTACTGGAAAAGGGAAATATTGAAAACACGCAGGATTCCGGCCCTCGTGTACCGGAGTTGCCCACCCCTGGATTATACGGTCTAACCCCAATAGTGGAAAAATAATTTCCTTTGACCCTTAAAATAAAATGTCAACTTCTCCAGAATGTAAATGTCCTGTACACTGCCAAAATCTCAATCTTACTAATCCCTTAAAACAGGGGTGTCAAACTGTGGTCCTGAAGGGCCAGTATCCTGCATGTTTTAGACCAGGGGAGTCAAATCCTGGTCCCCCAGAGTTACTATCCTGCATGTTTTAGATGTATCCCTCTTCCAACACACCTGACGGTCATTATCAGTCTTCTGCAGAGCTTGATGAGAGGTTTAGCATTTGAATCAGGTGGATAGTAGCTCTGGAGGACCAGGATTGAGCACCACTGTTTTATACAGTTCCCTCTTCATCACACCTGGAAGTCATTACATCATTATCAGGCTTCTACAGAGCTGATCATTAATTGAACCAGGTGTGATGGAAGAGGGGAAACATCTAAAACATGCAGGGGAGATATAAGATAGAAGAATATATTTTTAGAAAGATCTGGAAAATCTTATTTCAACAAGTCTTACAAAGGTCATTTTCACATCTTCCATTGGCAGATTTTTTTTTTTTAATGATTTTTTTTAATGATCTTGGTAAGATTTATTGAAATAAGATTTTCCAGATCTATTCTCCAAAAATAAGTTGTTATATCTCACTGATTATGTCTTATTTTAAATGTACAGATGTAAGTCAAATGCCTAATTTTGTTCTGGGTGGAAACATTTCACAGCCTATACCATTTTTGTTTTACTTGAGAAAGAGCGTTTTTTGCAGAAGTATCTGGATGTCTGCTTGAGAAAAAACACACAGTAGTGGGGGGTTTTTTTGCCACAGGAAACTTTTACTTTGTGAACTTTGTGTTATTCTATCCATTTCTGCTTTGATATTTTGTTTTCTTTTTAAAACCCTACAAAAAACGACAAAATTCAATGGTGAAGTCAATTTCCTAAGAATTCTAAGTGTCCTTTGAAATGACAGGATCATAGACGAGAAGTAATCCACAGCCCCAATTACACCACTTATTTTGACATTTTCACTCATGCTAAATCTTCTCCATTTTGTTTACATTTCACAAAGAGATGCATACTCTTTGATCGTGTATTCATTTTTGCCTTGGCCTGAAATGACACTCAACACGTTTTTTTTTTTCTCTGTTTTTTTTTTATGTAATTGAAAGGCGGTGTGTGATGTGTACATGAGAGAATGGGTGTGTGTACATATGTGTGCGTGGGCAGACTTTGCATTGTGTGTTCAGGGGGGACTTAGCGGATAAATTCGGAGCGGCGGGTGACTGGGAGCTTAGCCTGTGGGTAGCGCAGCTGGAATAAACTGGCATTAGTGCGAGTTGTTTGGATGAAAAGTGCCTCGTTAAATCTGATCGGCATATTTGGAGTTACCCAGGAGCTGCTTCAGTGACAGTTTGCGGAGCGCCGAACAATATGGTTCATGCTAAATTCAAAACCCTAATACTGGGGGAAAGGAGCAGATACTCCAGAAAAAAAAAAAAAAAAAAAACATGAAATGGTTCAAATAAAGTCTTTACCTGATTCAGCACGGCTCATAACCCTCCGCCTGACTCAAATTTGAAGAATTTATAAATAATCCCTTAAAGAAATTAAATGCAGGTGATGGATATGGAATAACTGCTAAGATGAAATGTGTGTTGATGTGGCATTTATTAACTAACTATTCTGCATCTAATTAAACTAAAACAACACAGATACATACTTTCATGCAGGTATATACTCAGTTAAGACTGCAGACACCATTATCGTCACATAAATCCTTCATCTGTGGCTTCACAGGGTTCTTAATCAATTGATCATGATCCGATATTGACTTGATTCAGATTCATTTAGAGATACCAAAGTACAATTTTGAGCCGTAACCTGATTATTTCACTACCATAGCCATGCTACAAATCAATACCAGTATCAATATTGATATTAAAAAGATAATAAACATGACATTTCAGCAGTAAATACATGTATCTAATCTTAAATAATCAACACGACAGGAATACTGCCATGTTTCTACAGTGGCTCAGAATGGATTTTATCATGTTTATTCTGTTTTATGGCTGGTGGCTTCAAGTGTTGAGGTGCATTACTATCACCTATGGCTGAGTGTGGATCTAAGTTCACATTCCAAAAATGAGTGGCCTCTGTGACCTGCCTCAAGGACAGTCAATGGTCTTGGTGGCCAGTCATCCACACTGCGGGTTCTAGTGTGAAGCTGGGAGGACCTCCTATAGAGGTGTTTCCCCAACGTTCTACCATGTCGCAAGTGAGATCCTCTCCAGGGGCTCACAAAATGGCCACACCTCGCACCGAAGAATGACCGCGTTTTTGCAGAGTGGGACCTCAAGTACCTGAAATGGGTCCTGCCGCACTGCAAAAATCTAAAACTGACTGAGTGTTGTTTTTTTTTTCCCTTTCTAGTAAAAATATCTCACCGCACACTCACAACAGGTCTGGGAAAATCGTACTTCAAGAAATCTTACCAAGATCATTTTCACTTGTTCCATTGGTATATATGTATTTTTTTGCTTAATTCAAGATTTTTTGTTTAATTCAAACAAAAAAAAAATCTGCCAATAGAACAAGAGAAAATTATCTTAGTAAGATTTCCTGAAATAAGATTTTTCCAGATTTACTGTCTAAAAATAAGTTCTCATATCTCATTGAAAAGTTACTCTTTAGGTGATTCCGTCTTATTTTAAGTGTGATAAGATATTTTTAGTAGAAATGAGGAAAAAGATCTGATCTTTGCAGTGCGGCAGGACTACAGGTACTTTCAGTCCAAGTCTGAAAAATCCATGTCATCCACTATTACTCAATACCAATAACCACAGACACATGGCATGTGTGATGCTTATTGCCACAGGACTGTGTCAACAAGGTGACAGGTTACCAGTCTACACATAGAACGAGGGTGTCAATTGGCGCTGTGGGAATGACTAATGAAACAAATGAGAATGTTTGTCCCACAGTGCTGAGCAATAATCACTTTGCATTTTTATTATTATTTTGTGCCGTTCATAGTTTCTGCAAAATGCTACAAAATTGCTAGGATAAAAAGCATCTTCAAACCCTGCCACTTCTGCCATGTCTGTAATTTGTAAAGTAAAAGTTCCACTGCAAATGTCTTACTCTGTGACATCAAACACAAAGGTCCTGTGCTAACTGTATAGAGTTTGCAGTATATTTTGTTTCCTCTGTGGATTTAATCAATCTATTTCTTAGTCAAGGGAAATAGAAAGCTGGAGAGTCATAATAAACTGAAGTTTTAAAAAGTGTTTTGGGTGCAAATTCTGCAGGCTCTTGTCCTGAAATAGCATATTGATGGAAAGAGCAAACTGAAATCCCTCAAACAAGTGACACTGCAAAAGAAGAAAAGATGGATGACATGTATGACAGCTACTGTCAGGAACATTTTTCAACATTCATGTGTAAATGGTGATCCTTCCCTTGACATGAGAAATGTGGAAGGAAGTCAGTAAATTTGAGTCAAGAATAGACTTTATCCTTGGTGAATTCACCTATTTCTAAATCACCAGATGTCCACAGTTTATGTTAGACCTGTAATAATTTAGCTTTAGGCCAGATGAGTTCTATATTGTATGAATGCTATTTATTCTGTGCCGTTTTGAATTTCTGTAAAATGTCATCGACTATGATGAAAAGAACAAAATTCGAAAATATGAAGATGTGAGGCATGACATCATTTAACGAAATGTCATGATTGTAGGAGCTGTCATGTCGCTTCTCACTTATATATTTAGCCCCCTACCTAAAGCCTGGATCTGAGGTCAAGAGGAAGTGGAGTGTCTCTTCTACTCAGAACACTTCAATTACAATTTACTGAAAGGTAATTATGGAATCTTTGCCCAATGACACTAAAAAACACTACAGTGAAGCAAAGCTTTAATTGGTGCTGTTGAGCAAACATGCAGCCGCTCCAGGGCTTTACTCAATCACTCTTTAAATGCCGTAGTGACATCAAATGTCAGCGAAGGTTAGAAACACTGGAGTAATTACAAATTAGCAATGAATCACTGTCTTCTCATTTGCCTTCATGCATGTGTACAAGTGTGTAAAAAAACAAAACAAAACAAAAAAACCCACATACACAGGCCAGTTCATCAAAGCGAGGGTACTTTTTGGCTCTTTGGCAGGCTAATATGATCTGACAAACACAGCTGTTCAAAGAGTTTATTCTCAAGCCGCTGCAAATCGATTAAATTAATGAGCCGTGCCTCACTCTCTGGCTGGTACCAGCTGCCTGTTCGGTAGCTGCCGTTTAGCAGCGAAGTGAAGCAGCAACAATGATGCTGGTGCTACTATTCAACACAGGGCTGAGGAAGGTCTAAAGGTGCATATATTTTAACCTTGGAAGTTAAGTCTGTTTGGTACATGGTTCTTCCAAAGTCCTGTAGAACTTGACCTTTGCACTTTTGAGTTTCAGCTTTGATTTAGAGTCAGGTTTATAAAAGCACTTCGATTCATAAAACGTCATTTATAAAAGGGAATATTGTCTACATTCTATACAATTTAAACTAAATGGTAAAAACATAACGCTAGAACTCACATTAAACCCTGATCTGTTTGGTATTAAAGTTAGTTAAAACTAGCAGTGAAAAAAATAGTTTGATTAAATATAAACCACAAAACACAAAAATTTAATAAAAAGTATATAATTCAAATAAAATGCAATTGTGGGTAAAATCAGCTTAAGTTTTCACCCCAACATTATATTATTATGATGTCATGTATTTCTTAATTAAATTTTTTCAGTTTTTATAAATGAAGAACTTCTCTAATAGTTGACTAACACTAAAGCTAGATAAAAAGTTCTTATCTAAGCTGAAACTAAATTCTTCAAAACAAAGGTACTTATGCATCATAAGTAAAAGTTAAGGGAAATTAAAAAAAAAGAGTGATAAAATAAAAAGATAAAAAATAAAACCATGATAATTCTGTTCAGAACTATATAAAGCAGGTGATGAAATAAGAACTAAACCACATGAGGACATGAACCTATTACCAAAAACAACCTATTTGTGTTTCCTGTGATTTGCACAGCCATGCGTAGCCTCCATCCACATCTGTTCATCTCTGTCCTCATACATTTCATGGTTCGTTACTTATGTTCGAACTTACCTGAGATGCCCGAAGTGTTTGGTCAGTGATTCTCTGGTGTCTACAGCTGCTACGTTGGACAAAGCAAAGTCGAGCAACTCTGGGAAGTGAGCGAAGGCTGCTCTCTGAAAGACAGCGTAAAACACCCAAACTCAGGTCAATGTCCAATTCAGCCGATAATAAAAGCATGAAACACACACTCAAAATTCTGAATTAAAAGAAGCGGTTAAAATTTAGATAGAAGTCATAAATGATAGAAAAAAAAAACAAAAAAAAAACAACTGGATTTCACTACAGAATTTATCTGTTGAAGTTAAAAATCAGTATCTATTTTAAAACCAAGATTAGTAACAACTGGTTTAGTAAATGCAGGACTTCTGCCACATTAAATACATTTAATGCCCATGTCCAACTGCAGATACAGTTTTATGTCTGTTCATCGTCGACAGGCTTTAACCAGGTTCTGAATAGTTCCTCCTATCACTTTTGTTAAAATTTGCATTTTCTCCCTTTACGGACATTTTCCTAATATTCCCTCCTCTCTTTCACCACAGCATGAACGCGCTCACAGTACGTTGCATTTTGATGTTGTGACTTTCTGGATTCACCATAAACAATAGTCAATTAAAATATTCCACCCTACAATTATACTTATACTTGTACTTCCCATCAAAATGATTAAATGTATATATAATCAAAATAAATTGTGAATAACAATGGTTTAATTTTTTATGGCTCTGTAATGCTTTTTAACCTTTTAAAACCTTAATTTTCACAAAGTCTATTTAATTCATATTAATGCTTTTGAATGAAACCTTGAAATGCACTGATCTACAAGTAAAATACTTGCAGAATAAAAGTAATGCAATTTTACTTTGTGTGTTACTGGTAAAGAAAACTCAAGTCTTAAATTGCTGGTTGAATCAAGTTTCTAAGATAAGTCTTGGGTCAAAATGTGAAATTGTTAGAATTAACAAGAGAATAGGTTTTACTCCAAATAAATATTGGTTGGCTTCAAAACACTGTCTGCACATTATGAACCATTCACTTTACAGGTTCTTTCTAGTGGAATATTTACAAATCCATTGTATACATGTACATAAACCACCATATATATTAAAAACATGAGCTAATCAGCACTTTTGTCACTTGTTTTCTGATTTATCTTTTTAAGTATGTAATATTTAGAACATTTAATGTATGGAGCACATACTTTCTAAAAAAAAAAATTAGACCAGGGACCAAGATCCAGAGAGGCATCAACTGTCCAAACCATATGCAAATATAATGACCTCCATCTTATTATCATTTAATTTAACTGGGACAAGAAGAAGGTTTCAATTTAAACATGATATAAGTGCAGTTAAAGTTACTAAAGGGAGCTGGAAAAGTAATGTTTAGAGGAATTAGCGGACGGGGGTTTAATGTTGTTTCTAATGTAGGAAACCTTTAGAACAAACAACACAAATAAAAAACACACAATAATGCTCCACAAAAAATGACTAGTATTAAATAACCTTCACATAACCTCCATCTATTACACACGCTGGACATGTGTGCTATAGACAAAGTTGTAACATAGTCATAGAAGCATGATAAAATGCAGAATTAACTGCACAGCTGCTGCTAACAAAGACAACAAGGACAGAATCGCCTGTAATTTGGTATCCATGGAGAATTAACAGCTGGTAGTAAAGGCTGATGTCTTGTTTTATTCCAGAAAGGGGCACGACGAATCAGAAGGACACATAGAGTGTGAGAAGACCCCATTAAGCAGTGAACTTGGGGGGTCTGTGTACAATTCAACTACATGAACTAATACAAACCAAAAACAGAATCTGCAGCATTTAATAAAGTAATAGTAGAATATGTTGACATGAAAAACAAACAAACAAAAAAAATCACGGAAAAAATTATTAGACCACACTTGTTCTCTTCAAGTTCTTGTTCGTTTTAATGCCTGGTATAACTAAAGGTACATTTATGTGGACAAATATAATGATAACAAAAAAAAATTGCTAATAGTATGTCAATGTTACAGCTGATATCTATCCATTTAACAAGGTCTTGTTGATAATAACTAAAATCACTTTGGTTCTTACACCAATATATAAGTCATTCAGAAACAGAATCACAATCCTTTATTATCATTGTCTCATTGAGCACAACGAAATTTAAAATAGAGCAACTTTCAGGAAAAGAAAAACAAATTAATGCAAGAAATAAAATTTAAATGTTTCTTGCACTTTAATTCCTTAGTACTTAGTAATAATAATAATAATTATAATAAAAACAGTACTATTATTCATTCCATGTTTTCTTTTCTCCCTGTTGTACTCACATGATGCACACATGAATTACTTGATGAATGAATTGATGAATTACTTGAAGTACTTGATTGCATAACCATTGTTTTTTATGAAGAATAGAAAAAGACAAGAAAAGACAAGAAAGGAAAAAGAGAAAAGAAAGGAAAAGGAAAAAGAAAAACCTGCTCCATGATGTGCGCTGCATGTCTGTCCTCCAGATGCACTTACCTGTAGAGAGGTGATTCTGTCATAGTGCAGGGTGGTCATCTCTTTCTCCGTCAGTGCATTTCCTGTCTGGTCATTGATCTCAAAGCCTGTGTAGAACTTCAACATGTCCAGCAACTACAGAGGTGAAAAAGTAACATGAGCAGACAAATGACACAGAGGTGAGTGGTCTGACAGGATTACATCAGTTTTCCAATTTTGTGATTACTTTGACATATTACATAAAATACGTGAACACAAATATAACGCAGCTGTTTTGTGTCGTCGTGTTTGCTACGGCAGTTGTTATGACCAGCTTTGGGCAGAAGGAGTTAAACGGTTTCGATCTGATTTTCCTTTCATGACAGTTTCACCAACACAAAGTCATGTGGAATCGAATCTTTTCTTTTAAACGAATCCTGCAAAATGCAAAATACAATATGATAAAATGAAGAATTTAAGTGTAATGTTAAAGCTTTGCATCCATCAGAAATACCGTTTTATGTTAAAAATAAATAATAACCTTGGTTAAGGTGCAGATTATATTTTAAGGGTCTAGTATCCTGTTGGCTGTCAAATAACTAAAATGTTTAATCTGATTAATCGCGGAGTTGCTTTGCTTTCAATTATTGATCAGCTCTTCAGAAGCCTAATCATGATGTAATGGCGTCCAGGTGTGATGGAAGAGGGAGGTTTTTAAAAAAAATTTTGTTTGTTTTTCATGTATTTTTTAAATTCAATTTATTCTTAATTTTCTTTCATATTTATAACTTCTTCCAAAACGTATGTTTTTATTTTTGTTGATTTAAATGTTTTTAATTTTTCAAAAATATATATTTTTTAAAAAATTACAAATTTTTATTAAAAAAGGAGATTTTAAAAAATATTTTTAAATTATTTTTTTAAATTAAATTTACAGTATGTATTTATTTTTTAATTTAAATAATATTTTGTATTTTTTTTACTTTTTAAAATTGTTTTATTTCTTAATTTGTTTTCTTTTACGTTTATTATTTCATTTTTAATTAGTTTTTATTTAAAAAAAAAAAGAGATATGTAAAACATTTGAGAAGCACTGAGCTAGACTAATATATGTCATCATTCTGCAGTGAGTTTGATTAGAACTCTTACAAGCGTGCCATTGTGGAGCATATATTTGATCTAATTTTCTATGTTCTGTTTCAATAAAGCCACCCACAGCACAATCCCACCACACTTAACTATAATAGTAGGGTTTCACGAAAATCTGGATCCTTGCCCTAACTCTCATCGTTATCATTGGCTTATGAATGAAAGTCAACAGTGACTTCAGTGGCCTGCAGGTTTATTTTAGTGCTTTGTGCTCTATCATTATTTTTCTTTTGCTTATATTATGCCAACTTCCACTGGTACACGATACTGGCCACATTAAACTGAAATAAATGATGGGAACATTGATCATAGCTGTACCTGCCTCCTGTTGTCCCAAAAATAATAATTACCCAATAAATGAAACAAAACAGCCCAATTTAAATATCTGATCAGACCAATCCGAGGTAAGTGATAAAGGCGTGGACTGTCATTATAGCTGGTGGTTCTTGTTTTTCCTACCTGGCAGAACAGGTGTCCCTCCTTCTCCCTGTGAGTGAGACTGGACAGGTGGCAGCTGACCACCAGGTGAGAGTCATCCAGGATGGTATTGAACCAACGCCTGGTCGGGAGCAAGGCCTACAGGACAAACAACCACAAGTTTAGAGCAAAAGGATCTGAATAATTCCAACTGTAAGCCAGTGAAAAGTAAAAAAAAAAAAAAAAACACAGGAGAAAAAACATTTGTATCATCTGTTGACAAGAGCAAAACAGTTACAAAACAAGACAGTCAGAGACAGCAGACTTCCACCAAGGCTTGATTTTTCAGTAATTTTTGATGAAACTCAATATTATAACAAAAAAAAAAAAAACAGGACATTCTACGATGCTTGGTTGCTGACAAAATTGATGAAACATGGTTCAAATAAGATTTTCCGTGTTAAATCCAAAGCAGGATATTATTTTTCGTTACGTCATTTCCGTGTTCGCTCTAGATTTCATTATATGGATCAATAGGAGTCCCTTAGAGGGTTTAAAAAAATTTTTTACAAAAAAAACCCGCTGTTCAGTTTATGCGCTATGGCTATTTTAATATTCGATTACTTATGACGTCACTGTGACATCATGCGGCATCGCGTAGAAACTATATTGCATATTTTTGATCTGATATCTAATATGAAGCACAATTGTCGGATTTGATAAAATGTGTCAATAACCCTGATTTAAGCTCAAGGTCACAAACGTTGAAAATACACTATTGACTTAACGTGACATGATCGAACCATAAGTGTTGACCCATCTGATGTCTGAAGGTCAGACGATGTGAATGTAAAAAAACCCACCAGATTCTTGTCTGAATCCTGAGATATTACCATTGATGTGTTTTAGATGTTGGCCTTTAGTGTGACCTTGACCTTTGACCCTCATTGCTCAAAATCTAATGGGTTCTTCCTTGACCCATTATCTATCATTAATGAAAGTTTCATCAAAATCCGGTCAGAACTTTTTGCGTAATCCTGCTGACAGACAGACAAACAGACTCGAATTTAATACCTCCTTGGCGGCCGCGGCCAGCCACACACACACACACACACACACACACACACACACACACACACACACACACACACACACACACACACACACACACACACACACACACACACACACACACACACAATGACAAAAATAGATATTGTAAGAAATGACACCTCCCTTGGCTCATAATAATCGATTCACCACAGGTTCCCGGTAACTGGACTTTGATTATCTATACCACTCATTGCTACATTGTATGTTTTTGTCTTCAGATTGCCTTGAAACGCGCAGCGGTGAGGTAAACAAAAAGATAAACTGACAGCCAGATGTGAAGATGACAGAGAAAACTGGCTCAGCTACTTCTACAGCCATGATTTATTTGCTTGTTGCAGCACCGGAACATGACATGAAGGCACGTACTGAGGGAACCTGTCAAAGTGAGATAACTGGGCTGCTTCGGTTTGGAAAGTAACAAAGAAACACACAGCATGTTGATGAACTGACAGTCTGAGTGAAAAGGATAGATATATATACACACACACACAACTAAAAAGGGCTTCAATCTATCACACTAGGAAAGCTCAAAGAACTGCCCAGAAAAAAAAAAGGAAAAAAAATAAATAAGAAGCAGCGTTGTGAAATTAAATATGAAATGGTATACGGAAATGCAAAACACCAACAAAATGAAGTACACATTGTATTATTCACTGGAAACTGCTCTTCAAAGGCGGCAGGTGCAGCAAGTGATACCTGAACGCTGAGAGGAAGGATACATTTATATCCAACACCCATCTTTGATCTCAACGCCGTCTTGACAGGCGGCATAAAAACAGGCCTGAAAACACGGCGCTTCCTTCCTGCATTCATTTTCAGGTCATCATCACAGAGGGGAAGTATGGATTTCAGGAAACTGAGGCTTTGTAAAAGGATAGCGCTGAAGGACAGGAGACGTCTCTGGAGACATTCAGCTGGCCGGCCACTCGCCGCTGCCAGGAACAGCAAGGCCGGCCTGTCAGCACGCAGCCACAGGAAATCTATCGAGCTTCGCTGCTCGTAACAGGAGATGTGCTCAAGCAGCAGCAGCTGATGTGACAGTGCGTCTTTACGAGAGATAACCGATCTGGCCTACCTCTAATTGTGTTTTCCTTAATCATTTTATTTAATGAGGCGCTACTTTCCTGCAGAACATCTATATGGATCATTTCATCACCCTGAAAATTCTGATTGTGTGACTGATTAACAACAGTCAGTCAAACTAGTTGGTATTCAGTCAAGCTTTGTGTAGCACGACTAATAAGCTGCACACGGGAAAAAGAGCCGTGGAGCAAAACCCCCGAAAAAAGTGCACAAAATATTTAATTTAGACCGTTGCATTATTGAGTTCTTGCTAAATTAAAACAAATGCATTTTCACATCCATGGGAGGATAATTGTTATGGTCCTGTAATACTAAAAGATGTATGAACAACATATGAGCTAATGAAATACTAAAATATTCTTGTGTTTCAACACTGCGATGGTGCATATGCTGCTTATTTTACAACAGAACAGTGTACTAATGATGTTCTTCAGAGATAACCGCAAAATATTGGAAGTGATCGGTAAATATTTCCATGTATTTATGGACAAAACGCCACGAGAAGCCAGTGGAGAGTTGTAAAAAACAAAAAACAAATGTGGTTTAGGGCTCATAGGTCGCCTTTCCCAGACCTATCAAATGACAGCTTTTTGGGGCATATGCCAATACTGATATGAGGGAATACAAAAATCCCAAGGCAATATGTCACAGTATTCAATATCTGTGTTTTGGTTTTCAGTCAATCTTTACTTGTTGCACTGCAGACTCCCTTTAATCCAGTTTTTCCAAGAGAAACCCAAAGTTAAAAAACTTCATATTTTCCTAAACCCACTTTTATTAGTCTTTGGCTCATTTATTTATGTATTTGGAGCCTAATAGTTCATACAGTTTGAATTTGAACCCTCCAGCTGCAGTAAAGTTATATTTATATTCATTTGGGCAAAAATCGAGTGGGTTTCTACAACTTGTTTCAGGGTTCCTAATGTTCAGGGCAAGTTAACTTAAAGACTTTTTAAGACTTTTTTTTTAATGCAGTTTGAAATTACATTTCAGACCAAGCCGACAATGAACCAAAATTGAAAAGGGAAAAGAAACATCACATGAATTACCTGGGGGCAGTTTTACCAACTGTTTATTTTAAATAGAACATGACTTTTTGGTCCAGTTGCTGCTACATTCATGAACCATTTGCATCAAGAAGCATAACTTTGACATTTTGAATACATAACACACACACACACACACACATACACACCATATAAACACACTTGCAAAAACCTAAGTATAGCTAAAGGAATACTACACCCACAGAATGACGTGCCCTCATTTTCCAACTCACCCTAAATTATTTTTGTAATATAGACAGCCTAAATGTTACCAAATTATATTTCAAACTAACATAAGTCTTACTTATGTGTCCAAATTTGTAAGACTTTTAAAAATTTTATTTAAGACATTTTAATGCCAATTAAGGCCTTATTTTTTAGAACAATTAATTCAATGCCTTTTAAGACTTTTGAAGGATCCGCAGGAACCCTGTTGTTTAAATTACTGCTTTGTTTCTGAAGTGTATAACTAATTACGTCACAACATTTGCACAAACAAGGTCAAGACTTTTGAAGAACACTTCAAATTCAATCATCAGCTCTGGATAAAACAACATATTTGATTCATTTTTTGTCCAATTAGACAAGTGAGTTTCCAGTTTTGTACCTTAAAGTGGCATATTACCTGTACCAGAAAAATCCTAATTGTGTTGTAATGTATCAGTCTGTAACAAGACTTATACATTTGTGATACTGATGTGTAATGGAGGACACTAAACTTCATGTTTTTTAGATTATGAAATAAATAAAAGTAAATATAAGTAACATATTATGGGTTTTAATGTCAGTCTGCGTCAGAAAAAAAAGATCAATGATATATATAGTTGCAGAAAAAAATTATTAGACCATCAAAAGTCATCAAAAACAATAGTTATGCAATCAAGCATTGACCCCTGTGTGTATCATGTGATGAAAACAGAAAGAAAATAAAACATGGGATGCCTAAAAGCCTTGTTTTTATCAGTACAATGCCATGGGTACTGATGTGAGAGCTGGAGTGATTTTGGTTATTATCAAGAAAACAAGTAAAATAAATAGATATCAGCACTGAAATTATACTACTATGAGCTATTTTTGTTGTTATCATTATATCTGTCCCAACAAATGTACCTTTAGTTGTACCAGGCATTAAAATGAACAAAATAAAGAATATTTTCCACAACTATACCGATGACAGTCATAAACCAAACTGCTCTACTGAGACATCACTCCACAACCATCTTAAACTTGACACTTGACTCTGACCTCAAATACCTGTCGAACTGAGGAGGTGACTGTTGATGTCAAGCTCACTCTGTCCATTAGTGTTTACCTTACACCCATCAAAAGCCTCCGGGCTGGGAAAAAAAAAAACAACAAAAAAACCTCTCTCCCATAATGAAAGACTACCGTTTCAAAAACTGCTGATGTTTGCAGACGGCGATGACAGAGACACACTGGGCAAAGCTGAGACTGGACATTTATCCACTGTCTGCTGACCTGAGCTAGCGATAAATGTGAAGGACAAAAGGCAAATGCACTCTTACAATGGATGTTTACACCACTGCAGAAGAACATTGTGATTAAGCACAAATAACCGTGTTGTCTTCTCAGGGTTTATGTGTGTTTCAACAAGTTAAACTTCAAACTTTTTTAAATCCTTTTTTTTATTTCTTGTAAATGCAAGGCAAGGCCATTTTCTTGTCCATACTAGCAAATAGGTCAAATAAAAAAAAAATAAAATACTGCATATTTGTTTGCATGGGTGTAGAAAATCCTGTATGCAGTAAACATTTAACTGTCTGACAATATGCTCTAATGAAAACAACTGAAAACTTTAAATGACATCCTCGAATTACAAGCAAAGACTAGAAAAGCACTCAGAGTGTGCAGACCCCCCCACCCCACCAAAGTTTGATCACTTGGTCCTTGTGCCACTATCAACATTTCCTGAAAATTACATCCTAATCCACCCGTAACTTTTTGAGTTATGTTGCACACAGCCAAACAAACAAACAAATACGTGCAAAAACATAACTTGGCAGAGTAAAAAGGAATATGTTTGGTACTTGTTCTTGAGCCAGATCTCACTAAAACTGCACTTACCATAAAGGATTTGCAACAATTTTACCTTAATATAAATGTGTACAATGTGAAAACACCCACTGGCTCACTCATCGCATTGTAGAACATGACCTGTACAGGCTTCGAGAAATGACGATTATTGCATTTTCTAATTTTTAAAGACTTGAGGAGAGTTTGTCTTTCAGTTCACGTCAATGTCAATGCATCATATTCAAATATACCTTTGTCCTTTTCAGGGACTGAATTTTAAATGGGAAAAAAAATGGATGTTTGTGTCTTACCTCTAAATCAATCATGAGTTCAATGAATCTCTCACAGTAATGCACTTTGTCCATAGATACAGACCCTATAAAGAGGAGCAGGAAAATCATGAGTACCATCACTTCACTTCAGATAAAGCACACAAACTGTTACTGACAAACACTTACTGACAGACAGACACATGACTATGCACAAAACAAAAAGATGGTATAGAAGCAGCAGAGGAGAGGAGGGTGTGTACTTTTCACCGAGGATATGAGGACAACAAACGCATGTCGACAGCACCAAGGTGCCATGCTGAGTGCGAGAGCCTCGCTATGCCGAACTGCACGGCCAGCACAGTGGCATGCTGAGACCTCAGTCCTAATTAAGCATATCTGTGTGCCTTTAAAGTTGAAGCATGCAGCAGGCAGCAGAGTGATGTGTATCCTGCTGGCTCTTCAATTTTAATCCATTGTGTCAGGTTTGAATTCTACCTATAAACACACAACAATAGGCATATTCTGTTTTTAGCATTCAGGTGGGGGGCCTGTGTGTCGGCACGCATTACTATATAGTAGGCAGTGCCAATGGCACAGTGGCAGCTGGAGCACATGCTCCTTCGGCAGATGTACGAGTCAGAGATAAAGCAGGGTTGAGACACTGAGGCATTGAGGTAACACTGAGGTCTCATACACATTAAGATGGCAACAGCCATTTATGTAATTGATCTAATATTTTATTCCATGACTGTATATACAAAAATTCTACTGGTGCGATTACTCTCAATGACAATAAAGTTGATCTTGAACATGACCAGGTGTCCAAGTCCACTAACAAATATAGGACTGGGTCTTAAAGGTGGGGTGGGAGATCTTAATTTGGAACATTTTTTACCATGTTACTGGAAAACCTCTTTACGATCCCATATCACGCACTGAAATAGAATGTTTGCAAAAAAACAAAACAAAAAAAAAACTTCCCTCCCTCCCTCTTCTGTGCATGCACATAAACAACGATGGCGGAAAAGACGACAACCGGCAGCAAAACGAAAGTAAAAACTGTGTTTGAAAAAGCTACAGCCATGAAGAAGCTAAGCGAAGAACAGAACAAGACAAGGGTGGTAATCGCTACAGCTTTCCAGCGCTGGCGTTTAACTGAAAAAGGAAAAGGGGCTCAAAACTGATGCTAAGGTGATACCGTTATGATTATATAATATTTGGACATACTAATCAGTTATGGGTATCGTATTCACTCTGTCAGTGAGAATATGTCAGATATTGACCAAACATAATGTTCCAGCAGGTTTTGCTAAGTTACCAACACTGTGTGTGAACTGCTGGTGTAACACTATAAACTATTGTCCTTATCCATTAGTTTTCCCATGGTGTTTATTTCATGCTTCTAAACCTTTTGTTAGCTAAGCTTCATGTGACACAAACTGATAAATGTTGCTTATTGTTTTGTTATTTAGGATGATAATTGACAGTGAGTTCTTGTGAATGCTCATGAACCTCAGTGATCGCTCCAGACAGCAGCACGTTCATGTATTTTTGAAGGCGTGGTTTTGAGGGGTGGGTTGAAGAGGCATGGGTGTGTATACTTTAAAAATACAGCTGCAGGAACTGTTTTCCAAGATCTCCTACTCTACCTTTAAGCTTTACATACATAATAGAATGCATTTACACATACCACTTCATTCAATGTGAGGACAGTTTCCACTGTTCTGACACTGCAGATTCTGTAAAAGTTCGTATCATTTGCATAGCCCTAATAGAGACTAATACGACTGGTAGAGGCAAAGAAAATAAATAATTTGGTCCAAGTGTATAATGAAGGACCATGACCTTCTTTTGGCAGACAGAATTAAAAAATAAGCAACTGTACACACGCCCAAAAGGAGGTGTCCCACTGCACAGTAATGAAAATGACAAAGCACTCGATCATTTACCTGATGCAGGAATCGACATCAGAACTCCGAGAAACTTTTTAATGAGAGCTGAGAGGAAGGCCCTTTCTTTTTTTGCCCTGAGGAAGACAGACAAAGGAAATCAGAAAACGGCTTGAAGAAAAAAAAACAAAAAAAAACTCTCTTTAGATTTGAAAACGCAAGCAAAGATTTATTTTACTGTTCGGCTGCGTCAGCATCCATCTTATCAAATTTCTTCTTGATTAGATTCCAGAACTTCTGCAGCTTTGGAACTTTCTTCAGCTCGTGTTGGAGTCTCGACTGCAAATATTGACACAAACACATTAGCGGGGAACCTGTTTTATTTAACACACAATGGCATCTGAGCAGGAGGGGGCTAATGTCTCCTTCTGAAATTATTGCAAATTATTATGCGTGTACATAAATAACTGACATCCGTATCATGATAAGGGGTAGAGATCTTACTGGTAGGAGGCACATCCACATGGGCAGAGAGATGAGCTGCTGCACCTGCTCTCTGATCAAATCGACCTCCTGATAGGAAGAAGAGAGAGTGAAGGGAGAGATGGGCTGTGTATGACAGATTTTTATTACACTAGAGCCAATAATAAAAGGTCTGCAACTAAAATATTTAGAGGCCTTTATGGGCCACAATCAAAGTGCAGCAGGCTTTCACAGCACATTTTAAAATGAGACATCTGCAGTGCTTCCCTGTGGTTTAATGCGGCTGCAGAGGACACTGACAGGGAGGAAGAAAACCCCAGTTCTAGCACCTGGTCAACTACTGCCACCTAGTGGACATCGCAAGTAACCACATTCTTTTTTTCCTTTTTTTTCCCCTATTGGGCAATGAGGAGCTTTACATCCATGAATCCTGTCCTCTCCATAATTATTCCAAACCAGAAATGTATTTCTTAGCTCAGGACAGTACATTAATGATCTTGTTAGTTTTGGTTAGGTATATTAGTAAAGTCTTTTGAAAAGCCTAGATAATCCATAACTAAGTTATGACCGGAACAACAACAACAACAACAACAACCCCCCCCCCCCCGCACACACACACACACACACACACACACATTTCACCTGATTTGGCCCATGTCTTATCATTCCAAAAGCACATTTTTAGTGACTGTGTCCTTTGACCTACATTCATCAAAAATTAATGGGATCTATTCTGGACCACCTCACACCTTTCCTGAAAATTTCATGGAAATTGGTCTGTGTAGTTTTTGCATAATGCTGCTGACAGACAGACAGACCAACAAACATGTAAACTAACTCAAAATCAAGGCAGTCAGAGACAGCAGACCTCCACCAAAGCTTGATTTTTCATTCATGACAGAGCCATAGGTGTTGACCCATCTGATGTTCAAAGGTGAGACGATGTGAATGGAAAAAAACCCCCACCAGATTCTATCTTGTCTGAATCCTGAGATATTACCACTGAAGAGTTTTAGATGTTGACCTTTAGTGTGACCTTGACCTTTGATCTTCATTATTCAAAATCTTATGGGTTCTTCCTTGGCCCATTATCCATCATTCCTGAAAGTTTCATCAAAATCCGTTCAGAACCTTTTGCATAATCCTGCTGACAGACAAACAAACAAACTGACTCGAATTGAATACCTTCTTGGCGGAGGTAATAACATCCATCTCCCCTTCGGGGGGTAGGGTAATAATAAGTAGCCTGTTAGCATCAACTGCTATTGTTGCAGTAGGTTTTTTTTTGTCCTAAATCCATTATTCTTGCTTTACGTTTATCATTCAATCAATTAATTAATCAATCAAATTGTATTTAAATAGCAGCAAATCAAAACAGAAGTTGTCTCATGACACTTTCCATCCAGAGCTGGTCAAAACCAGATAAAACTAGAAAAGCACTCAGAGCGCAAACCTCTGCCAAGGTAGGACCCCCCCCCCACACACCGAAATCCAAAATTAGTAATAGGAGTAATTTCCGGTCTTTCTCGATCCTTGAGGATAAAATGGGTCAAGTTTTCACTGTGTGGTTGGAAATCAAGAATTCCATTTACTTTTACCTATAAAATGAAACATCTATTCAAGATCTTTGAAAATAACAGTAAGTCAAAACACCCTGTGTGTGATTTCTGCCAGGAGACACTGAGAAAAGTTAATGTTTTGACAACCAGAAAAAAACTCCACCAAACTCCTTCAGATTAAACACAACCATCTGCACCAACTGTTTTTCGGTTCAGTTTGTTTTACATCCTGGGCATTATTTCAGAACACAGGTTTGTTAACAAAGACATCCTTCCTCTGAGTCAGTTACTACGGCAGCATTTAACTTAATTTGTTTGTTGTGATGTTTTCTCTGACAAATCCTTTATGTCTGTGTCTTCACTCTCCTGCTGTCATTTTCTCATCAGACAAAACAGTGGAGAGTCACACATTTGTTCACACGTTACATGTATTTTCATTCCGTTTCTAAGGGGATCTCTTCAGGGTGTCAATTTGTGCCTTTTTTCCTTTTGCACAATAATTCACTTTGCAATTGAAATAGTGAGACTTCTAAACCCACCTGTAGCTGTGGTGTACTGTATTTGTGTAATTTGTTTGATGGAAATGTACTGAGAAAGGACAGATACTGGGTGAAGGTACTTTTACAGACTTGCAAAAAAAGCTAATACAAGGATCTAGGGAAAGACAGAACCACCAACAAAGGACCAATGGATCAGAATTATTGAAAGAATATATACAAAAGGAAATGATACCTCACAAACTATGACTAAAAGAAGCAGAAATGGACAAAAAATGTAATAAATGTACTGACTACAGAACCTGGAATATTGGAAGGACTAAATACTATGAATGCAGTGCCATGTAGTGTACTCAAGCAAGGTTTTTGTATTAGTTTTTTGTTGCTTTTGGTGACTATCTGTGTGTAAAATTTCAATAAAAAAATTACCCACTTGGAAATTAACTATCTTTAGAGGCATTTAGTTTAGTTTATTTCAAAATTGCAAAAAAAAAAAGTGCATATTAGAAAAGGAATGGAAGGACGTAGAAGTTATTTGATTGCACCCCTTCTCCACAAACCCCCTTCTATAAACATAATTTTAGCTTCTCAGCAACATAACACATTCACCTGGTTCCTTTATGCACAGAGTAATGGGACTGAATTGGAGATGTTTTACTCTGAAAGTGCTTCAGAACTGCATGGAAACAAGCTCTGTTTGTTTAGTTTGTTTGTTTAGTTGTGTTTCTAAAACACACTGGATGTTAAGGACGTTCAGTTCTTTTATAAGATCATGTTAATCCTTCAGAGTGAGATCAAAAATAAACAGCTTGTCAATAGATTTCTCCTATATCATTGTTGATTGTGAAAATATAGCTAACTCCTGCCTCTTCTTTTGATTGGTTAGTGGACTGAAAAACCCAAAGTGTAATAAAAAAAATATATAATAAAAAAAAAAAGATGCCTATCAACACCAGCCCTGATTCACTGAATGGGATCTAGCTCTCACATTAAATACACAAATAATTTTTAATAGCGGAATCATGTAGAGACGACCCATTCTAATATAGACGTGAGTCAGTGATGACATTGGATATGAGTGATGTGCTACGTACCAGGCTGTTGAAGCAGTGGTCCAGAAACACCAGAAGCACAGTCTGTTCTTTCAGTGTAAGACCAGCCTGTTCACCCTCGAGCACAGCTTCCATTACACATTTGAAGAAGAATGGGAAGTGGTTTGGCTCCTTCTTAAACACCTGAGATACACAAGAAGGATAAAGTTATTAAGAGCTCCCCTCTGCACGGAAACAGTAATTATAAATACTCAGTTCCTGTAATGGATTATGGAGATTATGAAGATGTTTAAATTATTCTAAATCTAAATGGCATTGTGTATTTTTACCTCCCAGGCTGGAACATTTTCTCTGAACTTCTCATTGACGATACAACAGATAGACATGAGGAAAGCTTTGCTGGACACCTTTGGAGAATAATTTACCCACAGGTAGTTCTCCAAATACTGGCTAGAAGATTAGAAAACCAACAAATAAACTTCAAACCGTCATTTGACATCACATTTCAAAAATGTACAATAATTTAAACAGGTGAAATCTCTCACCTGAACTCAAGCAGCATAATTTTTCTGATGGCAAATCTGGAAAGTAGAAAGATGAATTAAATAGCATGATAAATGTCAGTTTACTTATGTTAAGCAGGAGCAGAATACAGAATACACTTACTTAGACTGGAGAATCTCCTTTTCATAAACATCTTCCATCACCTGCACAAACAATGCTACAATCATTAGTTCTTCAATGTAATAAGAACATTGTTAAAATTAAATCTGTTTGTATGGCTGATGAAGATACAGTTTAGCATAATTCTTGCCTTGGGGTCAAAGGGGAGTTTATTCTGTGCATGGGGAGCCCAGTATTTATTCGCCAACTGAAACACATGACATAACAAGCAAATAGTTACATCAGAAATATTCACCAAATTAATTGTTCCACCTTTAAACCACTTAGATATAAATATTTAATGATAGTATTTAAACATTGTTAGTTGGTTTATTAATAACTGTGATGCCAATAGGAAAATAACCATTCTATAATTTACACCCTACTGTTCCACAGTGGGATGGGGAGGAAGTGTAATTTTTTTATTTTTTTTTTTTACCTTTTAAACTTTGCTTTTGGTTTAATTTACCTGCATCTGTTTGAGCTCATACCCTTAGGCAGGAAGTAAAGGTGCCTAAAAAGCAGAACTAACAAACTGGAAGATGAGGTCTGGAAACGCATGAGACATTTAACTGCTGATCCTCTGAAGTAAGAGGGACACATAAATAGATGAGGTACTTCTACATAGTTGCAATAGTATACTTATTTAACCCATAAAGGCTCAGTGCTACTTTTGTGGTTATTCCCAAATTATTAGTTTTTCAGTATTTTTAATTTTTCCTAAGTGATCTATTAACATTTAGTCTTAAAATAAGGCTGGTATTTTAGGGACTGCTCAAATTAAACTTAAGGGTTAATATATCAAAAATAAAACAATTGGGAAGAAAAACTGGCTTTGTCATTAATATATACTATTAGCTGAACATAAAAAAAAATGCCTCCATTTAGTGTCATTGATCCAACTCCATGGGTTTTACTGATGAAACAATATTGCAGAACATGGTGTTTCCATGGTAACTACAGTGTCACTGAATGTCCAAATGGGTCATATCTGATGACAATACATTTTACACCGATTATTTATATGTACTGACAGGATTAGTGGATCAACAGGTATTAAAGAGTTCAGGACAGTAGATGGTTTTAGTCACCAGTGGGTCTTTATGGGTTAAGGTGCTCAAACACAGTTGTATTGTACATTTAGACAATAATTAAAAATGTACCTGTGTCACATATTCTGCATTAATCTGGGACACAGAAGGCGCTGCTGCTTTTTTAGCAGGAGTTTCTTTCTCCGTGGTAGACATCTCTGACAGAAGCAACTATCTGTGAGCAAAAAAGCAGTGGAAAACAAATGAAACAAAAAAAATCTGGGACATTAAACACAACCTTACATGTTAAAACTATGACAACCTTTCAATAAATTGGTTAGCTTTAACGTGTAAAGCTAACCAAGAACCAACACATTCAACTATTTGATACTGTAAAATATTAACCAAATGCGGAAGAAGTCCGTATTAAAGAGACACAACTCTGTCTTAGTTAAACATTTTATTTCGATATAAATGTACCAATAGAAAACACGGTTGATGCTGTTAAGCTCATTTTAACCCTTCTGTACGAACAAAAATACGTTGTGTGATAACGTTATTTTAAGACACAAGTCAATTACACGTATTTGAAGAAAATAAGCATCACGAACCTTTCTTCTTATATCACTATTAGATAATATATCCTTTTACCGGCTGGTTACACATGTACACAAGGAAAACGCGCCTACTGCGACCTACTTCCTGTATGGGTACGTCCGCAAAGTCCTTCCCCAGCTACAAAAAACAAAGAAAAGGTTCCTGTAAAGTAAAGCGATTTCAGACGACGGTTTTGCTTGAGTATGTTAAACAGAAAAAATAAACAAAATAAAATAGTTTTTTATGTGATAGAATTAACAAAAAATAAAGGTTTTTATACAATTTAAATACTTTATTACATTTATACTCGACTGTGCCTCTACACTGATCGCAGCAAACACATCCATTACCTCCGCCAAGGAGGTTATGTTTTTGCCAGTTTGTCTGTCTGTCTGTCTGTCTGTCTGTCTGTTAGTTAGCAGACGTCTACCTTAACGGAGGTCTTTTCTAGTTTCCTCCTATTTTCCTGGGCTTGTAACTAGAGCCACAATGGAAACAAGTGTATTTAATCACTTGTTTGTCCTACCCTGTAAATTTGCATTATATTTTTCCGAATGAATCAAATCAAATAAAAAATTGCATTTGCATTTGCATTTACCCAGATTGCTTCTATGTTTATTATTACAGTCTGTGTCTATGAATTATCTAAGAAAAATAACTGATGAATGTATCAGAATAATGCAAACACACCGACAGATTACACTGCAAAAAATGTAAACCTTACCAAGTGTATTTTTCTCATTACTAGTCGAAATATTTTATCACACTTAAAATAAGACATAATCACCAAATGAGTAACTTTTCAGTGAAATAGACTATGTTGTGGAGAAGGGGTGGGACTAAATACATTTTACTTCCTCCCACTCCTTTTTCAAATATACAAATCAAGTCATATTTTTCATGTATATGTTTTTTTTTTCTTGTTTGACTCACATCTGGGGACATATTCAAATTAACTAAAGTAAACTACAATAACTTATTTTTAGACAATAAATCTTGACAATCTTATTTCAAGAACCTGTACCAAGATATTTTTCACTTATTCCTTTGATAGATTTTTTTTTGTTTAATTCAACCCAAAATATCTTGCATTATTTCATTTTTATTTATTTTTTTACTTGTTTTTAGAGGGGGAATTTTTTCCCCCAGTGTATAGTGTATCACTTCATTAGCATGACAAACTGGAGTTATGATGATATTTAACTGGATCATTCCCAACTCAACTTTCTCTTCTCTCTTAATTTGTCTCCTGCATTTCCTCTAAAAATATTTGTATATTTTCAATAAATCACTGAAATCACTTTGTTTCATCTCAGTTTAGACACACAAGGTCAGAAGGCAGGGGGAGGAGAAATACTTTTCCAGGATAATTTAACAGTTTCCATGATATTTGACCTTTTTTTCTTATTTGACATGTTTTCCAGGATGCGTGGGAACCCTGGAAATCCACTTGTATGAAAAACACTTTATTTATAATCATGCTTATATTGATATCTGGACAATCCCATGTGTTTTCTGACCAAATCTATTGTTTCATGTCACAGTCAAAGTCTATAATCATGTACAGTTGAAGGTTTGACCAAAAACTATGAAACATTTTGAACATTCACGACACTGATATAAAATATCAAATGCTTCAGCTTGCTGCTTTACCTTTGTATCCTTTTGTGATGGAACAAGTGAATTAAGCTGCCGTTAATGCCGTTTTCCCCATAAATGACTTAAATTGGATATTTTCCATGTTGTCAGGTGTGAAGCAAGTTTGTCTAAATACTTTATTGCACAGTGGAAAGTTGAGTTTTAAGTCTGTGTTTACGATCTCATGTCTTTGTACTTTAAAGACAGAAGGAAAATACAGTACTTCAAACACTGAAAATATTTATATTATGGTTTTTACAGTGATTTATCACACAGTGTCTCCTTTATATAAAAAATATTTGAGTGCCCATCTTTCTTCTGCAAGGTTTGTTGTAACCATGTTGTCTAATATTGTTCATTGACATTAATCTAGTCTGTTTCCAGGTAAGGATTTGAAGTTGTTCTGTTCATGTATAATGGTCACTGTTGGTCATATTCTGATAAGACATGAGTGCAGCCATGGAAGTTGTATTAAACATTAACCCTTTGATGCATGAAATATGAGAAAAATGTTACTCTTTATATCAACATTTAGATAAATTTGTGACAAATGGATTAACCTTGCATCATGTAGTTGATTAAAAATGCCCCCTTTATTTATAATCTCCCTCAATTTATTTTAAGTTTTGTTTTTATACATAAACAGAGGTACTGTAACACTATGACTGTTTTTACATTAATACATACTGAAACTGTAGACACTCAGTTAATACATGATGGGTTTTTTTATTTGTATTTTTACAGTTATCTAGAAGAAATACAAAAAATGCCTATAAAATATATATATATATATATATATATATATATATATATATATATATATATATATATATATATATATATATATATATATATATATATATATATATATATATATATATATATATGTATGTATGAATGGTAATGTGTGTGTGTGTGTAAAACTAACAAATATTTGTGAGTTACATTTCTAAAATATTTATTTATTTGGTCTGACTCCGATTGAAAGTCATTTACTCAGTGTTATTTAATGTTTCTATGCCTTCTGTGTTTGTTTTAAGCTAATCATTAGCTGTTGCGGTACCACTTCAAATGTACGTGTGTTATAATGATCCGAAGGAAACAGAGACTTAAGGCTTTTTTTCCCTGTTCGTTAAAGACCAGAAGTGAGGGTCAGATGTTTCTTGTTTGATATTAATGCAAGCCCTGTTTAAATATAATGTTAGGGGGAAAAAAACATGTTTTATGATTATAATTTATAACATATTTGATGTAAAAGTTAATGTCTTTTAATTTTGGGCTGGACTATAAACAAAACAATGCATAATTACCACTGTAAGTCATTTAAATATTTGTGTTCAATCAATGACCCCTAGTTTGTGTGAGGTATTGTCTGTTGATATAAAACAAACAAAAATACTAAAATATAATATACCAAAATATTAATACATAAAGACATAGTGTGCATCCCCCCCCCAAAGTTAATGTTTCTCTCTTTGTAACTTTTTATCATATTTATCACCATTTATTATAGTATTATTCACTGAATTTTGTATTTTTCTCCAGTGAATACCATCTATTTTCCTATGTTAAATTAACTGATCATGTAGATGTTCATAAACACTCAGAGCTAAGTCAAAAGTTTATTATATCAAAACAAAAACAACTGACAAAAAAGTGCATTTCAGTAAAATACATTATTAATTGAACATAAACAAGTATTCTTTTTTAAACACACACACACACACACACACACACACACACACACACATATATATATATATATATATATATATATATATATATATACATACATACACTTTTTTACACTTTTACTAGGGTCACAGGGGTCACTGGGGGCCTAATCCAGCTACAATGGGCGAAGGCGGGGTACACCCTGTATGAGTCGCCAGTTCATCTCAGGGTAGACACACAATCACTCTCACATTCACACCTATGGACAATTTAGATTAACTGTATTATTCCACTCAGGAAAAGTTCTTTTAGTCAGTCGGCATTCTCTGTTAGAGCTGCACGAGAATGGAATTCCATCCCAGTAACCATCAGAGACCAGAATAGCTACAGTTCATTCAGAGCTCATTTGAAGAAATGGTTAGTAGGTGCTCAGCTCTGTCAGCACTCGTGCTAGATAACACTTCCTGTCCTTGGTTCGTCTGTGCTGAACTTGTAGCCATCTTGCTGTTGTCTGTCTGTTTTCATGTGTCGGCATGTGGTCTTATTTTTATGTGTATGCATGCATTTTATGTTTGTGTTTTGTATACTGTGGTATGTCATGCTATTTTGTCATGTGTTTTAGCCATTAACTTTGTAATTTTATTCTTATGTTTCATATTTTATTCTATTTGTTGTGTTCTGTTTTTAGGGTGACTTTAACATCTGTCTAGGGACTACACATGAAAAATAGCCTCTTGGCTAATTCTGGTGCATTTACAGCAATGTTATTAATGTGCACTGTCCCTGTTTCAAATAAACTTCTTACTAACCAATTAACCTATCATTGCATGTGTTTGGATGAGGATGGGGTCACTGGGGGCCTAATCCAGCTATAATGGGTGAAGGCGGGGTACACTCTGTATGAGTCTCCAGTTCATCTCAGGGCTGAACATATATAGACAAACAATCACTCTCACATTCACACCAATGGGCAATTTAGATTAACCAATTAACCTATCAGTGCATGTGTTTGGATGGTGGGAGGAAACTTGTACATGGAGAAAACCCACGCGGACACGGGGAGAACATGTAAACTCCACACAGAAAGGTCTGGTGTGGGAATATATCCTGGGTTCTTCTTAATGTGAGGCACAAGTGCTAACCACTGCACCACTATCTGCCCGATAATGACTTTTTCACTTATGAATTTGCAGGATTAACTTGTTTTCCTGTTTGGCTCTGTCATTCATTTTCAACCAGCTGTTCTCTTAATACTAAATATGTTTCCTTCCAACCAGAAATATAACATTTGCAGAGTTTCTGCATTAACTCCGTTAGTGCATTCGTAGGGTGTATTGTGTTATGTGTTACACTGATCCTACACATTAAATCACACTTTGTCATTTGTGTGCCATAGACAGTATGTTGTGCAGACACAGACACATGCTTCCTCATTATGTTCTGTCTAGTTTTTTGTTTTGTTTTGGCTTGGTGTTTTATGTTGGCCTACTTCTGACTAAACAGACCCAGTCACACTAACCACAGGTTTTCAAACTCCATTAGATGTGCTCTTTTCTGCAGTTTTAGCCTCTGTGTTTGTTAATGTTTTGTGTATTTATTTAGATATTGTTATATCCAGTGGATGGTGAGACTCAAAACAAAAGGTTCTGGTGTGTTTGAGTGTTTTTGTGTGTGTTGCCTCCTAGTTCAACTCATCAAACATGAGTGTATCTGACATTAAGAGCTATGAGCTGTTTTAAGTGTTTAGTGCCAGGATTAACATGTTTACCAGTTTGCAAGAGTGGCCTCAAATAATAGGAAGAATTTACTGTATCTGTAAGAACAAATTAAGAATTTTAATATATAATACACATAATACATAGAAATGATTCCCTCAAAATAATACAATATAAAATGTAGTCTGTAGTGTTAGGATTTAATTAAATTGATTTAGTCAAGCACTGTTTTTACAAATCTGAGTATTTCAGTTTGTGCAAGTGTTTTTCAGTGGCCATTCACTGTAATCATAGATTGTTCAGAGTCAGTTATGGAGTAATATGTAATGTTGACAGGATTATTATTCTTATTATTATTATTAAGGATTTTTAGCACACAACAGTTGAAGAGTTTAAAACATAAAATACTAAAATATACCAAAATATTATTAAAATATTAGCGCATAAAGACATAGTGTGCATTTCCCCCCAAATTTATGTTTCTCTCTATGTAACGTTTTATCATATTTATCACCATTTATTATAATATTATCCTCTGAATTTAGTATTTTTTCCAGTGAAAATCACTGATCTTTCCTATGTTAAATTAACTGATCATGTAGATGTTCCTAATCAGTCAGAGCAAAGTCAAAGTTTATTACATCAAAACTGAAAAAAAAGACCAAAAAAAAAGTGCATTTCAGTAAAATATATCATTAATTGAACATAAAACCAGTATCTTTGACCACTGTTATTGATCCAACTCATTGGGTGTTGCTGGTGAATCTGTTTTCATATTGAAAACAGGCCTGTTTTTTTGAGCTCATGAGAAGTTGACTTCTGAGAAACGAGTGCTTTTCACAGGATGGAACCACAACACGCATATAATGATCCTATAGGTTTAGTATATGACACACTGCTGAATATCAACATATACACTAGTACATACAGTAGCTGAAATGATATCTATCTATCTATCTATCTATCTATCTATCTATCTATCTATCTATCTATCTATCTATCTATCTATCTATCTATCTATCTATCTATCTATCTATCTATCTATCTATCTATCTATCTATCTATCTATCTATCTATCTATCTATCTATCTATCTATCTATCTATCTATCTATCTATCTCACTAACATCACTCTTTATTTTGTCCACTAGAGGGCAGCAGACACCACTGAATAACATGTGACATCCTGTCACTTGCAACAGATAAAACAAGTTTCATTTAGTCAGTGCTGTGACCATGAATGTCAGAGAACTAAAAAGACGACAAATATAAAACAAAAAGGACTCAAATGAGAAAACAAACAAAACCACAGTCACTGAGGCAAACAAACCACAATGTCGGGAGGCATTTAGTGCAGTAAGGTCCGCTCCTGAAATGTGCTCCCCTACTGTAGACCCACTGCTCAGGGGAAAGATAGTCACACACATCAGCCTGCTTAGCCTGGAGGAAGAAACACACAGTTAAAGTCCATGTGCAAGGCCACAATGACAAGGGCCGCGGGCTGCTAAACTGTGCACAAAGGACAATGTGGGCCACAACAGCCAGTCTGTGTGCAGGGTGGTTGCAGGTCAGCCTTAGTAGAAATATGTACATTTGACAAACACATAAAAAAGAAGGGGGGAAAAAAAAAACCAAATGTCACCCTGTCTTTATTCATTCTAAGAGGAAACACAGCGGTAAGGACACAAAGAAATGTGTGTGCCATGGGCCATCACACTGGCTTTGATGAGGGTGTGATGGTGGACTTGTGGCTTCGCCTGTGTCTGTATGAAAACATTCCCGCTGAAAGACAGAACACAATGTTTATAGCAGCGATAGAGACGTTGTTGCTATGACCTTCTCTGTGTTTACTGGAATGCTGAGTCTTGTATTCTCGCTGTTTTGTTTGCGTTACTCTCAAAAAAAGTACAAAGATACCAAGAGAATCAGAGATTAACTCATAAAGATCCAAACATCCACCAGTGACTGAAACCATCGCCTCATCTGAACTGTTTAAAACCTGTTGATCCATTAATTCTATTAATACTGGGAATGTATTGGCAAAAATCTACTGATATGATACAAATCACAATACATAGATCATGATATGATATATCATAATACTATTAACATGGCATTGTTAATAATTTTTTTGTTTTTTTGTTTGTTGTTTTAAAAAATAATTATCTCCTGGAAGAACTGACTTACATCAGTAATATCCACAAATACTAAATAAATTTTTATTTGATCAGATCAGGACCTTCTCTGTGTTCACTGGAATGCTGAGTCTTATATTCTCTGTGTTTTGTTGGTGTTACTCTCAAAAAAGTACAAAGATACCAATAGACTCAGGGATTAACTCAAACATCCACCTGATCTGAACTGTTTAAAACCTGTTGATCCATTAATTCTATTAATACTGGGAGTGTATTGGCAAAAATCTAGTGATACGATACAAATCACAATACTCATATCATGATACGATATATCGGGATAAATCATGGAACTGTTAACAAGGCAATTAATTATTATTTTTTGTTTGAAAAAAAAATTATGTACAAAGACTAAATACACTTTTATTTGATCAGAACAGCACCTTCTCTGTGTTGAGTCTTAAATTCTCAGACAGAGGTTTGAGAAGAAACATGTTTTAACTCTGTGACCCCACTTTGACCAAAACTGGACCAGAACTGGGCTCACAGGACACTGTCAGGGGTACTGTAAGTCACTGATCCCATACAGATTAATGTGAAAAATAGTGAACTATTCCTTTAATAGGGTTAAAAACTATCATATTATTTGACTTTCGTGGCCTGTTAGAGGTCATATTAGTCTGTACAGTATATGGCTCTTGTACTCAAGTGATTTCGACACCACTGGCCTAGATTCTATATTCTATCAGTTTATATGATGTATCTGCTAGCATGCTAATGAGAGCAGCAAGTGCGTGGGAGTGTGTTTCAAAGTTGCCGTAACTCTTATCAAACAGCATATGTAAACTTTTATCAAGTACATGAAATAGCTGGGTTGCACTCTTGTAGTTCACTTGTTGAAAGTCAGTGTAAAGTGTGTGTGTGTCGGTGAATGACCAAAGGCGCTGGTGTCAGGGTCTAATCTGTACATTTCACACTGATTTCTAGCCATATACTTGTGCATGACATTTACTCTTCTGAACCTGACATAAGTACAACACCCCAAACTAAAAGTACTTAGTATTTTAGCACCAATTTGACAGCTCTTTCATTGAAAAATCCAAAATCTCCTCGTGAAAACTCTCTTTAAAATAGTTGAACTGTATATTTAAGCGGCCCATCGGCTTTCTCGCTCTCATAAATAATTGCTTGTTTGTGTGTGTGTTTTTTTTTTTTCTTCTTTTTTTTTTTTCAACCCTCAATAAAAATCTCTAGGCTCTATTGGATGCTTCTATTGTTCAATTTTTGATAACAACAATCAAAAACAACATCGCAGTGGGTAAAGATCAATAGCCCTCTCCTCCTCTCCCATCATCACAAGCGCGATGAAGAGAATAGCCGGAGTAAAGACGCATTCCGACTGGGGTCATCAATATGGTTCATGATCTTTGAGAAAAGAAATGTTCCAGGAGCAATGGTTAATAGTGTTATTTTCTTCCCACATCACCCGTCTGTCCATTGACACATCCCACACACACACATACACACACATTCATCCTGAATACACACCTGCCCTGCAGCTGTGTGTGGTAGCGTCCTGCTCCTATTAACCAGGCTGCCTTAGAATCAATAGAAAGCATAAAGAGGCTTAATCTTTTCAGGTGCTTGGTGCTGATTGCCTATTACACAATAATAACACACCTCGAATCCCACGGAGCATGAGAGGGAGAAAACACACACACACACACACATATTACACACAGCCACGAGCGAGTCACACAGTAAATCTATAGGTTTACAACAGAACAGATGGTGTCAGCGGTGGCGCTAGGCCTTTATGAGGGGTGTTAGCTGGCGTGCTAAGAGGCATTCCAAGAGAAACAGTGGGATATCAGGGGATACAGTTTATCACCTCACGGAATTAGACACTGCTGCTGTCTCCTTTTGTAGCCCATGGTCTCCACTGTTCAGGTATGCAGCTTTAGGTCCGGATAGTTCCATGAGAGTTGTGTCTGACGCAGACTAACAGCTGCTGTACAGTAAGCTAGAGTGGAGGACGAAGAGATTTAAGGGCCACAGATCTGGGGTATCAAGTGGAATAAACACAATAGATGGACTAATGTGTGTTTTCCAGGACTGATACTAATTGTTAGAAAGACCCAAATCATCCACTGTCGAACAAAAGCATCTATGAATCTAACGTTTTTAGTACCTGTTGATCCACTAATATAGTTTTTTTCACCTGGGATTTCTAGTAATTGATCAAAATAAAAGTTACTGATAGGTCAACATAACATTCTGGTCAATTTTGTGCCCTAGGCGAACACCCCTCTTTCCTTTTTTGGAATTAGAAATGAGTATCTGTAAACAGTGTCCTGTATCTGATGGAGTATGTCCTGAGTGTCCATGAATAATCACTGTCAGTGTTAAGTTGAATGATTTATTTACCATATTTTCCACACTATAAAGTTGACTGGATTATAAAGTACACTAGATTATAAGGTGCATTAAGTGAAGATAAATAACCACAATAACTCTCAACCTTGTTGAGTTATAATATGGAACAAAACACACTCTGATTGTACTGAATCAAACTTTAAAAGATTCCAAACTATGAGATAAAAAGTCAAAATCATGAGATAAAAAGAATAGGAGATAAAAAGTCAAAATTCCAAGTCAGTAAGCACAACCAAAATTAACCCATATTTAAGACACACTGTCGTTTTTGGAGAAAATTAAAGTATTTTAAGTGCGCCCTATAGTCTGGAAAATACAGTATCTTAATATTATAATTCTGTGGGACTTGGCACCTCCAATGCATCTGGTGACCGCCTAGACTGCCTATGCCTAACACCAGCTCTGTATGTTGAGTTGAGCCAGACAATCAGAATCCATAAGACATGACAAACTGAATGTGAAACTGAAACACTGTGGTTCTGTTCATCTGTCAAATGTTCACTGTGGTTGGTTTCAGATGCTGTAGCTCTTTCATAATTCATATTTTAAATTATTGTTTGTGCAGTATCTCAATTGTCATCCTTGTAAATACAAGCTTGAATGACTGTAATACAATTAAATATAAAATAACAATAAATGTAAAATAAAATGATCCCTTTGTGCAGTAATCTACACCCAGCTTTTCTGCCTCCGTCCAGCATAATATACATTATATAGAATAAATGTAATCTAAGATTAAGATTTATTTGTAACATAGCATAGCCAAATATTACAGGATCATCAACACATTCATTTTAGGGTAAAAAAAAAGGCTCAGTTTTGAATGTTTGGGGTTGTCAGAGATGTGTGATGTTAAATTGGGGTCATGAGCAAAAAATGGTTGGGAAGTACTGCATTAATTCTATCAATTCAAGCAAATAATTGGTGTAAAATGCAGTTTATCATCTTTTCATGGTCATCAGATAAGACCCATTTGGATGTTCAGAGGCTCCGTAGTTACCATGGAAACACTGTCATCTTCTACAATATTGATTCTCCAGTAAAACCCACGGAGTTGGATCAATGACAGTGGATGGAGACACTTGTTTTTGTGTTCACTTAATGATTTTTTCTGTTTCTGATATAATGACCCTCAATTTCACTCTGAGATTTTATGAACATCTAAATGATTAGCTCCTAAAATGAATTCCTGGTCATTGAAAACCTATACATAGCATTAGATTCACATTAATATTATCTATATTGTGGATGTTGAAACTGGTTCTATCTCATAATGATAAAGAATCCTTAAAAAAAAATTCCAGGATCCAGACAGTGATCTGGATTAGCACCGACATTATATCATTTGTTCTTTATACCAGTATCAACATTGAAAGAAAATGAAATCTAAATCCATAATGGTTTGAGTTGTTTTACTAATAGACTGACGGACAAACACATGAAGAAAGATCGATTGCTCTATTGTATTGCTATGGATGAAATAATACTTATTAGAGCAGGAAAAAACAGAAAAGTTTCCAAAATATCTAAAAAATAAAGCCTTTAAACGTGAGTTAGTGTGTAAATGATGTGTTTTATTGGGTCATGGTACACAGTTTAGTGGGTATGGACAGGACCATTTAGGAAAAATCCAAAAGTCATATATAAGAGCATAATTATGAGATTAAAAAAATCTAAATTGTGAGGAAAAAAGTCATAATTATTAGATAAAATTCAAAATTATGAGGAAAAAAAATCATAATTATTAGATAAAATTCTAAATTATGAGATTAAAAAGTAAAAAATTATGTGGAAAAAAGTCATAATCATTAGATGAAATTAAAACTTATGAGATTAAAAAAATCTAAATTGTGAGAAAAAGTCAAAATTATGAGGAAAAAAAGTCATAATTATTAGATAAAATTCTAAATTATGAGATTAAAAAGTCAAAATATGATATAGTCAGTCACAAGTTCTGTAAAGTAAAACCATTTCCAGAAAAATAAATATTAAAGTAAAATACAGATACATAAAAAAAACACTTAAGTACAGTAAAGGAAGTACTTCTACTTAGTTCCTTCTACTTTTGACCAATGCTAAACAGTCATCATGAATGTGTGTTTATTCCATTCCCACATTTACTCTGGTCCTCTTGGAAGTGTTTAGGTGTCGGGCTTTCAGAGTTATCCTTCCAGAAAAGCCTCGCTGAATTCCAGAGCTGTCGATGTCCTGAGTCCGGTTGTTGATTCTGGCTGTTGTTCTATAAACTGAGCCAGCAGGACAGGTGGAGGATCTGGGAGTCGGGCAAGTCCAGAACTGGAACCAAGGCCACGGACGGACTGGACTGTCCTAACGAGCTTGTCAAACTTTCTTCAAGTCCTGACATGTCAAAGCAGAGGGGGGATTAGGGGGGGGGGGGGGGGGGGGGGGAGAAGAGTTGGTGAGAACTTTAGGTAGATATTGAGTTCACTTATATGTGTCCCCCTGAGGAGGGAGGCTGCACTTAACTCTTGCACCAGGGACCACAGGACTATTTACAAATTATTGGCATTCTTAAAAGTTTGGCAGATTGCAGCCCCCTGTCATTTACCCCCCTGCAGTGAAGACATATGGTTAGCATGGAATCAAGTCGCAGCTACGCCTCCCCATCACAGATAAAGGCACTTACATATACACACACACACATACAGAAGGATGGGTGAGGGGGTGAGGGTGGGTTGGGGTGGTGGTGGTGGTGGGTGGGTGGGGGATCCTGCCAGGCCCTTTTGGACAATTGAGCAGCTTGTTGGGGAGCTTTAGTGGAATGGATCCTCTGCTCCTGTTGCGTTGAGATGTTAGGAAGCTGTGTTAGGACTGCAGCTGGTCTTTACTGGGGTTCACAAATGTTGTTAGTGTGTGTGTGTGTGTGTTTGTATTCATATGTTTATGATGACATTGATATGTTTAATAATAATGGATTAGATTTCTATAGTGCTTTTTCAAGGCACCCAAAGCGCTTTATATTAGTGATCCATTATTCATTCACTCTCCCATGCTCCCTCTGGTGGTGGTGAACTACATATGTAGTCACAGTTGGGGCAGAATGACAGAAGTGTGGCTGCCATTGCCTCTGACCACCACCGAACATTCATACTCATTCATACACCAGTGTGAGTGACACTGGAGGCAAGGAGGCTGAAAGTGTCTTGCACAAGGACACAGCGGACTGACTAGGACAGAGCGGAAATCGAACTGCCAACCCTTCGGTTAATGGTCATTTTAGTTCAGGGGCCACATTCAGCTAAATTTGACAGAATATCATAATAATACATAAATAATGTCAATTCCAAAAAATGTCTATATATTTTTGAGTGAAAAAAGTAAAATGAAATAATTGACAAACTATCCTTTCAAACAATGTGAATAACACCCAACAAATGAAATAATAAGCCTCATTTTAACAATATAGTATTATGCATTTCCACATGTTCATTAGAAGTTGCAGATCATAGTGGATCAAATACCAATGCATACAATATTTAATATCAGACAGATTATTCTTAAAATTGCACTGACTTCAGTTTCTTCATACTTTTTCACAGATTATTATTCAATTATTTTTGTGAAATTATACTTTATCTTACTTTTCATTTTTGTCTGTTTTTTATTTAATTTTCAAATCATTATCATTATTATTATGGTATATATATATATATATATATATATATATATATATATATATATATATATATATATATATATATATATATATATATATATATATATATATATATATATATAAAGATGTGTTTACACTCACTACCCAATGGCTACTACTGGATTACAAACTTGGTCCTCATGAGACATTTAAACGAGTACATCTGTGTGTGTGTGTGACTACAGACGGACAGTGGACATGTGAGAATTCGTGGAGCGTCTCACAGCCCACTCCTGATGACAGCCTGTCTATTTAGCGGCGTCCCGCTGGGATGCTAACCCTTCCTTCTTGTGCCCTGCGCTCTAATTGGTCACAAGTGTTTTTGTGTCATGCTTGGCTGTCCTGCCTTATTCCTTCTGACTTAACAGCCAACAACTCCAGGTCAGATGATTACACACACACCTTAGTTATAACACATTCATATACAGTTTGTCATCATTCTCAATATTAATTTCACAGTATATTCCATTTGTTAAGTCATTTAGCTCAGTTGGTTTACTTTAATGGTGATGGAGGACACAGAGAAAACAGGCCTTAAAACATTTATTTTTAGAAAAACCTACTCACAATAACCTCTAATCTGCTTTTTAATGACCTGCATTTTTACCCCGCCCCCTCAAGGGGAGAGGGTTTTTTTGTGTCACTGCCCTACAAAGACAAAAGGCAGTATAGTAACTGTGTTTTTGGAAAACTTTTTTGCAACTTTCAAATCATTCTTGCTCATGTAATAAAATATCACATCTCAAATGTCTGTCATAACAGTAACTGCAAAAAGTACTAGTAAAGCAAAGCAAAAAGTCAGTAAAGACCATTAATGTGTTCTTACCCATGTCCATTTAGGACCCTGCCCCAATAGTTTACAGTCAATCACTGTATTTGACTGAAACAGATTATATTTCATGCAAAGTGCACTGTCAATGAATGGTTTTTATGAAGGTTTTTCATATATAAGATGCATTAAGTGAAGTCAAAATCCTGAGAAAATGTCAAAATTATGAGAAAAAAACGTCAAAATTATGAGAAAAAAGTACTATCTATCTATCTATCTATCTATCTATCTATCTATCTATCTATCTATCTATCTATCTATCTATCTATCTATCTATCTATCTATCTATCTATCTATCTATCTATCTATCTATCTATCTAATTAACTTGTTATTAAGTTCCAATATGACAAAGACAAATGACTTCAAAATCAAAGCCATAAACCAATGGCAGTCGTCTTTCACTTGACTTTTTTTTGTCTTTGAAATGCAGTTAGTCCTGTGGTAATCACATGGATGTCTACAATAAAGTTCATGAAAGCATGTACGTTCTGACCAGCAGAGGACAAACACAAACTCATTTAGCAGCAGTGCGCGCACACACACACACACACACACACACACACACACTCGGACATCTATGCAAAACTTGTGGAAAGAAAAAAAAATCTCGACAGAAAGGTTACATGTGCGGTTTAACACTATCTCATAAGCCTGATTCTTTTTCATCTGAAGTGCACACTGCATGCAAAACATCCTTACAAAGAGCCGGCGCACGCTAATTAGCTAATACCCGAAACAGCTTAAAATGCCCCCACTGGACATAGGCTTTTTTTTTTTTTTTTTTTTTTTTTTTTTTTTTTTTTGGGGGAAGCATTAAAAGCCTAAATATGTGTTATCAGAGCATGTGGTGCACCCTGGGAAACTGGATCCTCTAGAGAAGCTTACAACAAGTGAATGAGATCACAGACAGGGGATGGTTTTATTAAGAGAAGAAACACACCCTTCATCACACCTTGCATATTCTGCCTGTTTTATGTTGGGATGTTTTAATCTTTTACAGACAGAAAATAATTGCACTGTCTCTCATTGGTAGTGTTGGATTAGAGACGAAGGGGGGTGAAGGTGACTTGAGTGACCAGTGCTTTTGAGTGGTTTTTTTTTTCTCGTTTTTTTTTACCCTTTGTGAGTGAAAAGCGAATAAAAACACAGATTGCTTTGCTCTTAACCCTGAATAAATCCTACAAACACTTTCCATCACACACCCAGTACCCATCCCTGGGTCCCTCACCCCCCCACCCCACCGCTCTCTCTCTCTCTCTCTCTCCTTTTGGGCTGCACGGGGAGTCTCATTCAGAGGCCCAATGGACAGAAGCTGGAAGACTCAAAAAGCCATCACATTAGCAATGGGATGGAACTAAACCATCTACCCAAGAGGACTGGCTATTATTCTGCTTCACAGCAAACACACAGGGAGCTGAAAAGGCTGCTGTTAAGGCTCTGTTTTCAAAACCAAACCATTACTAATAGCCCACAACACCCTTTTATGCTAAACCTCCAACAGTCATTTTTTGTTGTTTGAACTGATTAATATATAAATATTGCAAGCCTAAGTGAACAGAAGGATGGCTGTCAGTGAAGATTGTGGTGAAAAGAAGAGGGGAAAAAGGGGCATTTCAGTGCAGAGTGACTGATGCCTGCTGGGCTTATCGGGCTTTTAAGCAGCGACCAAGGCCCAGAGCCACTGTGGTTTTTAGTTGTGCTACACTGACTTCCAAACTGGTCAAATTAACCGGTAAACGAGTTGGTAATTAGCAAGTGGTGGCTCATGAAAATTGTTCATTTAGACCGAGGACACTGAACAAAAAGGCTCAAAGGCCGGGTGTGTGCAGTGAAGCCAGAGGGAAGGAAGACCTACTTCACCTCCAATATAGAATATTATGTATTTATATTATATGTGTATTTTGGTTTCATTGTTTTTTTGTTTTTTTTCTTGGTTTTGCTAGTATGGGAGTGCTGATGCTAATGCTAATGCTAGTATGATACTTTATAAATGGGTATTGTTGTATGTGTGTTGTATTAGGGCCTATTTACACAAATTTTTGGAACGCATGCTTTTTAAGCTCCGTTTATAAAAAACAAAAACAAAAAAAGACTTTGTCTTTATATTGAACCACATAAATACACTGTCAAGAGCTTTTAAACCACACCAAGCCTGTCGGTGGCAGCGTTAGACAAATGACATCTCCACACTTCCTACTCCTACTTCCTGTTCCACTCCACAGAAGAAACCAAAGCATGGTGAAGTCATTTGTTTGGACTGACAACGAAGTTGAGCTACTTCTGAAAGTAGCTCCAGACTACAAGGCCAGCAACAAAGCCTAGAATATTGATTGGGAGACGTCAAAATGAAATATGTGGACATATTGATGTTGTATTTGGAGAAGTATCCAATGGATTCTAATGAAACCTTCCTACATGCTAAGGGGCACAGATCCCAAACAACCCAAATATAACTTTTAACAAGGCAGTCAGAGACAGCAGACCTCTGCCAAGGTGTGATATGACGTCAAAACATGATGTGATGTGATCCATAAACTCAACTTGGTATGAAATCAACCATAGTTCAGCAGCTGGAGTATCAACACTCAAACACAGAAAAAGAACCAAGAACAATACCTGACCTCTCCTTTGGGGGTGGGTTAATGGGGTTAAATGGGGGGTAAATTCATTGCATATTCAAGCTGGCTATTCCAAATGTGGAGGTTGTTACATCATTAGTGTCGATGAAAATTTGATGGATTTTGTCAAGTTACCAAAGCAGTATTTTGACATAATTATTACAAGCATTAAATTCACATAAATGATATGTACAGCCTGTTCTGTTGAAGGAAACACTTGACACTTCTTCTCCTCCATATTACTACATTAATGGAAACAAGGTGAGTGCCTGTAGCTCCCTGCAATGTTTTTTTTTTCTTCAAAGAAAGTTTGCTCTCACATCACTTAAGTAAACTCCACAAAGTATTCCAGGAAGCAGCCTCTCCAGAGGGTCTCCACTTCTTCCTGTTTAATTATTGTAAGTCATTTGTTGTGTCTGCAGTGTGTACAGTAACCCAAGCAGCTGGCACACTCTTTTGTCATCATTACACTTTTATAGGCCACCGTCTTCTTTGCTACCCGTGATTCCAGGTTCTCGTCAAGGCAAATGTGGGATGGTATTTGTTTTATCCTCGGAGATATTCTCTCGCAGGGAGAAGGGTGACGAGCACATCGATCACACAGGCTCAGTTGTCAAGTCGTCGCTGAAGCAGTCAATTAACATTTTTGAGTCTGTGCCAAACCAGCCATCTTGCTGTCATCCCTCGCTTTGACATAACTGGTCTGTATGAGAGCATAAAATATTACCAATGCAGTGATGAATGAGGAAATGGTGCATATGTTTAGAGTATGTGCTGATGGGCAAACAGACAAACTGTGATATTTGATTTGTTTCATATATGTCATTGTTAAGGCAAACAAAAAAAACAATAATTTTTTTTTTGTTTGTCAGCAACTTTACACCAAAACTACTGGACCTATTTTTATGAAAATTTCAGGAAAGGTACGAGGTCGTCCCGGCTAGATCCCATTAACTTCAGGTGAATGTTGGACAAAGGTCAAGATCACAAAATGATCAAAGTTGGGGCAAATCACAAATTTCCTTTTCATTCCTATATACTCAGTTGTGCATATGGTTTCTTTTTGCTCTCACTGTTGAAGTACATAGACATTAGAACTTTGAAGAATACATTTGGGGCGGCTGTGGCTCAGTTGGTAGAGCAGGTCGTCCAATGACTGAAGAGTAGGCAGTTTGCGTCCCGGCTCTGGCTGTCCACATGTCCAAGTGTCCTTGGGCAAGATATTGAACCCTGACGTAGGCTCCCAGTAGGACTGACAGAACCTTACAAACCTACTGGTGTATGAGTGTGAGGCTAATGTAAAGCGCTTTGAGCACCATGAAGGTGGAAAAGCTCTATATAAGTGCAGTACATTTATATTGCAAGACTCTAGGTCAAAGGTCACAATAAAGTTTAAAATTGAATTTTGGATATAACCTCTGAACTCTTCATCTTAGAGCCTTCCAATGAGCACCAAAATGCAGTTATTTCAATCCTGCTTCTCATGTGATTAGATGTTCACCTATTGTTGACCCAAGAGGTCAGGGGTCACTGGGTCAATATCTAAATAAACTAAGATAGACTATAACAGAAAAACGAGTGAAGACGGAGACTTAGTTACTATTATTAACAGATAGGAAACGTGGCATGGGCTTCAAAATAGCATAATGAACTTTGACCTTGAGTGACTTTGAATGACTTTAAAAGATCATAACTCCAAAAAGAGTGGTGATATGTACTCAGTTACTATTGCTGACAGATAGGAAACCACATGTGGGCTTGGGGGCTCCAAAATGGCACCATGACCTTTGACCTCAAATGACCTTGAAAGGTTAAACCAATACTCCCACGTTTAAGAGGGAGCTAAAATGGAACAAGGTTTGTTTTGCCTGGTACCAGTTGTTTGACATTGTTTCTTGATATATAATGAGCCATTCATTCAACCATTTGTTATTATTCACTACTGTACACAGCAAAAGGAGGTCAATACTACAGGATAGTGATTTTTACACAAGTTAGATCATGAATAACATTACCAAAGGGGGATACATCCAACAAAACCGTCCTATTTGTCATGCTCACATAAAGGCAGATGATATAATGTCAATGGCAGCATTTGGACCAAACCATTCTCATCTCATAAACCTGAGAATCTATTTTGTGGACCACAATCAGAAGGGGCCAGTCATTATTTTTACAAAGAAAACTCCACAAATGAAGAAAACACAATAACAGACATCAATCATTATGAGAGGAGCTTGTCTTGTTTGTATATTTTGTCATTGTATTATTTAGATTGTACTGTCATTGTCTTGTGTGTTTTATAGTTTTGTAATGTGTGTATGATGTCACATTGTTATACTGTCACAATGAAATAAGAATAGCTGCAACACTGCGTTAACTAATGGGGAATCCTAATAAACTAAACTAGTAAAAGTGTCATAGGAGAAAGACCACACAACCAGTAGACATAAATGTCAATAAAAAAGTTACAGTAATGTTTGAGTGTTAATTGTAAATGTTCAAATATAACAATTTTCAATCAATGCAGTTTTATGTTGTGTTTTGTATTGTTTTTTAAAAAAATATTTATTCTTCTGTACAGCACATTGGTCCACTGTGGTTATTTTAACCCTCATGTTATGTTCATTTGTCAAGAACAGCAATAGTATTCCTGGGTCAATTTGACCTGGTGCATGTTTAATTATTCAAATTATGTCTTAAACAAACAAACAAAACCTAATAAGCAGTGTTAATATTGTATTACTAATTCCATTCCTAACTATTCTATCAATATTTAGTGCAATTATATTTCTTATCCCGAACAGGTAATGGTTCAATTAGGAAAATTCACTAATTTCTCATAAAAAATGTTACAACTTGTTTTAATTTTTCCCTCCTTTATCAATTTTGAAAGACCAACATATAAAACATAATACTGAAAAACAAGATAATATGTTTAAATTGTAAAGAAAGAAAAAGTCTGACATTTTTGACACCCTTTTTCAGTTTGATTCCTGGGTCTGTTAATATTTCATTATTAATTCCATTACTAACTATTCTATCAGTATTTAGTGCAGGCATGGGCAAACTATTCCACAGAGGGTCGGTCTGGCTGCAAGTTTTTGTTCCAACCAAGCAGCAGCACGCCAGACTTAACTCAATTAATCAACTGATCTCAGTCTTCAGAGAGTTGATTGGTCAACCTGAACTTTTGGTTGGTTTGAACAAAAACCTGCAGCCACACCGGTCCATTGTGGAATAGTTTGGACATACCTGATTTAGTGCAATAGTGTTCCTTACCTCTAACTCTAAATTTAACAGGTAACATTATTTTTCCATAAAACTAAAATACATGTTGAAACTTTTTTTCTAATGTTTCACCACTTTATTACTTTTGAAACATATAAAACAATATATCTCAACATAATATGTCTCACAGTTTAAAAGGAAGAAACAGTCTGACATTTCTGATACCCTTTTATCTCCAGTTTGACTGCTGGGTCAAATTAGCCTGAACAGTATCCATGAAGGGGGTGATCGCAAATTATATGTTGATTATATTAATTAAGCAGAAGAAGTTTCATACTGAAGAAATTGTTTTAACTATTTTTCCTGAACGTTCCAGATTTAATATAGGTCAATTTGACCTGTAACAGAAGAGTTAAAGTGCTGTATGTAAAAGGGAAATGTAATCAAGTGTAGTAATATTTCCTTCTACATTTAATGCATAGTAAAAGAAATATTTTCAGCATCAAAGTCATGTTCTCTCCATCATTTCACACAAACTGAGGTCAATAGGTCACTGATTAACTGTAGAAAAATCCCCACAGATCTTGCCCCATAATGTGTGTTTCTTTAATTATGGACTGTACGGACGTCTTCCCTAAAAGCATTTACTGACTCATCATTGAGTTGGAATCTGTTACCTTCCCCTGCACTCACAGCTAAGCCCTGAAGGCTCACCCACGGGCGTTTTTATGGGTCACAGCCCATGCTCATTGGGTGATGAATCCAAAAAGTCAAAGGAGGAAAAGTAACACCTCTGGCACTAGCCGTCACAGCCTCGCAACTGCTGCTGTCAGTGAAGAGACAGACAACAGTGCTCTGACCCCCGCCCCCCCTTTAGTTACTTGCGTTAGGATTCACAGCAGATAGACATGGCATATGCTCCAAATGAAACCTTTAAACATCTTGTCTCAACATGTTACTTACGATAGAGGGGTTCGCTCAACGATAGCCCCACGCCAACTTCACCTAACTTTTAGAAAAACGGGTGAACAGTGTTTTTTTTCCCCCCATGGTCACAGTGATCATTTGTTACCTATTCGTTAATGTTTATTAATGTATTGATTTATTAATTATACACAATTAATCATAAAGCAGTTGTTCGCACAGCTACAAATGGTTTGTTCATAGAAAAGAAGAACAAACACTTTGTTCACGAAGAATTGTGTATGAATAAACCAGTAACAAATAGGTAACAAATGTTTAATACATAACTAACAATGGGTAATAAATGGTTAATACATAGAGACTTGTGTGTAGGTATTATAAAAAAACTCTTCGAAAATACAGAAAAAACACCAAAACATTTGATGAAATATCCACAACCTTTGAAAAAATATGAATATACAACATACACACATGCATATATATATATATATATATATATATATATATATATATATATGCAATTAACATGTTTATTCAACACCACAGCTTGAAACCAAACAACTGTTCCATTTAATTGCGTTCACATTTTTAATCAGATTAATCATGATGATAGATTAATCTGCATTAAGTTTGACAGCCCTATTTCATTATCATGTATATTTTCTAATCATTTATATTCATTACCATTTATAAGACAGTGTCGTGTTGTGCTTGGATGCAGTTACATACCTCGTGCGACTTGCGTTGCTATTCGGTGCTCACACTTATAGAATGCTCTGGCACACAGCGGCACCAGCTCAGGATTCGTCTTCTTGATGGCATTTCTAAATGCTCCGCCCACTGCCTCTGCGACATCCTTCACATCTGTGACCTGGAGGGCGGTGCCGGTTACAGCCAGCGAAATGGAAGCGCTACGTCTGTCAGCCGACGTTACGGCGGAGCACTCCACGGAAACGCACGACAACTTCGTAGTCATGTGACAGGAAGTTCTTTCACTGGGGTCATCCTGGACGGCGGTGACGTGGAGCTCCATGGCCGCTCCTCTGGGTAAAGCGGGTACCACGGCGACCAATAGCGGCTGAGGTTTGATCTCAGTCTCCCACAGCACGTCCTGTAATGTACACAGATGGTATGTAAATGAACCGCTAGGCAAATTATATAGTATGTGCTCCAGACACTACAATCACATATATGGCCCTCCTGCTGGGGCCCACGCTGGTCTGTGTGACCACAAACACTAAATATTATTGTAAAGCAAAGCGTAAAAATTCTACCACACTCCACTAGGACAGGCTTTTCACTTGACAGATTGACAGGCCGTGAATTAACGCCAGATTGTGAGGTGACCCTTGGTAATGATAGTGTACCAACAATTCAGAAAGAATCCATAGTGCCTTCAGCCACCGTGAACAACATGCACAAATGCACCTGCTAAGAGCTGCATTTGCTAACGTGACAGGTCCTATTCCAAAATGACTTCTCACCTCTCTAAGAAGATCATTCACCGCATGTTACTGCACTTTCACAACACCACACATTCAGTCCAATAAAATGGCTGAGATTTTAGCAACAGAGAGAAGAGAGACAGAGAATCTCTCTTCTTTTTTTTTCGCTCCTCTGGACTGAGGGGCCATTAGCAGTAACAAAATGTCTTGGAGCAGTGCTACAATGTGGCCCTGTAATAATACTTGGCTGTGGCTTCATCTGCTAATGGGAGAGAAATGAGTGTTTTATATAACCGTCATTTCAGTCGGAGTCGATAGGGCAAAAACACTTAACCCCCTTTTCAATTTGCTGGATCAATTTTCATCCACTTACACCCCACTTCGTAAGTGCAGAATAATAACAGGTTACTTACATTTTATTTTGATATTCAGTTGCAAAAAAAAAAAAAAAAAAAGGAGAAAAATCAGTGACAAGAGTGGACGAAGGTCTCTTTGTCCCCTCAGTGCATGAAACAGTCATGACCCAATCCTTCAGATTCACTGAAGCAGCACTTACCTACAGATTAAACTTTTGTAAACACTTAATTGTATATCAAACACCTAACCTCTTGCTTTACAGTGTTGGTTTTTTTTTTGTTGGTTGGTTTTTTTTTTTACACTGCTAAGCTTAGGTTGAGATTTCTTTTAGTAGAGAGCCTCACTTGTAGTAATCAACAATGGGCAGAAAAGCAGAGAACAATAGCCTTGTCAGCACAGACCTCTTAGCATGTCAGACAAAGTGACAGCACACATACATGTCCTACGCTTTGATAAATGTTATATTAGCACTTCTGGCATGGGTCTAGGTATTCTCCTGGAGGGAACTGCTCCAGCACTTGTCAATAGTGATTGAACATGGAACAGAGAACGGAGAACTGGGCAGAGAAGTGACAGGACAGGGGGGTTTGCTCAGCCAGGCTTAAAGGCCACCCTGCAGGCCTTGGGTGCTGAGGTACTCGACCCAACCGACCGTCCACAAGGAGATCAGGGGACTCAGCACGGTGCTCCAGCCTCTGGCACCACTTTATTGTCACAGCACACTTGCTGACTTTTTGTCAGAGCTGTCGCAGGAGGTTACATCAGTCACTATTTGTTTCTTTATTAATGTTCCCAGCAAAATGTTACATTAGGTGGGAAGTTTGCTCAGCAGTTCCATGGAAGTACATGTTCTAAAAAGTGTGTTTCATGTGTGTGCCTGTTTCAGACTGGAGTTTGGTCTATTTCTTATATAGTTTCCTGCCACAGATTTTATATAAAAAGTGAATGTATTTATGATGGTTTATGATCAGTTCTTCTGATGCATTTAATATGGTCTATGGTCAGCATTTTTTTGTGGAAACAATAGTGCTGATTTTGGGGGAAAAACTGTTGAGCTGAGGCAGAATGAAGGCTGAAATCATTCTACTCTTAACTTACTGCTCACTGCAAAATAATGTCTATGTTTCAGACCAGGAGTGTCCTATTCTGGTCATTTAGAACTACAGTACTATCCTGTTAGCCTAGCCATGCTAGCCTCCTAGTGGCAGCAGTGATGTGCGGCAGTAGTAGTCTAGTGACGCTCGATTCAACTTTTAGCTAATTTCCCTGAACATGGCCGACCAATCACGGTTGAACTATAGAGGCAGAGGGCGGGTGTAACAAAGTGACGCTGCAACAATTCGGAGAGAGACAACCGGAAACAACCATAGAAGAAGAACAACAATGGGTGGTGATTTCCTTTTATCAAAGATGAGTGAAGAATGTGAGAAAACATCAGCAATCTTTAAATTCTTTTTACAAAAGCAACAACAGTCGTTAAGCTCCATAATCCACCATTTTGTTTAGTCATTCCTAACTTTCTACGGACTCCTACGTGAATTTTCTGGTGCTCTAACTACGTCATCCCTAAAATTGAGTTTAGTTTTCTATTTTTTCTAATAATTATTTTTTATTTATTTTATTAAAAAAAATTTTAAAAAAAGAGAAAGATGTATTTACACTCACTACCCAACGACAACTTGATGATAAACTTGGTCCTGATGAGACATTTAAACAAGTGTGTGTGTGTTGAGAAGTGGTTGTTAATTGTCTTTGGTCAACTCCATTTCTAAACTAATGCTAATGATGTGGCTGCAGAAAAGCCTCAGACAAATGTCAATAAATCACCTAAAAGGACAAAAGCTCAGCTGATGTTTATGCTTCACATTACACTCATCTTCCTGAAATCCTTGCATAACAAAATGTTTCAATTATCTTATTAACCCTTTGTTGGTCAGCTCAACCGTTTGGTAGATGTAACTTTGAACCCTGATATCTAATCTAAATTTAAGCCCTTTGACACCAAACTTTTTGGGCAGTCTCCCCCTTTCGTAAGAAACATGTAATGCACAAAAACACCACTGGGTGGCACTGTCAATAATATATTCAGCTCATGCTAGTATATATACCACCAAGGAAGAAGATCATAACTGTGACAGCACCTCTGCTATGATCTTTTCGTTTAGACACAAAATTGGAGGTAGGTTAATTTTTTTCATTTTATTAACTTTTACAGTCTATTTTACATTAAAAAAAATCCTTATCATGTATCAGAAATACTTTGGTTTTCATGTAATAACTTTTTGAAAACATGCTCAACCAAATGGTAGAGATGATAGTAAAGGGTCATAAAATGCTATTGCTAATGCTAATCATTAATGATACAAACAGAAAGAGTTAATACAGAGTACATAGATCTACAAATACATTCAAGCCATGTCACACATTATGTTGGTGAGATTGGTGAAGGAGTAATAATTGATATTTAATACTTTAGTTAAATTTAGGGTCAGTAAAATAAAAATTATATGTTTTTTGTTATAATAGTCCCTGTGAGGTGGAAAAAAGCATTTTTTTGAATTGTGATTTTTGTGGCGTGAACAACACAAAGGTTAATGCACCTTCTTAACTACAACTGTAGATGGAAAAAAACCCACACACGCACACAAAAAGCAAAATTAACAAAAAGAAAAAAAAAAATCCCCACTAAACAAATACTCTGAAGATCTGACTCAGCAGACAGGAGCTGTCAATCAAAACCCACATAACAGACATCCACCTGTCAGTTACAGAGGGCATGCCTTCAGGGCAAAATATGTAACATTTAAGTTCTATAGACTCATATAATAGTAATTCCTCTCAATCATCAGAAGCGTATGATGGATTATTTACCCTCATCCTCATTTTCAGATTGCTTAACTGTGCTTGCGGCAGTGCTGTTATACCTCCAGCCAACAGTGCCACATATAAAGGTTGGCAGAACACTCAAAAGAATGGAGTGACTGATTAGTGTTTTTCATCTTTCTGCTTTATGTGCATATCTGTGCTCCATGTTTGCCTGAGAGACCAATCTCAGGGTAAAATAAACACCCACAGTAGGCTCTGGCAACAGCAGGCAGGGGTAAGTGTGTGCTTTGGCTGCACATATTTGGAAGCGTCTCTAATGGTTGTATAAAACTGAGTATATTTATTCAACATTTACAACTTAACCACTGAGAAACAATCAGAAAATAATGTTGTATTCTTATGTTCCTCAGTTTTTTTTTTAGTTCTTGGTGAACACACTTGCTCTCTTCATTTACCCTCCTGCTGATTGGATTTTGTCTCATGAGCAAAATACACTTTTCAAGATTCAAGAGGTTTATTGTCACATACATAGTAATAAACACACTTGATGCCAGGCGATGAAATTATTTGATTGCACACTTCCTGTCAACCTGAGAAACGCAGGGGTGGAAGTAACTAAAGTAGAAGTACTTCTTTTACTGTACTTAAGTAATTTTTTTTTAGGTATCTGTACTTCATTGAGTAATTATTTGTCTGACAAGTTTTTACTTTCACTCCCTATATTTTTGTATAAATATATGTATTGTGAGAAATTCTGACTTACTATATCATTTTGACTTTTTATCTAATACTACTACTACTACTACTACTACTAATAATAATAATAATACATTTGTTATCTCATAACTATGATTTTTTTTCTCATAATTTTGACTGTTTTCCTCATGATTATGCCTTTTTGCTCATGATATTGACTTTTTTTTGGTCATAATTTAAACTTATTTTATAATTCAGAATTATTTGTCACAATTTTTACTTTTTATCAAATAATTCTGAAATGTGTATCTCTTTTTTTATATTCTGGATCTGTATTTTATCATGACCTAATAAAACACATCGTCTACACAATAACTCCCTTTCAAAAGCTTTATTTTTTGATATTTTTAACATTTTTCTGGTTTTTCCTGCTTAAATAAATATTATTTCATCCATAGGAGAAAAAAACTGTTTTACTTTCTTACAATTGAGAAGTTGTACTTTTTTACTTTTACTTCAGTAAAGGAGTTGAATGAGTACTTCTATTTTTTTTTTTACCAGAGTAGCTGTACTTCTACTTAAGTACAGAATGTGAGTACTTTTACCACCTCTGGAGAAAAGTAGTAATAATAAATAAGAGTTAAAAATAGTAAGACTAGACTAAAACTACAATCTATATACAATCTAAAAATGAAAGTGCAGAAATTAAATAAATAAATAAATAAACAAACAAACAAACAAACAAATAAGAACTTTTGAGGTATGGAGCAGCATAATGTGTCATGCAAGAAATAGTACATATACTTCAACTGTAAGCCTTCTTTTCTTGAAAGGTTTGAATTCAAATCACTCTCCACACAGTTGTCATTAACAGTAAATTAGTTAGAACTGCTTGTAAACATATTAGACATTTTAACAGGAGGGTCTTTCTTTGGGAGCCGGCGTTAAGTGACACTTTTACATGGGCTCATTTTTCAGCTTTGGTGTGTGCTTGTTTCAGACGTGTGTGCTGCTTTCCTGCCAGACGAGTGAGAAGGGACCATTGGCTGACATCCCTACCTGACCAAAGATCATTTATTAAATTAATCCAATAAAACACAAAGTTTGATATATAGTGGAGCTGAGTGCTGGAGTGGCAAGTTAGAGGGGCAGACAGGTGGAAGTGTGTGTGTGTGTGTGTGTGTGTGTGTGTCACTTAATACAATCCATCTCATTACTTCATCCCTCATGCAGCAGGTAAACCCATGAAGTCCAGATTTGCTGCGCTCAGCTCTCCACATTGATGGGGTGTGACCTGCTTCTCCTTCTGTTTGTTTTTTTTCTCCCCACTTTCCTCTCTCTAAGTCGTGTCCGTGTGCCTGGAGCGTGCAGTGGGTTGGAGGGCCGAGAGGCGTGAAAGCCGAACGGTAAACACGGTAATAAGGAAGTGGTGTAAAGGCGGAGAACAGCAGGGAGCTGATGGGACTGCGCTGCTTAGCTAGTTCCCCTACATTTCCTGCCCAGCAGGACGCCTTCAGCATGTGGCTCTATGTCCCAGCACTCACTGTAGTGCCGTCAGTCTGCTATAATATCCCTTCCCCTTCGCTCCTCCATTCAGTCTGTTTCTTTAGATTCTACTGTGATGCTAGCTAGGCTGTTGGTGTAAATGAAACGCACAGGAGTGGATCAGTTTAAGAACAGAAGGCCATTACAGAACCAATAGACTTTAAAAACATCTGCCTTTGGTATGCAGAAATTAAAGTCATATAGTACAGGATGTTTAATTTTTAAGAATAAATCAAATAATTTACACTTTTCATAGTGTTAATTATTAATAGATGCTTGAGAGTGTAAGATTATTGTTATTTAATTTTTATTTATTTATTTATCTTTTAATCAAAGGGTACTGTATTAAACTGGAGCCAAATTCCTGTATATGTACACAAACGTGGCAATAAAGCTGATTCTGATTGTGGGAGACAACACAGCAGTCCATATCCAACCCATTCATTCATTGTTTCATTCTGTTACTACTACTAGTAGAGCCAGAGAACATTCTTCCTCTTCTTCTTCTTTTTTAAGGCTTATCCCTTAACTACTCTGCTTTACAAATATTTTTTTTATATAGTATCTACTTCAGACATTAAATGTGCAAAATCTTACATACTTTAATAAGATGTATCAAAAAACAAATGACTTTAGTGCAGGTTAGTTCATGTTTTTAATATATATGATGGTGTTATTCCACATATATGGTGGTTTATGTACATGTATACAATGGATTTGTAAATATTCCACTAGAAAGAACCTGTAAAGTGAATGGATCATAATGTGCAGACAGTGTTTTGAAGTAGATCTGAGAACAATATTCCTTTGGACTAAAACCTATTCTCTTGTTAATTCTAAGAATTTCACATTTTGACCCCAGGCTTATCTTGGAAACGTGGTCCAACAATCATTTAAGACTTGAGTTTTCTTCATCAGTAACACACATGTGGGAACATTTCATTAGTTTTATTCCAGAAGCATTTTACTTGTAGAGATTTGTAGAACTAGTGGACTTTAAAAACAACTGCTTATGGTGTGCAGAAATTAAACTGATGTAATACAAGCTGCTTGTTTTTAAATGTATCAAACAAGTTATTTTCAAATCACATTTTTCAGAGTTAATTATTAACATGTGTTAATTGAGAAGGTTAATGTAGTTGTAGGTTGTTCTAGTTTTTGTTTATTATCGTATGCATGTAAAAATAATAAAAAGGAAATAGTGCAACATTAATTTTCCTTTTTTATAACACATATGATACAGTGTTTGTATTGCCCAATTTATGCAAAACTCCATATAAACAAAGGTTGGAAAAACAAGGAATAGCATCAGATGACCTGTGAACATATTGTGTTATTTATATAAAGCTATAAGTAAGTGTTAACAACACAACTGTACGGACTGACATTTATCAAGTGTCTGGAATGACTTTGTATTCTATGAATATTTGTTGCACTCTGTGTGTTGTGTCTTTCACTTATGTTGTGTGTTTTGTTTGTGAAGTCTTAGACTTAGTTTCTATTAAAAATGCATGAGCATTTGATGAGTATTTTGTTTGATAAGTCAGTAAATGTTCAACAACTGTCCCTATTTCAACCATTGATGGTTCCTGAACCATTTTCAAGGTAAAAATTGATTGACTTAATGTTTGTGGACCTGTTATTGCTAAAAACAGAGACATTTGTTTAACATGTATTGACTTATGAAATCAAGATCCTGCTACTCGTCAAATCCCCAGCTCACACTTGCATGCACACATACAAACAGGCTCTTTGAGGTTTAATGCAGCGTAAATACAATTTCACACCAGCAGCAACTCCAGTTTGCTCCCAATTAACCCTGCAAGATTCTCCATCCACCTGATTAGAGAAATTATCAGCACACAACAACAACGTGGCTCTGTGGCTTCAGAGACAATAGATAAGGCGGTATAGTTTTGTACATAAACATGTAAGAATGATTCAAAGGATATCACTCGTAAATCATATGTGAAGTGAAAATCCATAGGGCAGGTATTTAGTTTTTTTTGTTTGTTTTTCAAAAAGAAGAAAACAATAAACTTGAAATTTAAATAACAAATTATACTATAGCAATAATAATAATAATAATTGTTTTGAATAACATTTTTTTACTACTAATAATTCATCAAAAAAATACAAACACACACACATGCATATATATATATATATATATATATATATATATATATATATATATATATATATATATATATATATATATATATATATATAAAGGTTTACATCTACAAAGTTTCCTTTAAAATCTAAATAAGCTGAACAACCCGAAATGTCATAAGAGGAAAAAAATACTATTTTGACAACATTCCGCCTCAGGTTATCATTTACTAGCCACTAGACTCCTAGTGGCAGCACATGTAATGTGCTACAGTAGTAGTCTAGTTACACTTGATTCAACATTTGGCTAGATTTACCTGGAACTGGCCGACCAATCACAGTGAAATATAGAGTCAGAGGGCGGGCGTAACAAAGTGATGCTGCAACGATTCGGAGAGAGACAACCGGAAACAACCAACACTAAAGGGTAATGATTTCCTTTTAATCAAAGATGAGAGAAGAATGTGAGAAAACGTCAGCAAACTTTAAATTCTTTTTATAGAAGCGACAACAGTCGTTAAGCTCCATAATCCACCATTTTGTTTAGTCATTCCTAACTTTCTCCGGACTCCTCCATGACCTTTCCGGCATCCAACTATGTCATCTTAAAGATTACGCTGATTTGTAGTAGTATTGTCCTATTGCATAAATAGAAATAAAAATGCACTTTTTTTGGAAAGACTTTTGACATTGTTCATGTTTTTTTTTTTGTTTCTTCTGTGAAGGTTTCTAAAAGTCAACGACAATCATAAAGAATTAGATCATGTGTACAATAAAATATCACTTACTACCAATGATAAAAATGTGAATATTATTTGTTATGTAATGTGAATGTATCTATTTCCTTGTGTCGTTTGTTTCATATTTTGCTATTCTTTTGTATTTTAGAACTTACATGAGTGTGTAATCTGTAGTTGTGTTCTTTTTTTAGCACTGCAGCTTGTGTTGGCCTCTGGTCATGGGAGGCACTGGTGCATTGGGAGTCCACCTGTTAATATGAGGTTATATTCATTGAGGTTTGCTGTGGCACAGATATTAGTTTAGGTGTCTTGTTGACTTTACATGTCACAATACCCCAGCCACAAACTTTAAACTGACCCCACTATTTATACTTTTTAGAACTGTTTACTCTTCTTTTGTTCAGTAAATCAGTTAGTATGGCTTGGCATAGACAGTTTTATTTTATTATTTATTCAAGTTCACCTCTATTAACCTTTTAACCCCTGATGTGTCAACGATGACATTTTCTGAAAGGATGGATTAGTTTCAATATTCAGAAAAAAATTACTGTGATTTTACTGGGTTTTGGTCATGGATCTGATACAAGGAAATAAACAGTTGTAAAAAAGCAACTGATTTAGAAAAAAGAAAAAGCTAAAACTACTGGAACCAAATTACAAAGTTATTTAAAAAGTTTTAAATAAAATAATGCAAAAGCTAAAAACACATCAGCCTACGTGTTGTGGCCAAGGGCCTTCAACAGGGCATATACCACATGGTATATGCCCTGATGAAATTAACGTATTAACACAAAGGATATCTGGCAGTGGCAGTGGGGCAAATATATGACCACAAAACTCCATTCACCATTAAAATGACCTTTAGAATTAGTTTTTGAATAGTCACCTAATCTATATAGCTAAAAAAAAATCTAAATGGACGTAGTGACTATGTCTCTGAGGTATGAACGTACCACTCCAGGTGCCAATGCTGACATAGAATGCCCAGATGCCTTGCCATACCGATACTATCATCGCATACCTATTCTATTGTGACATACTTATGTTATGTTATCTCCACTAATCACAGCAGCACTAAATAAAACATCCTCAAAGGGACAACATCAATATTCTGTATTTTCTTCGATAAATATTTGGAGAAGCCGGGCAGATTTGAACTATTTTCAATAACCTTTGACACTAGAGTAGTTTTGTTACTTCCTTCAGCTCTCCTTTTTAGTTAACCCTGTTATCTGAACAACCCCGGGCGGATTCTAAAGTGATCCCGGCACAGTTGACGCTCTTTTTAACTTCTCTACTCCACTGTGAGTTACAAACGAGGCGCATGGTGTCAAGTATATTAACCAACAGGCATCAGTTCTTCAGTGAAATCCGCTGAGTGGTAGTGAACGCATTGAAATTTGACAGCTTTAAGAAGGAGATTTCTGGCAATAAGGTCAGACGTATCGAATTTTATATGCTGCTGTACGTTTAAGGGATTGACACCGAGTTGACATTCTCTCACCAGTGTTTAACACCCGCAGAACAGAGCCACATGTTGGAGGTGGGCTCGTGCCGCACTCCCTTAGGCCCAATTCCCATGGCTAGACAGATTACTGTGGGAGGAGAAGGGCTGCCAGAGGAGACTTCTGCCCCTATTAGACGTATGGAGCAAAGGGTTGTAGAGTGGGGCGGTGGAGTGGAGGGGAGGTGGCAGGGAGAAAAAAAAAAAGGCGGTGTGGGGGGGGATAAGCTGCTCTGAGAGTTGAACGCAAGCGCCAAAATGGTGTGTGGGGGCAAAGGATTAGGGAGGCTCTGAGGAAGACATCTGCTTCTGTGCCAAGCTCCACATTATCAAAGACACCAGCATTTCCCACATCATCAAGTTTTCATGAGCGCGCTCACTGGTAAATATCAGTCGCAGAGGCTGGGGTCTCGAGGGGAGTAGAGAGGGGCAAGCAACTTTCCCTTATTTTACAACTACAAAACACAATTCTGAAAGGCCTCAGTGAAAAACTTCCATATCAAGTTTCTCTTCTTTTACTTATTCATTGACTCAAGGACGGTGCTTGTCTTTTAATCCATTAAATATGTGTTCGTCCTATGTGGATGTAAGATGGTAGGATGAGTATGATCAATATTTCCACTATATCTATAATAAAGCAGCCAGATACAGCTCTTCTTCCCAAAGCGCTAGAACAGTGGTTTTCAAACAGTGAGGCGGACTTCAGGGGAGGCGAGGCATAAGAAACATAAACCTCTAAAAACGTGTAAACATGTGGTTAGCTAACTTCAGCACATGCGGTTAGCTGACTAAAGTACATGTGATTAGCTGACTAAAGTATGTGCTGTTAACTAACTAAAATACATGCGGTTAGCTAACTACTGTACATATTGTTAGCTAACTGCAGTATATACATTAGCTAAGTACAGTACATGCGGTTAGCCAACTATAGTACATACAGTTTGTTAACTTCAGTAAATGTGGTTAGCTAACTACAATACACGTGGTTAACTAAATACAGTATATGCAGTTAGCTAACTTCAGTAAATGTGATTACCCAACAACAGTACATGTGGTTAGCTAACTATAGTACATGTGGCTAGCTAACTACAGTACATGCGGTTAGCTAACTATAGTACATATGGTTTGTTAACTACAGTAAATGTGGTTAGCTAACTACAGTACATGTGGTTAGCTAACTATAGTACATGTGGCTAGCTAACTACAGTACATACGATGGGAAAAATAAGAGACATTAAAAAACACAAAGTTATAAAATTATGTTAAACACATACTCAGATATAAAAATGTACTTAAAATATAAAAACACAATCTTAAAAACACAAAAAAAATATTACGGAGTTAAAAACACACAGAGATGTTAAAATGTGTTTAAACATATTTAAGCGATAGAGATGGAAATAAAGATGTTTAAAAAACATGTTTACGAAATAATAAATTAAAAAAATAAGATAAAGATGGGGCGGCGGGGGAGGGTGGGGGGGGGGGCGCACATCCGCTTTTCCATTGTGTTAATGAAGGTCACTATACCACACCGCACTAGAATATATTTTATAAACAAAAAAATCACTTCGCTGACCTTTCCGTTGTCTTCTGCGGCCCTCAGGATACCTTCCCACATGGCCCTAATGATGGGGATGTTTCTGCGATTCGTGGTGTAGCAGTGGGCCTGGATAATGTGGGACAAAGTCAGGCTGCTGATCATGGCCTCCAGAACCTTCTTAACATAACTGAAAATTAACTGGGACTGGATCCTGGTGCCGGAGTTCACCATCTGCATGGTACAAGGGACCAGAGCAATTTGACCCGCGCAGAAAACAGATTCATCCACCTGCAAAAAAATAAAATAAATAAATAAATTTTTAAAAATTAAATAGAATTTAAAAAAAAAAAAAAAAGATCATTAGCTAAGAAACTGTATTTACTGTAAATATATCAATGTATTGATATGATTAGTGTTTCAGAAGTAATTAAATATTTAACATCAGTAGATGGTACTTCTATGAAACAATTTTTTTTAGATAAAAAGGTGTTTTATCTGAAAAATTGTTTCTGTACAAAGCGCTTCATATTAGTGACCCATTATTCATTCACTCTCACATGCACCCTCTGGTGGTGGTGAACTACATATGTAGCCACAGTTGCCCTGGGGCAGACTGACAGAAGCATGAGTGAAAATGAAGGCACTTCTGATAAAATATACCGTCGTATTTAGCCTCAATCATCCTTGTGTAAATGCCCCCTTACTGTCAATAAACTGTTGACTCCAATGGAAATATTCAATTCAATTTTATTTTATAAAAATAGCTTTATAAACTTATCAGTTTAATACCAGCAACAACTATGAACTATTGCAACTAAAGCTAGAGGTACTTAAGACAGGTGCACCTTATAAAGTAAGTGAGGTGCTATAATCAAATTAACACTAATTATAATCGTATATTGTATGTTGCAGTGAATTAATTTACAGGTTTGACGCAGGTTCCTTTTTTCTTTAATATCACCAACATTTCTCATTTCACAGTTCTAAAAGAGGCAGGTATTCTGTGTGAAGTCTGCAAACGGCCCGTGTGTTATTTATAAGCATAATTAAGCATGTGATAATAAGCTCAATTCTCTGTTAAATACATCTGTTAGAATTAAGCGTCTTGCATAATGAAAGCTGAAGAAAATCTATCTGTTTAATGCAGAGAGACGCGCAGGGATGAGGAGCGACATTAAGGATGTCAGGTCTTTAGAGACCCTGGAACTCAGCGGCGTTTGAGGCTGAATGGCATTATTGGTGGACGCTCGCTGCTGGCCAATGCAAATAGATAGTGGTGACATGTTGATAATTGTGAGCCTCCTCGGAGAACCAGGAGCACATGCAGATCTCCAGGGAGGATCAAGGAAGCTCAGATCAATTGATACATGGGCCAAGACAGGGTGCTTTACTGATTAGCAAACACATAGCCAGGGGGAGATCGTGTTTCACAATAGGATTACAAAGGTTAAAGTAGACCACAGGTTTGACTTAAGACTTTAGCACCCACTAAACCAAAGTTCTTCTCTTACAAATTAGAACCACAGGGCAACAAACCACCAACTGCAGGAGGTGCTACTTCCAGGAAATCCTTGTAATGACTCTCGTCAAAAAAAAAAAAGGTCATTGAAGTGATTTAACATTGCTAGAGTTTACAGGTGGTCCATCAGGAAGTTAGTGCAATGGAAGATTTTCAGACTAATAGAAGGCTATGATTGTCCGCATAAAAACACCACCACCAACAACAACAACAAAAAAAAGCTGTACATTTAAAGATATTAAAATTATTTATAACCAAAAAAATGGTTGTGAGCAAAAGCAATGCTTTTTTAAGCCCCCTCTGTACAACATATCAAAAACTCGGCAACTGCTCTTTTTTCCATTATGCTCATATTCCTGAAGAACAGTATGTAATTTTTTTTAAGTCAATGAAACAAATTCATTGTCTTTCAAATTGACACATATCACGTGTTAATGATGACACAAATTGAGAAGATTAACAATTTATTTGTCTCCACGGATCCTGGCTCATATTTGACAGGTAGAATCAGGTCCCGTGGGACACACGTCTACATTACTGTAACCGGCCTGTTAGTATAGCTTCACTATATTTGGACATTTTTACATTAATTTCACATTTGATGACATAGTCTATTGCAGGGGTCTGACGGAGCTATTCTGCATGTTTTAGATGTTTCCTTCTTCCAGCACACCTGATGGTTGTAATCAGTCTTCTGCAGAGCTGGATGATAGGTTTCTCATTTGAATCAGCTGTGTTGGAAGAGGGATACATCTAAAATATGCAGGACAGCAGCTCACTAGGACCAGGGTTGCTGACCCCTGGTCGATTGGATAGCGTGCTAAATGACACCGCCAGCGTTAATTAATATGCAATTATGTGAAGTTCATATTACTGTTCAGAAACACACCTCCAACATATTGTGTATTGACTGAAATTAATTGGTTCCACACTACAGTCAAGGCTCCAAAAAACATCTCCCAAAAACACAAGATGGTAGGAACCAAATGCAAAACTCAAGGCATTCTGCTGGACTAGAACTTGGCTTTTCATTAATCTCACCCAATATTGGTTGGGAAAGATTATTGTAATCAGTGTGTCTGTCTGTCTATGTGTTTGTGTGTCTGTGTGTATCCGCAGAGATATATAACTCAATGAATACTTGAGATATCACCATGACATCATATGGGCATATACATATAGCTAATATGCATCAGATGCTATGATCCATTTGAGTAAAGGTCAAACTTTAAGATCACATTATGGGTTATAACTCAAGAATGGAGGGTCACAGAACTTTCAAATTGGTACATCGATGCGGAATGAAGATTTCTTGGTGTTATCACCTACAACCAATATTTTTTGAGATCTCTGGAGGTCAAAGGTGGCATGTGGCAAAATTAACTTGTGTAACACTGCTTGTGTGTGTCAAGCATAGACATATCACACTATAACTTAATCATTACTGATATATTATTATATTACACGCACCAACGCATATATACATATAACAAAATTATCAATATTGTCAAAGGTCAAGGTTGCATTAAGCAGAAAGGTCAAAATCACATTACTGGCTCTAATTCAAGAGCAGGTTGTCATAGAAACTTGAGAATGGCATAAAAAGGGGTGAGATTAGGCATTCTCTGAATAATTGTTCGGTATTGCATTACATAATCTCTCAGCTAACCTCCTAATTAATGCGTTCATACATTAGAGAAAGATGATATTACTGTCCTCTAGCATGACTGTGTCTTGTTATCATGTCAAGTAATCGTATGCATCAGTGCAACAGTTGCAACAGAGTGACTGGTTAGTGACATCTCCATCCACCCTGTTGTCAAACTTGTCTCACTTTTTTAGGCTTGAAAATGGGCCTTCACAAACCACTCAACAACAAAAGTGATCATGTTCATATGCACAGTTTGTGTGTAAAACAAACCATTCTTTCTCCATTACCAGAACAGTTTGCAGCGGGTCATGTCACTACTTGTTTAAAGGAAGAAAACTGAACACCGTCTTTTTGTTGGATTCAGGCAGAACAAGACTGTTTTGCTAGAGGGCGCACACGACCACGGCTATTTCCATAATCAGATGGGTTTGCAATGATTCCCGGCTCCTGGGTTCAGTTGTCAACTTTGATGAATCTTCAGCTTCCATCTCTGCTGCTCCAAATTACCGGGACAGCAATGGAGATGGGTGACGGTAGGGGGTGGGGTGGGGTGTGTGTGTGTGTGTGTGTGTGTGTGTGTGTGGGGGGGGGGGGGGGGGGGTTAGGACGCAAGAAAGATGGGTGTGAGTGAATGAGTGAGTGAGGGGAAAAGAAAGGGAGTTGATAAGGGTCTTGCCGCTACCAACCAGTTGGATCAATTGCTGGATCATTTACCTGTGAGCACAATCTGTGAAAGTGCCTGCGTTACCGTGTCTGCCTAACATAAAAGCCAGATTACCACACATCAACAACAAATTGTCATTGGCATTCCATTTATGAGCCATCAAATGCCATCATATCGACTCTGACAAAGAAACGCTCCATCAGGTTGGACGGGTGGCCAGAGTCTTTTAACAAGCTTGTCCCTATGAAAAGAGCTCCATTCTGAATTCATAAAGGCCGGTAACCATTTGTCGATTTGAATATCAAAAGGGACTTAGCATGGGGCCCCTTGACTGTTAAAGCCAGGCTCCCATAGCTTCTACCAAGCAGGTGTGTGATGATCAATTATTAAGGATCCTGCTCTGGTTACTCTTGGTGGGAGGTGGAATTGGGGATTTGGGGGTTTGTGGTAGTGGGGGCACATCTTTCTCTGGTGAACCTGGATGTGGGGGGTATAGACAGTGGAGATGGGAGAGCGAATACTATTTACATAAAATTAACAGTTCAAAAGAAAGGAGTTCACACACCAATCAAACTTGTTAATTGACTGTCAATGGTGTGTCCCTGAATATACAACACAACTACATTATTCATCTTAGGCCCTGACAGGAAAGACAGACCAATTTGCATGGGCGTTCTAAACGTGATCAACAACCACAATGCCACATGCATTTTTAATAGGCCGGGGATGGGGCCCTTCAATATTCATAAGGGTCAAACAATTGCGTATGACATTAAACTTTCTTTAACAAGGTAAGTATTTTTCACAGCTAGCTTTAGCAGTCTAAACGGCCCACAGAGAAAAGGGGAGATGTGCTGTACTACAGCAACAATTTACAGTAAATCAATATTACTGTACATGTAATCTAAAATTTTAAAAAGTCACACCACTGGCATATGTTACAGCATTTACAACCTGGCATTTCAGTTCTTTTTTTAAATGTATTTTTTATTTTTTACATCTGAGTGATAAATTACCAACGCATGTCAACTAAATCTATATATTAGTATCAGAAATTGTTTCAATACTTAACAGTTGTTAGCACATGATGAGTTTTAGTTTAAAAATTGCATGAGAAAGCCAAATGACAATGAGAGCTGGGTGAAGAGATTCCAGGTCTGAATCGAGATCAACACACCATTCAACATCACAATCACTTAAATGGAGAGAATTTAAGTGGAAAATCTAATTTGTTATTTCCTCACAACTAAAATGAAAAGTAAACAGATGAATACTCAGCAGCCATGTTGGAGACTTTGCCATCACATGGATTCAAATCACACGCATATTTTCTTTTGGAAATACACAAATATTTAGCCCTTCTAGATTATGATTCACTCAGTTCTCTGTGATGTGTTGATATAAACAATACAATTATATCTTGGAAATTTGCAAGAAACATGACACAAAGAAGATCAATATCTCATAAAGATTCTTCTGGTGGCAGGGAAGAAGGCCATAACAAAAAAAAAAACTGGCTTAACACTGATGCCACATTGTACAAACAATGAATTTCAATCATAGATGACATAATGGACATGGAACATGTGATATATAAACTGAAGTTGAAAGAATATGCCTTCCCAAAAAAACTGGGAAAATGGTTGACATTCAGGAAAAATATGTTTCGTAAAGATCCTTAAAGGAGTCATTCCATGGTTATTTCATTAATATTGTTATGTTCTCCATTACTATTGAATACATTGTGTGTTGGTTCTATTTTAAAAAAACAAAAAACAAACAAACATCTGGATTACTTTGTTTCCAGCTGTTTTTGGAGGATAGAGAAATGACTTGAGGTCGAGTTTACCAGTACTTCCTCATACATGTCCATGATGTGGTAATGAGGCATCTCTGATTGGCTCAGAATGCGTGAAGGAACACTCCCCCCTCCCCTCTGGCTCTGTGTGTCTTTACCATCCCAGAGTAGCATCCAGCTAGGTTTCGTGCTGTCGCTTGTTTTGAAAACGTGCAGGAAAAAAAACAGGCTTTATTTCCACAGAGAGCACATGAACTAGTTTGATATGCCATTTTTTTCAAGTTTGTGCAGCAGCTACTGTGGCACCGTCTTCTCTTGTAGATGCTAATGCTAATGCTACTTCAGATTTGCTGCAATGGGAGGTGGGCTTAACCCCACATGGGTGACGCCAATGTAGTGGACAGGCTTTTTTCTGAGTGGCTCATTTCTCTGTGTTGTTTTCTATGAATGGGAAATCCAGCCAGTGTAGGGGACACAGACAAACGCAGCATTTGTTGGTAACTCGGGGTGACCCATCAGATTCCAAAAGGAGCATAGAAAAGTGGTTTTAAGCGGAATGACACCTTTAACCCTTGTGCGGTCCTTCGGGTCAGAGTGACCCGGTGGCTAAAAAATTTACCTTTTTATACGTACTGTATTGTGCCATTGCTTACTACTGAAAACAGTAAAATATCCTTGGGGGGTGGGGTGATGAGTCTATGGAACTGAACTTTGGAATCTGGTTCTTTAAGACCCAATTGTAGGACACAGCCAGTGTGCCATTTACAAAGGACCGCACAAGGTTTAACATATTCTGACACGACACAGGCTGTTCTTTTGTGTTGTTTTCCTTTCTTTTCATCTTTCTTCTGTTCTTTTCTTGTTCCTTATTAGAGGAAAATATGTCGTATCAAGATGAAAATTAATAAATAAATAAAAATATATATATTTTCAAAAAAAAAAAATGCATAAGTGTTGTATTGTTTGTTGGTTCTGTTAAGACCAAAAATCACCAAGAATTTTACAACTGTACATGTCTCCAAACTACAAAAGGTCTAAGTCTTACAATATGTGTTACATCTTTCAATCAAAGCACCGCGGTTTACATTTTGGACAACATTGTGGTTTTCTTAATACTAAATACAATGTCAATCACTTTTTAAGATATATCCTGTGTTGAACCCAGCCCTGGTATATTTTAGTGACTGTAATTTAGTGCTGCCAGTGTTTAAACACACTAATAAACATAATTTAAGAACACATATGGAAATGGTGACATAGCACTATAATGCACATACAGTAGTATGTCTACATAAAACTTAATTTTGGTTTACAAATCATGAGATTATACCTATGTGCGGTTTCCAAAAGTATACAACGGAAATGTTTTTTCTGGCATTCATGTTGGTCACAGCCCGACTTCACCACATAATACTAGTTGACTTTTGAAGCGGATTAAGATCAGTGGTGTATGTACGCCTGGCAGTCGTTTGGCGACCAACATAGATGTATGAATAACTCTATGGGAAAAAGTGTGATGTGATGAGCTGACATAATAGGGACAAACCTTAGAAGGAGGTCGATACGGTGGAATAAGAGACTCTGTGGGTTCACACATGGACTAACATTTGTGTCCTACTTCAAACTGTTGGTAAATGCTGAGACTATTTTCAAAATATAGAAACTTATTAACTTTTTATTTTGGCTGTCAAATGATTCAAATTGTTTTGCTTTGGATTAATTTTGATTAATCATGATTAAATATTCATATATTTTAATCTATATTAATTGCATTTGACTTTTCATGAGCAAAACCGACTGAAGAAAGAAGGGAATATATCTAAGCAGAATCTTCTTAGCAGAATCGTATGATTGGCGTTAATGTGATATTTTAAGCTGGAAGTGCTTCAGTGAAAACAAAACTCTTTGTTGGTCAATGGTTCTGTCTCAGGTTTTTGTTTTGTAGTCAAATTTCCCACACAATACACTAAGAAATAAAAAGTGGAGAAAAAAAATATACAAAACATGTTAAAATTCACAGAAATTCAAGAAAAATAAACAAACAAAAAAAGTGAAGAATTTTTTTTCACAAAGTCTTCTAATATACAGAAAAAAACACTGAAAAATGTGCCAAAATATTCAAAACATATGCAAAATTATGACTATATATAAGCGATTAACATGTTTGTTCAACACATTCAACAGTTTCAACAACTGTAAACAACTCTTCCATTTAATTGCATGAAACATTTTAATCAGATTAATGATGATTAATCTACGCTAATGTATTAATTTTTATTTTAGTTTGTTTTTATCATTAGTTTCATTTTAGCCTCATAAACAAATTCTAAACGTAACATTAACCATGTCACTGCCGCAACCAAAATGCTATAGTTAAGTAGTTTTTTTTCTGTCTGCCATAAAGAAAACTCAAGTCTTAAATGCTGGTTGGATCAAGTTTCCAACATAAGTCTGGGGTGAAAATGTGAAATTCTTAGCGAATAGGTTTTAGTCCAAAGGAATATTGGTCTCAGATCTACTTCAAAACTTAGAGAAATTCAAATGATGGCCTTACTCTGATTAAAGCCATGGATACACTTTAATCAGAGTGGAATCGAATCGAACTGGAGTTTTAGAAGTCAGAGTAACCAAGTCAGACAATGCGATTGTAATCGAAAAGCTCCATGCCTTTAAACACCACCCAACCTTAGCTTGACTAAAACCAGCCTGGACAAGCCTCCTTCAGGAGGTGACCAGAGTCACCATGACAACATGCATGTTACATGAAATAAAGCAGATTTAACAGTACGTATGAAATATACTGAGCTGCTGTATAGTTGTGCTCCATATCTTCTCTGGGTGTTGTTGTCCTCCTTCTACTATGTCTGCTTCAAATCTACCACTTTTGTTTAGTTGTTGTTCTTCTATGGCGCTAACAGGAAGCATGCTAACGCGAAAGGGTGTGTAAGTGCCACCTAGTGTCTGGGAGTGGAACAGTAAGTCAAATTTCGAGTTCTGGAAAATTTCAGTCAAGTCCTTAATCGGACCAAGGCAATAATTAAAATTTCTAAGTGCATGTACAGGTACTACATGTCTGCACATTATGATCCATTCACTTTACAGGTTATTTTTAGTGGAATATTTACAAATCCATTTTATACATGTACATAAACCACCATATATGTGGAATAACAACAACCAACACTTTTGTTTTCTGATTCAACTTACTAAAGTATGTACGATTTAGCACATTTAAAGTCTGAAGCAGATACTTTCTAAAATAATGATATATAATATATATAAATAAAATTCTCTAAAATCCCCTGTCATTTTGGAACTGATTAAAATTCGACTTGAGCTACGAGGATGTATTACTATTTGTATTTGTACAATATGACTCCCTTCATCAGTTACAGTAAAATGTCCTTTGTTCCACCCTTTTTTTTTTCTCAACAAAGGTGACCACATTTTGCCATTACCTGCTTGTTATTAACTTTATTTCTCCTCCAGCTTTATTGACCTTTATGTCATGACTAATACGCCATTATTTCTTGAATAAACCCAGTAGTATGTCAAAAGGTCGCCAAATGCACAAACAGTCTCTGGGTCTGTGTGAGCTGCAGACAGTAACATATATGTAAATGCACTCAGGAAGCGCCTAGCTGTGTCCGCTGTCAGGGCTTAATGGTATCTCCTTTCAGGATGGTGTGTCTGAGGTGTTTCTAATTGCGGGTTTTTGTCAAAAATTACGAAGATGACCAGACAGTGGTAGACTATATTCACACCGGTGTTGGAGCCCTTTGGGCCCCCAGCTCGTTGAGGATGTCTCGGAGTGTCATTAGCGAAGCTTGGGAATGGTATAGATGAACTGGGCTGGCCTGGATAAAATGACCTGGTATTGACGAACAGTCAGGTTTTCTGCCTGGTTCCAAGGACAGAGAGAGGTGGAAAAGTGCTCCACCACTCCTATCAGATATGCTAATGGTCACATTTCTCTCCATTGAGACCTCATGCATAATTTAAAAAGAGAAAATGATAATACAAAATGTGTAAAATAGGTTAGATTAATATGGTGTAACTTTTCCCTTATGCAAGGACACATGTAACCAAGCTAAATGGGTAATGACACAAGAGTATCAGCTGAAGGGCGGGTAATTATATGACACTAAATGTAATTAATATTTGTAGTGTAAGCTCCTACATGTTCAGTGTGTTGTTTATAGCCTGACCAGAGTATTTGTAAAGGGGGGCCAATGCATCTTTCTCCCTTTCATAAGAATGCTTTCAAAATGTTGTTTTTCCAAGTTTTATGCCCTGATTAAATAGTTTAAGTTAAAGGACCAATGTGAGCATGAGACCAGGATACTGCATAATAAACTATAGATGAACTACTTTAGTTTTAATCCCTTACGGAACATCTCTAATAGTAGTGACAAATTTCTGTCTTGCTTCTTTTTATTTAGCAATTTCCTTCATTTTTTTGGTGAATATTTTAGGGTTGGCAAATGCTCAAAATAGTTCAAAATGTGCGGATCAAAAACTGAGGTTGAAGTTTTGTTGAATGTATTTAAGTGCATATATTATTTCGGCTTTTTTTTTTTTTTTTTTGGCAGGGATTTGATATGCGACGGCTGTTTAATCCTTGTGTGGTGGATGGCAGTTTGTCAGGGATGTGTGCTGTGATTTCATCTTCAACTGGCTTCAAGTCTGTGGGGCTCTTTCAGCATTAGTGCATTCAAAGCAGATCACGTCTGGGAGTGGGAAATGATAAGAGATGGGCTCATGTTGTGCTGCGCCCTGAGGAAATCCTGCCTTCTCTGACACCTCATTTCTACAAATACAAACCTTTCAGGAGAACCACAACCTTTCTCCCCTCTACAGAATCTCTCCCCATGTTAGGCTTCTCATTTAAGGCTTCATAGGAAAGGGGGAGGGAGATATTTGCCTTTTTTTTTCTCCATTCCCTCCTCTTTTTCTTTTTTTTTTTTCTTACTATCTCTATTTTTTCTTCCTGTTTGTGCTCCAGTTTGCGCCTAACCCCTGTATGCTCAACTGTCACAGAAAATCAGTGTTACTTAAACGGCGACATAAATAGCAGTATGAAATGCACAAAGAGAGGAAGTAAAGGGCATTTCTGAATGTGTTCTCCCAGGTCTAAAACTGTACTTTTATTTAGAAAACAAACCAAAACCATATGTTTATAACACACGCTTTATTATGTCGCCACATTTAGAGGAAATATTTGGAATTAGATGACAATTACGTGCCATTGTTGAGAAAATTTGTGGTCAGCTGGAGCCAGCGACACTGATCCCCCCCCCCCCCACTCCCCTCGCCAACCCCCCCACTTTTTTTCTAAGCTTATGTGAATTTTTCTGTTCTGTCTGTATGTCTACCCACTCCACAGACACTGAACCGTGTGGAAGAGTAACACTGTCATGTCAGCTCTGGTCAACTGCTACTCAGTGCTATAACCAAGGTCAGGGGAGGCTGACTGCTGGATGCTTCGGGAGACACATCTGAATGCCAACAGGCATGAATAAACACAGAAATATATTTTCCCCACAATCCTAACGCAGATTTTTTTACTACAACAAAACAAAAGGTGCAAAAGAAATATGAAATAGGCTCAATGTTCTGTTCTGCCCTGTTCTACATTCGCTGTTTTTGTTATGATGGTGGAAAAAAAAGGAAGAAGATTGAAATAAGCAGAGTTGATGAAATTAAAATTGTCTGCTGTGGTAGAATAGTGGGCTCAGACTGATGGAGGGGCATGGTTTTTCATCGCGTTAGGCAAAATGCCCCTGCTGCCTTCAACTGTCCCGACCTCACATTTTTTGACAAATTGGTTGTGAGGCTTTTACGACTGATGCACATATCGCAAAAATCATTTCTGCCAAGCCTTCCTCTATGACCTGCCCGTGGGACATGACAAGCCCCCTTGCACGCATCGCTCTATCAAACCAAATCTTTCCAGGACAATGCAAATTATGACAAATTCCATCATCCTGCATTATGCGCTTTCCTCGCTAATCTCCCTAATTCGAGAGAATCGGGGAGGGTCTCGCTGTTTCAGCTGAGGGGCATGTTGTCTGATTGAATGATGCTGAAACTGCAACCCCTCAACCCCCGTTCTTTCTCCTTTCCCAGCTGTGACCATGATGTCTCTTCTGTCTTTTCACATTTTTTCCTTTTTCAAAATCACGTCTTAGTCTGGTGGTAATAGGAGCACTAAGTGAACCTGGGCACAAAAGAATGATGTCAAAACAAAGAGTTGGGCACAAGTATTTAACTGGAACTTTCAGTAACAGTGACGTTGTGTAAATAGATGAGTGTGGTTGTCAGAGAGAGTCTGTTGGGTTTGTGTAAATTAGACTCTAGTTTCGACCGGCTCTATATGTAAAGTGTCATGAGATAATTTCTGTTATGATTTGGCGCAACATAAGTAAAATTTGATTTGATTTAGTTGAAGTCATGCTTCTCCGAATCCAAAACTTCTACTTTAAGACACTCAACGCAAACATCATCAGCTTCATTTTCATGTTAACAGTGTTTGTCCCCGGAAAAAACATGCAGCTCAATATTCACAGTTAAATGATCAATGGCAGACAAAAAAAAAATCAAAAAATCAAAAGAATCAAGGATAATATGACCAAGTGCAACACACATAGAAGGTAGATGTAATTCTGTCTCTGTTCAACAGATGGCAGTATGACTGCATTAAAAAGGCAGCTGGAGCTCCAACACTGTACATACCGCATCTGCTCCAACTGTGGACAGGCTGGCGAAACAAGTCTCCTTGCATTTTTTTTCAAGCAAAATGTTTGCATAAATAACCCACAAATTTCAACATGGCAATGGAGAAAAATTAGGGAAGTAAAAAAAAAAAACATAACGGATTTCATTGCAATGTCCACCCATTTGTGAATAAATATTATATCAATACTTAAGATTCAGGATATATAACAGGTTTAAATAATAAATGATTGAGAGCAATTTTTTTTTATTTACTTTGGAACTATTAAAATGCTCTGCTAATTTGAAAATGTGCATGGGCATTAATCAAGTTTTCACAAAAGGACACAGATAAAATATAATAAATTAAAAAAAAAAGAATACTAAAAACCTATCTGAAAAATATAACAAACATTAATTTAACTTTGGCAGCACATCACACTCAGCTCAGTAAATTCTGACAGGTGGAAATGTTGTGTACTCTATATTATACTGAAGGAATACCTCAACTTAATTACATTACCAAGAGTCCTAATAAATTTATGATATCAATAAGAAATATATTAGAAGGGAATGTGCTGATGATCACGTGAGGCAAAAACCTCCTAAAAGCTGTGTGTATATATATTTATATATATATTTTTTCTACCTCAGTAAAACAAGAGCCGATGACAATGGCATTTAAAAAAATGAATGACCTGGGTTAAAAGTTAGTACTCAGAAGAATTGCTCTGCGAGGAAATTTACAACAAAGCGAGTGGCCAAAAGAAAATGGAATCGTTTCTGAATCAACTGTGCTAAAAAGTCTCTGTAATAAATAAATGGAGGCCTGGTGGCAATGTTCGCACAGTGTTGCACAATGAAGCATTCAGTGTCTATTTTAATGAGTGTGACTTTTGAGTTTGGAAGTATAGGAGAGTGTAACAGTCGTAGGATCCATCTGTGGTGGTACTTTCCTAAAAATATGTGAGCTACATACAGTACAGCCTGGTACTCACATCAGCTGTAGTCACGTCATTTGCAGAAGTCTCTTATTAAGAAGTGCAAATAGGTAGGCTTGATCATTTATTATCCATATTTTCTGTGTGTGAATACACTCATCACATGCTAAAAATAGGGCACAGTGTTAAAACGATAATGATAATTATTGCAATACAATTACATAGTGTGATTTTTCTTTGTCTTTTGAGTTTGCTTTGTTTACACGAGTTTTATTTCAATTTACACTCGTATATTTCAATGACAGACAAACATTTCTTATCTTCTAATTATTCTCAATGTTGCCAACTGAGATATCCTGCCACCTGACAAGTATTTGTCACACTTTAACAGCGGAAATAATCAGCTATTTTTACTCCAGTCTAAAAAAGCCCCACTAAAATACAGTTTGGTGATAATAGTCAATAATCAGATACAAAAATCCATATCGCGATGATCTTTTTTGGTTATATCACCAAACCCTGCTAACCCCCCCCCCCCAAAAAACCTTCTAATAATAAAGTACAAGGCATTTTTTTGTGCCACTCGGCCTTGCATGAAAACCACCAGACTGCAGATGTGTTAAGTTTAATTACTTCTACTGCTACAAGGGAAGATTTTTTTTTTCTGTGTGTTGTTTTGAATAAAACATTCTGCTTAGAGTAAAATGCTGTCATGGTGGAGGTTAAATTTTCCATTGCAATACTGGTCCCTATTAGTTCTGTATGTCACCACAACTGGTATGTGTGGATGCTGGGCCCTGTATTGTTCTGTCTGTATTTGCCACACATTATATTTTACAAAGAGCATCTTCCAATCCTCCCTCTTTGTGTGTGTGTGTGTGTGTGTGTGTGTGTGTGTGTGTATATATATATATATATATATGTGTGTGTATATGTGTGTGTGTGTGTGTGCGCCCTGTCAGCTATGCCCTCTCGTCACTGCTGGGAGAAGAAGCACACCCGGGCAGCTCTGAATATAGTGGCTAGTTACCATAGTAATGGGATGGTCATACATCTCTCCTCTCTCAGACAGTGATGGGAGTGGACAGGACACGGCGCTATGCTTTTTATCTATGCATTTGCTATTCAGTTATTTCATTCCACAAATAAAAAAGTCAAACCAACCCACCTCTTGGTTTTTCTATATTCAAATGGAGGGGTAAAATGGGAAGTAAATAGTTGGATATGGGGTAATAATTCACACATGGGACGAGAAATAATTGATGTGTTTTGACTGAGTGTTTGTGATTGCAATTGTAATAGCAGCGAGTGTCTTGGCAGACGTCTAGGGTGGTGGGATATGTACATGACGCCTTTCAGATGCCTTATGATGTCTGCGAACCCCTCTGCCGCTCATCAGCAATGACAAAGTGAGAAGCAAACAGGCTTTCACACAAACAAAACGTGCTGACGTAGCATGTGGTCGCTCAAATTAAACAGCCCGGCTTACTATTTATCAAATAAAATCATATTCATACATCACGGCTGATTACATTCATCTACACTCTATTAAATCTTCGTGCTCACTCTATCTGCATAGCCACAACAGTAATTACATTATCCTTTTTTTTTTACACAGAGAGTGGTTAAAGAATTTGCAGATCTGAAATGGTGACAGATATCACTTCATAGTAATACTGAGACACTATGGAATTTATCTACGGTATATATCTAACTGTCTATGTATTCTAATACGGGTATTTTGTCAACACTTATTAACTACTTGCTTAGTTGTGGAAAAAATTGTTAGACCGAATCATCAAAACAATTGCAATTCGATCAAGTACTAACTCCTGTGTGTATCATGTGACTAAAACAGACACAAAACAAAATAAATGAATAAATGATGAATGACGCAATGACATAGATAATGATGTAAGAAGTTAATTTTGGTTTTAATCAAGAAAACATGGAAAATGTATGGATATCAGCTCTGAAATTAAACTATTATGACCTATTTTTTGTTGTTATCATTATATTTGTCTGAATAAATATACATTTGCTTCTACCAGGCATTAAAATGAACTACAAATTGAAGAAAACTAGGATGGACTAATCATTTTTTACACAACTATATAAGTTGTGGAAAAAACAATTACAACAATTACAATTATTACAATTTCCAAAAAGCATCTCACAATAGTCCATAACTATTAAACCATTAATTAAGAGTATGTTTTATCCCTTAATAGCCTGATCATACTGCTACTAGTTGTTGCAAATCAGTCTTTTAAGAGTATGTTCTTATTCTCATTGGAAAATATTGTCTTTGTCTAAAAAACAAAACAAAATCAAAAGTCTCTGAGTCTAATGATGATGCTATATAGTGATTAATAAAGAGCCACTATGATACTAATATGTGACTAGTTAATTGTGAATATGTCCTCCTTAATCATAACTACTATACATGCAATTTACATGCAGGATTTTTTTTTCTTTTTTTTTTTGCGTGTACGTTATTTGCATGTGTGTGCAAAGGAAACAGGACATTGGTAATGGTTATCCTGTCCCTGCTTCCCATGGCTTGTTGACATGAACCAATGCAGTCAGGCACCAATAATACATGAAGAGCTGTTCAAAGGCAATTAGGATCAGTTGTCAGGGCCGGGCCCATTAATGAGTAGGAGTGTGGCAGGGGCCGGGGCAGAGGCACAGCGCCGGCGTACGCGGACGTCTCAGAGACCGATGCACTCTGACAGATCCAGTCCTTCCCCTGTCCTCGCCTGGTACAAGCTGATACCAGCCTCTGCCCACGTGGTCCTGCAGCAGCGGTACAGGAGGATGTAGAGAAGCAATTCTTTGACTTGTGAAAATGTCTACTGCTGTAGCCGGTCAGCCTGGCTGCGCTCACAGCAGGGGTGGAAGGAGAATCTGGATCTGCTTCCACACCACTGTCTGATGTGAACGCCAACATGAATATAAACATACTGAGAAGAAAATGTGCAAAACAAGGTTGTTAACACATTCTGACAAAATAATGAAAAAAAAGGCATTAAAATATTATTTCCTTAACCGAGAAAATAGATTTAAAAACAAAACTAACTGCATTGGACTATGTTTACAAATCTGAACTAAAATCTGCAGAAATTGTTTTACATTTTTATCATGTTATTTCCTACAAAAGCATGGCATTTTAGACAGATGAACGAGCCATTTTTATACCAAAAAAAACCTATCAATGCTAGCTTTTCAACAACAGATGGTAGCATGCCACGCATCTATGTTAGCGTGTCATTAATCTCGTTCAACATTGGTTGGGAGAGATTATTATCATCAGTGTGTGCGTGTGTGTGTCCACAGAGACATATCATGCTATAAACCAATGAATACTTGAGATATCACCATGAAATTACATGGACATATACATGTAGCTAATGCACATCAGACGCAATGATCCATTTGAGTAAAGGTCAAAGGTCAAGGTTGCATTCAGCAGAAAGGTCAAAATCATATTATTGGCTCTAATTCAAGAATGGGTTGTCATAGAAACTTGAGATTGGCACAAGATTAAGATAAGATAGTACTTTATTATTATCATACAATTGTACAATTAAATGTGTCCTCTGCAGATAACCCATCCTTCTAAGGAGAAATGGGCAGCCAGGGGCGGCGCCTGGGGACTCATCTCCAGACGTGGAGCCAGGCTCATGGTCAGTTACGTGGTTGGAGGATTTTTACCCAAACAAACATTTTTTTTGGGGTGATGGGGGAAACCGGAGCACCTGGAGGAAACCCACCCAGACATGGGGAGAAAAACATGCAAACTCCACACAGAAAGGCCTGCACGGTCCGGGAGTTGAAACCGGGTCTTCCTGCTGTGAGGCAAGAGCACTAACCACTCAACCACCGTATGCCGAGATTGAGCATTATGACCAACAGATGGCAGCATGTCATGCATCTGCAGTAGCATGGCATCACGTCCACAAAAGTCAATTTTTTGGAATTAATTTGAATACATCAGTCATAGCTAAAAAATATATATATATAAAACAAGACAAACAAATAAACAAATCAAAAACAGACTGAACTGTTGCGCAATGTATTGACTGATATGCTGCAGTAGTAATTGCTCATTTACAGATGCAAATGAGCATTTTCACTATAATCTGGCAAACTGATGATGTTCAGTACTGATGTGCTCTGTCTGTGCATGATTAGCAGTTAGAGCTAGGTTTAGGGTTAGCTAGGGTCAATTTCGATATTACGCATGTACTTTAGTGGATATATGTTTTCGGACAAGTTCAAAATTTCACACAATCTTAAATATTATTATGAAATATCTGAATGAGAAAATACCTGAGTATATAAAGGTTTTTTTGTGTTTCAAAAGGTGTGGATCAGACGGACAGTGACAGTTCATGTTTTTTACATGAAAATATAACAAAACTAGAAAAGCACCAAGTGAGTGCAGACTCCGCCAAGGCAGACCAGCCCCTCCCAAATGACCCAAATGAGTGGTAAGTTTCACATTCACATCCATGAGTGCTGGTCCGCCCTGACCTACTGAATCAAACGTGTATGAAAATTTCAGCCAATTCGATCCATAACTTTTTGAGTTATCTTGCTAACAGACAGACTAAAAGCTAGATAAACGCCAGCAAAAACTAATAACTCCACCATTTTTTGGCAGAGTAACTAAATTCTTGACAGTTTCAACATGTCATGCCCTGGATGAGTTTTATTATGTCACTGAGACATCCAGTTTTAACATCAACAGAACAGAGCACATGCAAAAGTGAGCGTGACATTGACTAAAGAGTGATTCTCAATGTAATATACAGTTGTCCCTCGCTATAACATAGTTCACCTTTTGTGGCATTGCTGTTTTGCAGATTTTTTTTGTGCAACTGAACTTGCATTGTGCTCTACATCCTGATTGGCTAAGGGACTGTAGACCATTTTCAACCAATCTCCTCCGTGCCGTGTCTCCTGTACAGTTAAGAATGTGTTCAGCTTTTCAAAATTTACATAAATGTTCAATTGCTAGCAGTGTGACTCTCAGGTGCTGTATGTGTAACAGCTTTTCCCTATGACAAAACCCACAATGATGACGAAACTTTATGACAAAAGCACCGACGCTCAAAGGCATCCAAAGGGCAGAGGAAGATGCTAACCATCGCACAAAATGTTGCATGTGTGGACATGCAGAAGGAAGGTACAGGTTGTGCAGCTGTAGGTGCCATGACAGAGTAAATGAATTTTTGGTTCATTACATAAAGGAGGAAAATAACATAAGGACGGCAGCAGCAATAAGTTTGAACAAGGATGCAAAAGGGCTGTAACTGTCGGCAAGAAGACCATGGCAAGGATGGGGTCGACTTTAGCTTTGTGGATCAGTGACAGCAGGAAAAAGACCATTACGCTGGATACTAACCAGTACTAATAACACTGGTCGACAACTAAAATGCTTCCAGAATAAAACTAATGAAATGTTACCTCATTCCAGGTTTTGTGTGTAATCCATCATGTCCACGTGCGTTACATGCAGAAACCAGTGAAATGCAGCCATTTTTTCAAATTAAATATTTGGGCCAAAAAGACTGGTCTACAATTTAAATGTTTCTGGAATAAAACTAATGAAATGTTACCACATGTGTGTTAGTGATAAAGAAATGCTGGTTGGCTCAAGTTACCAACATAAGTCTGGGGGTCAAAATGTGAAATTCTTAGAATTAAAAAGAGAATAGGTTTTAGTCCAAAGGAATATTGGTCTCAGATCTACTTCAAAACACTGTCTGCACATTATGATCCATTCACTTTACAGGTTCTTTCTAGTGGAATATTTACAAATGCATTGTATACATGTACATAAACCACCATATATGTTGAATAACTTCAACTTTTTATCTTATGATTTTGAGTTTTTATCTCACGATTTTGGCTTTTTATCTCATAATTCTGATGTTTTATCACACGATTTTGACTTCACTTTATGCACCTTATAGTCCAGTGTGCCTTAAAATACAGTACATAAACCACCATATATGTGTAATAACACACCATCATATGTATTAAAAACATGAACTAACCGGCACTTTTGTCATTTGTTTTTTGAGATTCATCTTATTAAAGTATGTAAGATTTAAGAGCTTTAATGTCTGAAGCAGATACCTTCTAAAAAAAATGTAGAGCAGTGAAATAGTTTTTTTTTTTAAAGTCACTTATTCCAGGGTATTTTTAGAACATAACCTCTGAGATAAACAAGAGTCTGCTATATTACAGGAGCATGTGGTGTCTGAAAACCTTTTGCCACTACTGTATATTATGCGCACAACACAGATCCACACTTCTATGTCAACACAAATACTTAAACATGGACATACAGCATTTGACGGCACATGACGATACTGTATGTGTGCGCTCAGTTGTTGGTTTTGTTGAGCAAACATCTTTATCTATATCCGTGCCATGTGGGGTGAATGTGGTTTGAATGCTGTATACCTGCTCTGTCAGTCATCTACGTGTGTTACTGTGAGTCAACCTTGGTTCATTCTAATGACTGAACCGGTTTACTCTGTCATCCAGCCAGAGCCCATCACACGTGGCAGTATGCGTCTTTGTAAGAGTCGGCCTCAGGGCATTACAGCCAACGTGCCACCGTGGTCAGGTCTGACCGGGGTTTGATCAGTGTATTTCTTGTGTGTCCAGTTCAAGTGGAGACGGTTGACCTCAATGTTTGGATGAGTAAAAGCCTATGGAGACAGGTGATGTGCATAGGCGGGAGCTGAATCGATTCTCGCTGGGTAGAGGCTCAGAGGTGAAGCCCGACTGTCAGTCAAAAGCTTCCAGTGTCTCCAGACAAAAGGTTCAAATCATTGCGCCAGACTCAGGCTTTTCAGAGAAGCCTCGAGTGAAAAGAACAGGGGGGGGGGGGGGAGCGAACCTGTGTTAACATGCTCTGGTGCAACTATGAGCAACCCTAACCCTAATGTAACCCTAACTACCTGTATCAAAGAACACTGTAGTTTTGGGTCACCCTGAGTCACACAAATGATCAAACCACCGCCACTTCAAGACCCGTTTTTCATGGGTTTAATGACTCTCAGGTTGTTTTTCCACTATCACATAGCAGCGCATCACACGTCTGTGTTGCGACACTGGCCGTCATGACAGAAAAACTTGGGATTAAATAAGAGTCTCTTTGTTTTTATGTCAGACAATAGTCACTTTTCCATTGGACATATGTGCAAAACTTAAATTAAATTAAAATGAAACATTTTTGGAAAATGGTGGAGAATTATATGAACATGATCTTAGGTTAGGGGTGTCCAAATCCAGGCCTCAAGGGCCGGTGTCTTATATGTTAAATGTAAGCAGTTCCACAGTAAAAATAATTAAAATAAGCAGCAAAATGAACAAAAATGGCCAAAGTCATCAATAAAATTAACAAATATTAATAATAAACTGACAAAATAATTAGTAACATGAAGAAAGTGAAAAAAATAAAAAAAAAAATTAAAGAAAAAAGAATAAAATGAAAAGTAAAATGTAAAAAAATAAACAATGAGAAACAAAGTGAATAAAAACTTTGTGTCTTACTTTGTACATTAGTCCATCTATAGAGTTTATTCTACTTTTTTCATATTTATCTCTCTCTCAACTCAGTGTATATTTTTTACTAGTAAGTTTTCATTTTTATTTTGATCAATTACTAGAAATTTCAGATGACCCAACATGTGTTCCTGACCCCAAGGTTGGAAAAAAAACTGTACTAATACTACTACTTATTATTGCTACAAAGAGCAATAGTACGGGAACAAGAAAATAAAGAGGAAGGAGAGGAACAATAACAAGAATAAGAAGAGACAGGCAGTCAAATTAACAGTGAAACTATTAAAAACTAAAGTAAAACCTAAGCATTTTCAAAAATAACCCCATCCCTAACCTTAACTACCTGAACTGACGAACATCACAGCTTGAAGTCGCCTTCAATCACAACTGATCAAACCACTGTGCCTTCAAGACCCAATTTTTCACGGGCTCAATTATTCTACAACTGCTCCCCTCCTGGCCCCACCCCTTCCTCCCTGCCTCATCTCCCCTCCTTCTTGGGTGGAAGTGATCATTTGTTCTTTTATTAAACTTGATAACATCCCCTCGCATTGTGTGAGCGTGCACGCCACAGAGCCGCCCCTACTGTTCTACCCTCCAGCGTTTCGTATTATTGGTGCATTATTTCACGCATGCCCTCCTCTTTTATCAAGCGCTTTTGAAGTAATGTTAATAGACTAGAAAATTGAGACATTTATGAAGTATAGGCTGTGTTTATGAAAAAATCCATAAAGTATGACAGGGGGAGAGGTGAGATAAAAGCAAGGTTTTAATAGATTATGGCAAACAGGGGAGAGGCGTCAGATGCTGACAGGCACCTCCTTCGAGATCCCTCATATTTTATGGGATTAATTTTGTTGTATTAGAAATGAAGTTAAATGTCCTAATTAATCTGTTCGTGCTGCATGAATACCTCCCCTAACGCAGATGCACGCATACACACTGTTTTTTGGCTAATTACTCTTCTGTGGTAATTGAGGTGGATGTACTCTCTAGACGTAGTACACTGAGGAAATTTGGAGAGGTGGGGGTATGTTTGATGTGGTCGTTGTTGGTAGGGAGGCAAGAGGAGGAGTGTGGGGGGGGGGGGGGGGGTTAGTTTGTGCATAGTGGCTCTTTTTACACGATTGAGGCGTTCTTAGTGAGAACAACAAACCATAAACCCAAAGCACTTAGCTTAATTTCTGCTATTCATCATTCGGTTTTTGCTTCATCACGCCACACACCATTTCATATTCAGCCGTCAAAAGTCACAATAAAGAGCCATGAAGTGAGACTGGTACCTTTGATCAATTCTTTCACAACAGTTCTAATGGGAAATACAAACAAAATGTAATATATTTGAGATATATTACAGAGTGATTGCTCTTTATCCAAATAAAAATTGTAGAGTTCTTCAAAACTGATATTTTTTTCCCCCAGGACCCACATTTTATGTAAACAGTACAATTACTAGTGTTAATATAACACTCCACCCATCCACCCATCTATACAGTATAGATGAACAAGTTAAGCAGGAATGGAATGGAATAAAAGTGCCTTTTTTTTTAAAACAGTAAACAGTTGTGGGAATATACCCCCCCCCCCAAAAAAAAAAAGATTATAAAGGAGTTTAAATCAAACTTTTGGAAGTATTGGGGTCCCCAAATACACACATACAATACCAAAGACTCATCCGATTAGGTTCTTACTGTCTACTCGAACTCATCCATACTTGCCTTTCTTATTTGTTAGACATATGGAAAGAGTTAGTTCTTTTACCTTGACATTTTTGGGCTACAGCCTGTGATGTGTCAGTGTCAGCTGTTTGATCTTGGGATCCCACAGAGGACAGCATCCCAGGTGTAGGATGCCAGGCAACAGGGGGCAATAATTGTCCCCTGTTGCCTGGCAATCCAGGATAAAACATCTGATGATGACATGTCACAGGAACAAGTGACCCTTCTGAAGAAAGCTACAGACTGCAGACCAAACATGTCAAGGTAAAAGAACCAACTCTTTTTCCATCTGACTGATGAATAAGAAAAGCAAATCTAGAATAAATCTAGACCTCTTTAATCCATAAAGACCTAACCAGCCACTGGCAACCAAAATAATCTACTAGTTTAGAGTGTTGAATACCTGTTGATCCACTAATTCTATCAAATTATGTGAATAAATGGTGTAATATACAGTTTTTCATCTTTTCATGGCCATCATATATAACCCATGTAGCAACTCATAAGGTAATAATGGTCCATAATGTAATAACTGAAACGTAATAAAAGCTCATATAATAAGTAACAATGACTTATACTGTGAGAAAAGTCGCATTATCACTATTTTTTCCCTTTGCCATTAGTGCAAGGTCAAAGGTGAACTATTTTTAAGTAATGTCTTTGAAGCAATTTATTAAGGCATTGTTACATTATGAGCTTTTATTACATTTTGAGTTGCTATATAGCTGAGCTCATAATGTAATAAGTTATTATATTATTACATTATGGGCTCATGATTTTATTACATCATGATCTTTTATTACATATAAGTTATTACATTATGAACCATTATTACATCATGATGTTTTATTATATATAAGTTATTACATTATGAGTTGCTACAGACCCATTTGAATATAGTTACCATGGGAGTCTGCACTCTCTGAGTGTTTTTCTATCAAAAGCACATCATTCATGTCAGTTTAGTTTTTTTATTTTGTTGTTTTCTTTTTTGTTTTGAGTACATTGAATGACCACTGAGCATGATAAACCATGTGGGAACAATTAGGAGTATGGGGACTTCTATGGTGGGGACGTCTTTAGACAGATCAGATCACCACAGTAACCAAAACACTGCCTAGTTCAGTCACAGATCACCATGGTAACCAACAATCTGTCTAGTACAGTCACAGATTACCATGGTAACCAACAATCTGTCTAGTTTAGCCAAAGATCACCATGGTAACCAAAACTAGTTTAGTCACAGATCACCATGGCACTAGATTTGTTTGTGAGTCCAGGGTGCTCCAATGCTAAAAGAAGAGAGAGAACCCCCCCGGCAAGCCTTGGCGCCCTCCTTGGGGGGCACACCCCACCGTTTAGGAAACACTAATTTAATGTGTGGAACCTCTGTCTACCCGTGGTAAACATGTTGAACCAGACACACACAATACATCTATCCGTCCTCCTTTTTAAGTCATGGGTGATCAGACCTCACTGACTTAGCCTGACCTCTGACCTTTTCATCAAGAGGGTCAGTCATAGGTCAAGTCATTGTTTTTACACACGCAGATATTATTTAAACCTCAGCATCCGACTCATCACTCTCCGCCTTTTTGACGCTAATCGGTAACGTCAGATCCACTTTCCGCCTTGCGCCTAACACCGTCCACTTTGACAATTTTCAAAATCCAATGCAAATCCTATCGTGGGCTTGTGTGAGACGGGCTTCCACAATATTGACTGTCACTCACAATTAGGAGAATGAGGCAAGGGGTTAGTGTTCAGCAGCAACCTGAGGCTAGCGCAGTCAACTCCCCAAACACACCCTGCAGAATCTGATCAGTGAGTATAATTTCCTCGCAAATATCCCAGGGGTGAGCCACTTACCTTAACAGGAAAGAGGAGATGTTTAACAACCACTCAACTGATAGTCTGTCTATTCAGAGCTGCTTTGGCTATTGTATTTGCTTCTGTAAATGTGGCTCCGAAGGGAATCTGAGGGAGCAGGCAGCATTAATTTAAACTGATGTGGGAGGGGGACCAAAAAAAAAAAAAAAGATTTCTGATGTAACTGACTTTAGTGAGTGACAGGTCAAATTTTTCCATCTGGCAACTCATAAATGTAATCATGTGTTATTCGTGCGAGTGTGTTTCTGCATAAAACTGTGGATCATGGCTGAGCAGCCCATGCTCTTTTGTCAGTGTTCTTAATCTAATGCAACTCAAGCTTAAAAGCTTTAAAACTCGTACAAACATCTGACAGAAAATACAGAAATACATCTTCTAAAAGCAGGCTATTGCATGGTATTCGTTGTAATCGCGGTATTTGTTTTGATTTCCACAATAAAAAAAAAAAAACAATCAGAGTTAGTCAATGTACTCACATTCTGTACTTAAGTAGAAGTACAGCTACTGGGGTGAAAAAAATAATCTGGTAAAAGTAGAAGTACTGATTCAACTCCTTTACTGAAGTAAAAGTAAAAAAGCACAACTTCTCAATTGTAATAAAGTAAAAAGTGAAACTGCATTTATTTAGTTATTTTTGCTATGGATGAACAAATACTTATTTAAGCATGAAAAAACAGAAAAAATGTCAAAAAATATAAAAAAAAATAAAGCCTTTAAAAAATATTTACTGTGTAGACAATGTGTTTTATTGGGTCATAGTACTCAGTTTAGTGGGTATGAACAGGACAATTAGGAAAAATTCAAAAGTCATAAATAAGAAATCAAGAAAAAGAGCATAATTATGAGATAAAAAATATCTAAATCGTGAGATAAAAAGTCAAAATTCTGAGAAAAAAAAAAACATAATTATGAGATTCATTCATTCATTATCTGAACCCGCTGTATCCTCACTAGGGTCGCGGGGGTCACTGGGGGCCTAATCCAGCTACAATGGGCGAAGGTGGGGTACACCCTGTATGAGACGCCAGTTCATCTCAGGGCTGACATACATAGACAAACAATCACTCTCACATTCACACCTATGGCCAATTTTAGATTAACCAATTAACCTATCAGTGCATGTCTTTGGATGGTGGGAGGAAACCGGAGTGCCCGGCAAAAACCCACGCGGACACGGGGAGGACATGCAAACTCCACACAGAAAGGTCTGGTGTGGGAATCGAACCAAGGTCCTTCTTGCTGTGAGGCACGAGTGCTAACCACTGCACCACCGTGCCGCCATAATTATGAGATTAAAACATCAAAATTACAAGGTAAAAAAATCCAAATTATAAGATGAAAGTCATGATTTTGAGCTAAGAAATGGATAATTATGAGATTAAAAAAGTCAAAATTGCGATGTAGTAAGTCGCAATTTCTGATTTACTCAATTACGACTTATTTTTCATACAGTCACATTTGTCTAGTTTGAAAAAGTAAGGAGTCTATTCTGAAAATGTACAGATATTTATACAAAAATGTAGGCAGTAAAAGTAAAAAGTTTCCAGAAAAATAAATACTCGAGAAAAGTACAGATACCTAAAAAAAAATCTACTTAAGTACAGTAAAGGAAGTACTTGTACTTAGTTAATTTCACCACTGAAAACAATAGATCTCATCTTTTCTTTTGAATGACACAGAAATGTCTCGCGTCTAAATTAAATTATGCAAATTGAGGCCAAAGACTGCTAAATATGCATTAGATCGCTGATAAATTAGACTAAACCAATTAGTGCCAAGAACTTTGATGCCACTTTTCTCACTATCGATATCTAACATTATACTACACGTGTCAGTCAGGTGATACAACAATATGAAAACAAAGCGTGGAATAAAATCACCGTTTTTGTCTCTGTCCCTCCAGGCTTCTGCTCAAACAACTTCCGTATCACATATTAACATACAATACTCTGAGGGCCCCCCAGCTTTGACATCATAAAGGTTAACTAATTCTTTAAATCAAGTCCGATCTGCATCTGTCAGCTTGCCAGGCCGAGTCGACGTTCAGTCAGGCTGCCATTCCTGAGAGCTGAACCACAGAGACTTGACAGGCCCGGGTGGATAGATGAATAGATGGAGGGAGTTAGAAGGTCCAGCATCCATCACATGACAACCCCTAATGTTGTTACTTTCCGCCTCGTACCAGCCCTCAGCGTGGACGCCTGCAGTAGTCAGCTTGTGCATCCTCCAGAGCCTTGTCCTATCACAAGCCACGTGCTGTCGTTCAAACCGCGACACGCATTTGCATACAAATACAGCTCGCATTAAAAGGATCGACTTTTCAAGCATGATGGCTTTAGTGGATACGCCTGATACAACATGCCTTCGCTTGTCACAATTATGACATAATAATAATAATAATAATAATAATAATAATAATAATAATAATAATAATAATAATAATAATAATAATAATAATAATAATAATAATAATAATAATAATAACAACAATAATAATAATAATAGTAACTGCATCCCTGTTATTTCAAATGATCATTATTATTTTGCATAATCCACAGTTTGTATCAAAAGTAACTAACTGGAATAACACCTTTGATGGAGCTTTTTTGGCTTTAATATTTTAAAGGTGTCATTCTGCTGAAAACCACATTTCCACGCTCCTTTTGGAATCTTATGAATAACCTCAAGTTACCGACACATGCTGTGTTTGCTATGTGTTGTGTGACCTCCACTGGCTGTATTTCCCATTCATAGAAAACAGTACAGAGAAACTAGCGACTCAGAAATAGCCTGTCCACAATACGTCATGTGGACATTGGCGTCACCCATGTGGGGTTAAGCCCGTCCCCCATTGCAGCGAATCTGAAGTAGCATTAGCATTATCATATACAGAAGAAACTTTAAAAAATGGTGGAACAAGCTGGTTCATTTGCTCTCTGTGGAAATAAAGCCTTGTTTTTTTCCCTGCACGTTTTCAAACAAGCGACAGCACCAAACGTAGCTGGATGCTACTCTGGGATGGTAAACACACACAGTGGATTACTTTCCAACTGTTTTCATTGTACTCTGTTTGACCAGTCAGACCCAATGTTGATGTGTTGTTGCTGTTCTACTAGTATGATGAGTTTTTCCAATTAAGGCAGCAGTTTTCATGGTCAATCCGTGTATCATTTGTTCATTCCTTTTCAAAATAAAACCAAAAATGAAAAGACAATGAAAAAACAACTTGTTTCTTCATTATTTGTTTCCAAAACCAAAATGAAAAAATGGATAGTGATGCATTTTTTCAGTTTTCCTTTTTGTGTTTAAATGAATAATAGAAAAAAAAAAAAAACGATAACGTACGGTTCCCGTTTTATCCAATTTTGACCTGAAGCAAATCCTAACAACCAAAATAAACATGGTCACTGGACTTGAAGATCATTGTGGTATACCAGTTTTATCAGTGGTCATATCTTCAGGTTTTAGGGTGACCATCTTAGTTTCCCCAAATAGGACGGAGGTTTACATCTTTGTCACTGTCACATTATTCAATTTGTTTCAAGTCAAAATTGAATCCATTATTAATTTTTCTATTATTAATTTAAACACAAAAAGGAAAAGTGAAAAACTGCATCACTATCCTTATCCTTTTTCATTTTAGTTTTGGAAACAAATAGTGAAGGAATGACTTGTTTCATTGTCTTATTTTTGGTTTTATTTTCAAAAACAAATGAACAAATAATACACAGATTGACCATACAACCTGCTGCCTTAATTGGAAAAACCCATCATACTACAGTAGCAGAACAGCAACCGCAACAACACATCAACATTGGGTCTCACTGGTCAAAAAGAGTACAGTGAAAAGAGTTGGAAAGTAATCCACTTATATTTAGTCCGCATTCAACTGTGAAACATTTCCAGAGCTGTCAGAGAAACACATTTACAAGAATAATTAATTGAGGAGGGTTTCTGTTTCCTGTGATAATAAATAACTCACAGCTTTTTCAAAGAACTCATCATAAAAAAAACAAAAAAAAACTGGACTGACCAGAATGATTGTCTACGCTGGACATAATTAAGACGTTCTAATCAGTGAAGAAGTTCAGCCCCTCTGACCAACTCCCCTTGTACGGCTCAATCTTTCTTTTAATTAGTGATTCTGTTCCGCACACAATGAATACATAAGGGTGTGGGTGATTTGGTCTCAGACAGCAGCTTTCTGCCTCTGTTGTTGCCAGAGTCTTGTCACTGTAAAACTGTCATTAAGATGGAATCGTCGTGGCATTAGTGAGAACAGAGTTGTCTGTGCGCCCGGGCTCACAGCAAGGGGGTAATTGTATCAATATGTAAAAATCTCCAGCCGCACTGAAGAGCTGTTAATACATTTTTGATCAAATGAAGTCAGTGTTGTGTGAAGGAGGAGCAGTGCATGGGGTCGTGCAGCTCAGAGCGAGCAAAACCCCTCTCATTGTTTTCTCAAATTACTTTGGATATGAGTGATCATTAGAAGGATGAGACATTAGAGTGTTTTCCAGAGGCAATAGCACATACCCACAGCTGACTTCAATTTCATGTCTCAATGAGACTCCATTGAGGGAATCAAACATCACGGGGCATGTTAAAAAAAAAAAAAAAAAAAAGCAAACCCGACTCTGTATGTTACGTCTCAGGAATCTAAGCCGCACCAGAGACTCCGAGCTTCGGTGACACGCTGGTGAGATACGCCGTCAAGCTCTGAACGGATAGCTAATCCACACATGTTCTCACTCATAGACAGATTTGGCTGGAGGATCAAGGACAGTGTGGAGGAGATGGACACTATCCTTGTTGACAGTACCTTGACAAGTGTAATCCCATATAATACACACTGGGTAAACAAAACACCAAGCCAACCGTGCAACCGCGGCCCACACTTCCTCTGCTCTGCCTTTGAATTCCACATTCTTTCGAGGTTTGAAACAATATGAAAGAAGTACGATTCATAGCTTTACCAAACAAGTGCAAAAATAGATACGCACTGCCCAGTGTGATGGGGATCCGTATTTACACGTGTACACAAAAGTAGTAATGAGAACAAACTATCAAACAAAGTAACAATCACACGCATCTGCACGAACACGTCAGTATATAAACAGAGTCCAGACACACACACGGTAATCTGAGACACTTGAGTTTCTTTGTGTGACTCAAGCACATCTAAGCTTCACAAGGATCACCGGTGAGATTTACCATTCAACAAATTAATCCTTTGTATTCCACCGGTTACCTATTGCTCACCAATGCTTTTAGTTGGGTTTGCTAACAATGAGTCAGAAGGAGGAAATGATGCTTAAATTAAAGTTTAAAGGAGTGGTGTTTTGCTTATACTAAAAGGAATTATGCATTTCTAAACATTTCCCTGTGGTCTACCTAAATTATAAATTCTCTGTTTGGGTCTGAATTCTTCATTCATTCAACTCCATAGGTCCATCTTCAACACTATTTCTCTGTAAACTTCTGTTAAAGGTGGTTTGGAGCGCTGGCCCTTCAGATACAAATAAGTCACTTTTTGCCCCGCCCCTCTGCTCTGTGTTATTCAACCAACAACTGAGTATTTTAGGTAATTGGGTCAAAGTCTGGACATATTTTTATTTTTTACTACAACAAATGTTTGTTGGATAGCTTTACCTTATATGTGCAAATGTTATAACTAGTTATAGACGTAACAATTTAAACCTCCTGTTATGTTACGAGTCAAATTGACCCGTTTTAAAGTTTGAACATCAAACTGTATCAAAATGTATATAAATATAGCTTTGCAGCAGCTGGAGGGTTCAGATCCAAACTTTTTCAACTGCCAGGGTCCAAATATACTAATGAACCAAAGACTAATAAAAGTAGGTTTAGTTAAATACGACCCCTTTAAAGGGTAAAACCATTGGATTGACTTCCACCTACCCACAGAGAGAGCCAGTATTTTCCTCTGTGCTTCCCACAAAATTTATGTCAGCAGTGTAACCCACCATCACTGAACCCCCCCCTCCCTTCCCGTTTCCCTCCAGTGGACCTTTGAGGCTTACCCTGAGGGCCTGGCTGTAGGGCCCGATGTTGGCTGGGGCCCAATGGGACAGGCTCTGGACATGCAGGGCCTCTCTCTGGTGAAAGCAGCCATCCTCCTGGGGCGATGTCCAGTCATGTAGGAGGCAGTCCATCTGCATCAGCTGACCAGCAGGTAGAGGAGCCTGGACGCAGAGCCTACACCAAAGGAACAGGAATGAGGGATGAGGTTGGGGATTATATTATTACCCTGGTCTACAAGTAAAATGCTTCTGGAATAAAACTGATGAAATGTTACCACATGTGCATTACTGATAAAGAAATCTCAAGTCTTAAATGTTGGTTGTATCAAGTTTCCAAGATAAGTCTGGGGTCAAAATGTGAAATTCTTAGATTTAACAAAAGAATAGGTTTTAGTCCAAAGGAATATTGTTCTCAGATCTACTTCAAGACACTGTCTGCACATTATGATCCATTCACTTTACAGGTTCTTTCTAGTGGAATATTGTATACATGTGCATAAACCACCATATACACCATCATATATATTAAAGACATGAACTAACCAGCACTTTTTAAATTTATCTTATTAAAGTATGTATGATTTATCACATTTAATGTTTGAAGCAGATATTGAAAAAAAATGTGACAGTGTGTAACAGTGTGATAGAAAGTTGGATAAAATAAGAGCAGATTATTGTTTTCTTAGAGTTTAATTCAAAATTTTAAAATCCTGCTAGATAGAGGAAAGGTTTTCTATGTGTGCACACCTTTACCTGGCTGGGGGATTTATGTCAAAGTGTTTCTTATAGACCGTGTTGAGCAGACCAATGTCATCCATGTTCTTCAAATACAGATGAATGAGAATGATGTCCTTCATCTTCCAACCTCTGCTGTCTAACTCACCTACAGACAGGTGTCAAAAATATATTTAAAAGGACAGTTATTACAGTAAATGCTGGTAAATTGCAATTATACAAAACTCTCACCTTGGCTAGCCTATGTTACATGTATTTGATACATTTGGCTTAATTACTACATATAATTAAATGTATTATAAATCTCTCAATGCCTTCTTAAAATAATATCCTAAGTAATTTTTCAATCAAATACTAAATTTACTTTCATGTTTCCTGAAAAATGAAAAAAATTAAATAAATGAAAGGTATGTTTTGTCTTGACCAAATGACACAGAGAATTCATATTTCATGTTCTTTGACCCTATTTTCTTTCACAAGGTGCACAATGTAAATAGGAAAGAAGTGACTCACTGTTATATGTACATCTGTATCAGTGATGCGCAGGTTATATATACGACCCACTACTGAATGCTGTTTTTAACTAGCTCACCTGCAACTCGGACCACAAGAAATATATTTGAAAAGGGCACACCTGACCCACTTCTCGACCCACATTTTCAAATGTAGTCATTGGTCTTCATGTGTTAAAATCTGATGTCATTGTTTGTAAGTTAATCATTCAAAAGTTATATTATATATATATATATATATATATATATATATATATATATATATATATATATACATACAATTTCAGCCATCCAGTCTATATTTCTAGAGCTCTTACTGTAAAAGGTAAAAGTGCTTTAAATTAGTTTAAGTTCAGACTGCAGAGACTGTATGTTATTATTTTATAGCTTTCATAAATACAGGCACAATATATAAAAACATAAAACAACAGGCATCAGACAGAGTTTGGAAAAAAAGAGAGTCAGAAACAAAGGTATGGATTGTCAATCCTTCAAAGAGAACCTCAGTTAAAAATAATGATCATTTCTCCATGTTCACAACTGTGCACAGGAGAGTACCATCTGCTCCCACTGGTTAACATCACAAAAATGTCAAAATCCGTCGTGCACAGACAAAATCAAACGCCCAAGTCTTTCTGCAGAATGTGGTGAGGTGTCCCAGACATGAAGTTGGTTGTTGTCCATTAGAAGAGTGAAAACAGTCCATGTTACGACAAATGCCCGAGTGACATTCCCTCCACGAACTGATACCTGACATCATATCACTAGCATAAAAGACAGCCAACCTCCAAAGATTCAAAGATTGTTTATTGTCAAGCTACTATATGCACAGGACACAGAACAGAGATACCACTTTTCTGTCACTCTGTGATCAAATGCAATGCTTTTTTTTTTTAAAGAGGTAAAAATAGAACAAGTATAAAGAATAAACTAAACTAGAGCCTTTTCCGGCGCTGGCCCAAACCTTTGGAATTCACTCCCCACTACCATCCGCCACTGGTCCGACCTCAACACTTTTAAAATCTAATTTATTTAAGATTGATTTTAATGTTTAAATTAATAGACAGACAGGCAGACGGACGGAACAAAATTCAAAGTGCTCTCCAGTCAGTGCCCCACTTATTAAAACACAGACTTAAAATGACTAAAACTCAGTTAAAAAGACATTTATAATATCATGCACACAGAGTCATTACAAAGAGACATTCAACAGCGTACAATCATGTCTATTTTGCACATTAGTTATAATTTTATTTTGACTGATTTTAATATGCAAGTGATTTATTTTCCATTCTTTGTTTTTATTGTGGTTGGTTTTTAAATGTATTGTATGTAAAGTGTTTTTGAGTGCCATAGAAAGCGATATACAAATACAATTTATTATTATTATTATTATTATTAGAACAAAATATAAAGTGTTTTAAGCTTCAAGAAAACCATCTTCATTCCATATTTATACCTGCAAAGCCAGACATATAAATATATTTTTAAGATACACAAACTAAAAATGATGTAGTGCTTCTCACTTATTCAACTAAATTTGCAAGTCCACCTGACAGGCTTGTCACAAAAAACAAACCCTCTGTCTCTATAGTATGAAGTGCTTCGCTCACAGCTGCGCGATACCTACATATTTAGCCTGTTTAAACTGTCATCATTGTAGTTAAGAGGTGGATGGTTCAGTGGATGTGTTTCTTCTGACACTGAAATACATTAAAAGTGCTTTGTGAAGTGTTAATGGTGTTTGTCCCCTTCTGTAAAGTGCAGTCTAGCACAGTATGTGTGCACATCATAGAGTCTGGATGCAAACACCGGAACAAGAGCTCAAAGCAAAGCCTTTCTCCCTACAATGATTTGAAAGAGCTTCAAGTTTGTTTTTCCTTTGCCAACACTAGCGTCTCAGACTACTTCGCCCTCATACAAAGAGGTTGTTCATTAAATATTAACTTGTTTAATATTGTCTCTACTCTGTGAAGGCTGTTCAGCCGAGCACCACGATAAACATTAAATATGCTTTTCATCTTTTGCTCCTCTTTCTCCATCAAAAAAGAGAACGAGGGGAGAAAAAAAAAGACTGAGATGCACTGTAAAGGCGTGTGCACTCTTAAAATTCTGCAGGGCAAAAACAATAACCCACCCAACGTGCATGTTTTAAAAGGAGGTTTGGTTTAATTTAAAGAGCTTGTCCTTGTTTGGTGGCCGACTAGCAATCTGATTTTTGTGACGGATGACACCTTCGTCTGCTGGGTTGACGAGTGCTATTGAATAAGGAACGACTTTTCAACCACACCTCCTTATGTGTGCTCAGCTAACATGGTGGAGAAAAAAAAACAAAACAAAAAGAGACCCAAGAGACAAAGAAGTTATCCCTGTGTATTTCTCTACATTGAATTTTTCAGTCCTCAAGTGAGATGTGCAATAAAGTAAGCCCTGCAGATTTAGTTTTACTGAGCTGAAATAAACATTGGACAAAAGAATTCTAAACCATCTTCCACTGATCATATCAAAGATCTTATTTTTATTTGATTATAAAAAAAAAAATACATGAAAAGGTTAGTTTACTTGTGTGTGTGTCATTCTGTGTGTCTTTCATGTCTGTGATTTCAGAGGAAAAAAAAGAATTTTCAAGTGCAGTTTTTCCTGCACATGCTCTATCCAAAGGCATGTTGACAACTCTGATACTGCACGTTCTTCTAAAGTTTCAACTCACTGATATCCCTCTTTTCGCTTACTTTGCAGTTGTATGAAAGCTGCAGAAGTCTGGTTCTGGATCCCAGGGTCTTGGCTCTGAAGGCCGTTGATGCCAGAGATCCACTGATAACCTGTAGAGCTTCTCTGTGAACAGGAGGGAAGAAGATCTGCAGAAGGAAGAAGTTTTGAAATGAGTCTTCACTGCAAAAAATATAAATCAACATTGTATTAAAGATTCTTGACTAGGAATGGACGGTATGGCCAAAAATGTATCCTGGCATAATTTGAGTCACTATTTGGTATACAGCATATGTCACGGTATAGTAGTTTTATAGGCTACTATACATAAATAATAAATAAAGTATAAATGTCACCAGAACAATTTGTTAGTGGTCATATCTCCAAGTGCAGTCTTCCATATTTGTGTAAACTTTCTTCATATTCATAGCACAATACATCTCAATGTTAGCAACTGAAGCACTTAGCATACTAAAGTTAGCGAAATTGCTAATAAAATTGTAACTGAACAGTCATTTTAGTTGCTAACACTAGCCAGATTCCATGAGTAATAGTAACTTAACTGGACATAGGAACATACAGTTATTAAGGCTGTCGCACTGTGCTGAAGTTAAGGCAGTGTTAACATTTAGCACAATTGTTTTGTTGTCATCATAAACTCTATGGCTTTAGCTGTTAGCTTGTTAGCTCGCTTTTCAGACACCTTGTAAATTAAATTGTAGAGTCCTGAATTGAAAGACGTTGTCATCGTAAACCACTACAACCAATAGTACACTACATAAACTATATGTTTTATATTTGTAGCTTATTTAAATTAAATGCTTCTGTTAACACAGCATCTAGGGAAACGGTGGTGCTAGCTGTTTCTTTGAAGTAGCCGACGAAGCGAACGTTGGAAACTTAGCATTACTGCCATCTACAGGACAGACAGTAGAATGGTCTGGTAAAAATGTCAAGCGTGGACAAAAAAACCTCATAAGGTATGCCGCCCATTCCTACTCTTGACCCAAATTTACGAGAATATATCATGTATTGACTAGGGCTGTCAAATGCTTACAATTTCTAATCATAGTAATCATAGGTTTGCTTTGGTTTAATTTTGATTAAATATGATTAAATATACATTTTTATTCTATATCACTGCTCTACAATTTTTTAGAAAGTATCTGCTTGAGACATTAAATGTGCTAAATCTTACATACTTTCATAAAATATATATAAAAAAATGAAAAACATGGATATATGCAATTAAATTGTTTATTCAACACAGTTTGAACAAAACAACTGAAAACTAAAAACTGTACCATTGAATTGTGTTAAAATGTTTAATCAGATTAGTCACGATAATGGATTAAGTAATGCATTAATTTTGACAGCACTAGTATTGACATATATCTACATTTGTATTGACTGCCCCACTTTCAAAATACTGTATCCTTTTAGCATTTTGCATACTTTTTGTCTTGTTCTATCTTTTACATCTATTTTTGCATCTTTTATTCTGTTTTTTATCAGTTTTATGTCCATCATGTTTGTTCCTTTTCATCTTTTACATAATTTGAAACTTGTAACATTACAATTTTTGTCCAGTTACAGCTTTTACTGGTGTTAGTTTTCAGCGGGAGGTCAACATTTATACATTCCTCATGAGAATCCTTTCTTGTGTTTTAAATAGAAAAATCAGTTCACATGTCAATTTCATGCCATTGCCTCAGCCACTATAAACAGCATATTTGATCTAATTTTGACCCTGACACTATGTTTGGGAAATGCAGAGTTAATGTACCAGGCAGTGCAAATGGGATGGAGGGGAATCTTCACAACAAAATCTTTTAACCGTCTTATTGTAACTTCAAAACTAAGGCCATTATACACTGACTGACTATTTTAATTTGATTTGTTGGAGCTTTTAAATTTAAGAGTCATAAGTTTTAAACTGTATATAGGTTTAAAACCTATGCAATTAGGCACTATAATAGACCTGCATGTGTTAATATGTTCATATAACATTTATTTATTTATGTACCATGCATATGTATAGACATTGTTGTATAAAACAATACATGCCAGATTTTGTAAAAAAAAAACAAAAAAACCCCAAAAACTAAATTCCATTTGCAATCCCACGACAGGTGACAGAACAAGACATAAAATCAAAATGTGAAATTCTTAGAATTAACAAGAGAATATTGGTCTCAGATCTACTTCAAAACACTGTCTGCACATTATGATCCATTATATTTACAAATCCATTGTATATATATATATATATATATATATATATATATTTATATATATTCAATGAGGCTGTGGAAGACAACTCTGGAGGCCAACTCAAAGCCAATTCCACAAGTGAGCATCAGATGCGGCATTTACCAAGGAGATGCTCTGTCCCCCCTGCTGTTCTGCATAGGCCTAAACCCCCTCAGCCAGATCATCTCAAAGAGTGGCTTCGGATACCAGTTCCGAAGTGGAACATCCATCAACCACCTCCTCTACATGGATGACATCAAGCTGTATGCCAAGAATGAGCGTGACATTGATTCCCTAATTCACCTCACCCGGATCTACAGCAAAGACATTGGGATGTCATTCGGACTAGATAAATGTGGGCGGATGATATCTAGAAGAGGAAAGGTGATCACGACTGAAGGGGTTGACCTACCTAAAGGGAATATCACAGATGTGCAGGAAAGTTACAAATACCTAGGGATCCCACAGACAAATGGTAATCATGAGGAGGCAGCTCGGAAGTCAGCCACAGCCAAATACCTACAGAGGGTAAGGCAGGTCCTGAAAAGTCAGCTGAACGGCAAAAATAAGATCCAGGCCATTAACACCTATGCCCTGCCAGTAATCAGATACCCAGCTGGGATAATATCCTGGCCACTGGAAGAGATACAAGCCACTGATATCAAGACAAGGAAACTCCTTACCATGCATGGAGGGTTCCACCCCAAGTCCAGTGTCCTGAGGCTGTACACTAAGCGAAAGGAAGGGGGCCGAGGACTAGTAAGTGTCAGAACTACTGTCCAGGAGGAAACGGCGAACCTCTAGGAATACATCAAGAAAATGGCCCCCAATGACCAACTGCTAAGTGAATGCCTCAGGCAACAAAAGCCCAGTAAGGTTGAGGAACCAGAGGGGCTATCATGGAAGGACAAACCCTTGCATGGCGTGTACCATCGGCAAATTGAGGAAGTGGCTGATATGGAAAAGACATACCAGTGGCTGGAAAAGGCTGGACTAAAGGACAGCACAGAGGCACTACTCATGGCTGCACAAGAACAAGCCCTGAACACCAGAGCAATAGAGGCCGGGGTCTACCACATCAGACAGGACCCCAGGTGTAGGCTGTGTAGAGAAGCCCCTGTAACAGTCCAGCACATCACAGCAGGGTGTAAGATGCTGGCAGGCAAGGCATACATGGAGAGGCATAACCAGGTAGCGGGCATACTGTACAGGAACATCTGTAAAGAGTATGGACTGGAGGTCCCGGGGTCAAGATGGGAGAACCCCCCAAAGGTGACAGAGAACAAACAGGCCAAGATCCTGTGGGACTTCCAGATCCAGACTAACAAGATGGTGATGGCCAATCAGCCTGACATAGTGGTAGTGGATAAACATGAGAAGACAGTGGTGGTGATAGATGTAGCAGTCCCCAGTGATAGCAACATCAGAAAGAAAGAACATGAGAAGCTTAAGAAATACCAAGGGCTGAAAGAGGAGTTAGAGAAAATGTGGAGTGTGAAGGCAATAGTGGTACCAGTAGTGATCGGAGCATTAGGGGCAGTGACCCCCAAGCTGGGAGAATGGCTCCAGCAGATACCAGGAACAACATCAGAGATCTCTGTACAAAAGAGCGCATTGCTAGGAACAGCTAAGATCCTGCGCAGAACCCTCAGGCTCCCAGGCCTCTGGTAGAGGACCCGAGTCTGAAGGAGACACCGCCCAGGTGGGGCGAGAGGAACATTTTTTTTTTTTTATATATACACACACCTTATTTTGCGGACTATAAGGCGCATTTAAAAGCCTTCAATTTTCTCCAAAAATGACAGAGCGCCTTATATATGGATCAATTCTGGTAGTGCTTAGTGACTTGGAATGTTGACTTTTTATCCCACAATTTTGACTTTTTATCTCATGATTTTTACTTTGTATCTCATGATTTTGACTTCACTTAATGCACCTTATAGTCCAGTACGCCTTACGTATATGTGAAAAACCCTAAAAAAAACCACATTCAGTAACAGTGCACCTTATAATCCAGTGTGCCATAAAATATGGTATATAAACCACCATATATGTGTAATAACACACCATCATATATATTAAAAACATGCACAAACCAGCACTTTTATCATTTGTTTTCTGATTCATCTTATTAAATTATGTAAGATTTAGCACATTTAATGTCTGAAGCAGATACTTAAAAAAAAAAAACAATTGTAGAGCAGTTCTATCAGTTCATATAGAAGTAAATAATATGAATGAAACCATAATAACCCCTGCGAAAAAATCCAAACCTAGAATTTCTAGAAATAAGTTTCCATTTTTAGAACAGTAGTCAGTTGGATGTTAGTGTTAGCGGCCGTCGGTGGTATTACACATTAAGATACTTCTGTACTAGCTCCAATTTGAAGCTGCGGTTGTCATTTGTTGTGTAAGAGGTGTAATTCATGCATAGGTGGCTTCTGTTAAAAGAGAAATGAATGCAAAGACTGTCACAAATCACTGGAGCAATGACAGCTCTTGTCAAACAATCACTCAAAAACACGAGCATCATGATGCCGGCCGAATGACACAGATTCAGAGAGCGCACGTTGCACACAGATATCATCTGACACACCCACACGCATAGAGACATAAATACACACTCACGCATGCATGTCAGCATGTGCAAGTCTCACAGTAAATGAATCTCACCATGGCCCCACTGACAACTAAGGTCACAATTTGATGTAAATTCTTGCTGGTTGTCTTCAGCTTGATCAGCATATTCCACCTCCTCAGTCATCTTGTCAATGGCGCTCTGGCAAGGACAACTACCATGGGGCAAAGCTCTCGCCACCACATCCTGCAATAAAGCACCACAGGGAATACATCAGGCCAAAAGCCCGGCAAAGAGCGCAAAGCCTTTTGCAAAGACAGACAAAACGCTGTATAATTAGCCAACCTTTTCAATACCCCATGAAGCCGACTGTGTGTGTGTGTATGTGTGTGCATGTGTGTCAGTCTTTCATGACAAGGGCCCAGACGCACATAACTTCAAGGTGAATGAATATGAAACAACATGCTAACATATTCGTGGTTTAGGCGAATAGGGAGTGGTGTTTTCTGATACTGTAGATTCAATCATACTGGCTGTCAATCAAAACTCATGACTGGATGTATGAGACATGTTTTGGGTTTCAACCAAGTGGTATGTTTTTTTTGTTTTGTTTTGTTTTGGTTTTTTTTGCTTGTGTTTACTTACACTTTGCCTCATCTTCCTCTGCTCCTTTTAAATAACAAATCATTAGCATTCTCTAAGGCACACATATTACCTGCCAAATCCTGCTGGGGCGTCACGCATTTAAATACATATTTCATATTTCCTCAACGCTCGTCTCACCCTGCCCAACACTCATTCACCCCCCTCATCTGCTGTCAACCGCATTACGCCATATGATAATCAAATTAATTATACTTCAGCCCCTCTCTCCTGGCCAGCATGAAAAATAGCTTGACTAGCATTAACGGAGGGCAAATGATGGTGGTCCATCCCCACCCCCAGAGCCTGGTGCCGTTTCTTCTAGTGCTGGTGTCACCGCGGATCTGTCACCCTGATGAGAAGAGTTTCAGAAGGCTGAACCAGGGCAGGTTCTCCCCTGGTTGCCCCCCCCCTACCCCATACACACACACACACACACACTACTGTCTCCCTCCCCTTGCAGGCTCTGGATCTCCCTGCTCTTCTCCCAGCAACCTGGGGGGGGCCACAGGGTCTGCGGGAGTGTGTGTTGTTGTGTGATGGGGGTGGGAGCGGCAGAATCAGGAGGGGGGTGGGAGGTGAAAAAAATGCTTAGCTGTAGGGTGTGAGGCTGCAGGGTGACAGAAGCTGTGGGATGGGGGTATGTTTTCTGTCCATAACATCCCCAGCCCCCAACCCAACATGACTGTACACATGCAAAGCAAAGGCGGCAAATAGAAACATGCGCGTGAACCAACACCATATTAAATCACTGTATTATGGTTAGAATACATATACTACACATAAATATCCCATTTACCCTTGAGATATGAGCTTTTGTCCAAAATTATTTACAACTGAAGAATATTTACAGTAAGAATACTGTTACAATTAGGAATGGGCGGTATGCAAGGTATTACACCTTATGAGGTTTTTTTTTTTGTCCATGGTGGACATGGTATCATTCTACCGTCCATCCTGTAGATGGCAGTAATGCAAAGTTTTGAATGTCCGCCTGCTACCTCTAAGAAGCAGCTAACACCACAGCCTTCTTAGATGTTGTGTTAGTTGAAGCATTTCGTTTAAATAAGCTACAAATATAAAATATATAGTTCATTTAGTGTACTATTAGTTATAATGGTATGTGATGCCAACGTATTTCGATTCAGGACTACAATTTAATTTACAGGGTGTCTGAAAAGCGAGCTAACAAGCTAAGAGCCAAAGGCATGACAGCTATAGAGTTTATAATGACAACAAAACAATCATGCTAAATGTTAACACTGCCTTAAATGTAACACACTGCACCAGCTTTAATAACTGTATGTTGGGGTGTTCAAAAACTTTTTTCCACTACTATAAATTTAATAATATGAAGTGGGTTGACAACCAGCTGGGGCTTCACTTAATTGGACAAATGATGTGAATCCATGTCCCACATATCTGGTGTTCCATCTGACAGATTGAATATTCACATACAGTGTAAATGCGAGGCGTGAAAATGTAAAATGTATTCATGTTCATGTCACAGTAATGATGAAAATATGATTTATTGTCAGCTTGAAACGTGACTGGTCATTTATTTGACCCCCCCCCCCCCCCCGCCAAAAAAAAAAAAACCCCGATGACACAGTTTGACTTGTTGTCAAAATTAGCATGTTTTTATTTTTCCTAAACCTGCCATATGTATTATATATGTTCAATATTAAGTTATGGCATGGTGAGCACATTAGTTAAACTCTGCTTTAATGGGAACATTTCTAACTTAGACCATAAACACTAAATATACCCACTGCATCCCAGGGTGTCCCATTTCACATAATACACTCCTTTTTTTTTTTTTTTTTTTTTTTTTTTTAGAAAGTATCTGCTTCACACATTAAATGTGCTAAACCTTACATAATCTGAATCTGAAAATAAATGACAAAAGTGCTGGTTAATTTATGTTTTTAATATATATGATGGTGTGTTATTCCACATATATGGTTGTTTATGTACATGTATACAATGGATTTGTAAATATTCCACTAGAAAGAACTTGTAAATTGTTGTTTTGTTAATTAAAGACTTCCTAACTTTGAGATTTCTGAGTACAAACTCCATAACTACTCCTGCTTCTGATGCACTTACTGAACTAAAACTTAACTGTAAGACTGAATCAAAAAAATTAAATCAAACATGAAAAGTGTGACACTACGAATGGGCGATATGGCCCAAAATGTGTATCCCAGTATAATTTGAGCCACTGGCGGTATACGGTCTATATCACAGTATAGTACTTTTGTAGGCTACTATACATAAATAATAAATAAACGATAAATGACATCAGAACAGTTCCTTAGTGTTCATATAACTCCAAGTGAAGTGTTTCATATCCATGCAGACATTCTTCATATTCATAGGACAACACATCTCAATGGTAGCAATCACTGTAGCAGCATTTAGCATGCTAACGTTAGCGAAATCTCTAACAAAATTGTTTGCTCCTCTGCACAGTCATTTTAGTTGCTAACACCAGCCAGATACCATGACTAACTCAACTTTAATAACTGTAACATACAATTATTAAAGCTAGCACAATGTGTTAAATTTAAGGCAGTTTTAACCTTTAGGACAATTGTTTTGTTGACATCATAAACACTATGGCTGTCATGACTTTGGCTGTTAGCTTGTTAGCTCAATTTTCAGACACCCTGTCAATTAAATGGTAAAATCCTGAATCGAAATATGTTGGCATCACATACCATTATAACCAATAGTACAGTACATACACTATATATTCTATATTTGTAGATTATTTAAACAAAATGCTTTTGCTAACACAGAAGACTGTGCTGCTAGCTGCTTATTAAAGGTAGCCGGCGGACATCTGAAACGTTGCATTCCTGCCATCTACAGGATGGACAGTAGAACTGTAGGGCAAAAATCTCTACCGTGAACAAAATACCTTACATACTGCCCATTCCTATGTGACACCCCTACTGTGTATTCACAAATACAAATACGGAGGTACACAACAAGCAGCACCTGTCAACAGGATCATTAGTGAGCCTGAAGGTGTCTTATTAAAACTGACATTTTGTAGTAGAGCAATTAAGAGAGCAGCCACAAATTAGTGCAATCATGTCTTAATCAGATACTGACAAAAACTTAAAGTTTACAAAGTTATCTGTTCTTGCAGGGAAAGTAAAATGTTCCTGAGTGTCACTCTTCCAATCTGCGAAGCCCCATTCAGTTTCTTCCAATATACCAAAAGCCAATTCCTGCCGCCTCCATGCAAACCCGCCCCCTCCCGCCTGCGTCTGCTTACCCAGCTACCTGAATGCAAAACGCCTTAATGTGAGCAGACATGTTTATTAAGCTGGGCCTAGTTTCAGGCTGCAGTGAATATTGCAGACGTCAAAGTAGGCCATGTGGGGCTAGAGGAGAGAGAGCGAGGGTTGAAAGGAGAGACCGAGAGTGTGAGCGAGATATAAGCCCTCTGGAGGCTGATCTGAACCCTTCCCTCCAGTGCTGTGTTTCTCCTCTCCTCGACAAAGTTATCAGGCACTAAAGGGTTTTGTTCTTCTATTTGTTTCACCCTCGGAGTGGTACTAAAGTAATCAAGCCCGAAGCGGTTCAAACTTTGGTGCGATCGAGCGGCGCGGATCTTATTTGTGCAACGAGTTTACGTTCATGGATTCTTTCAGAAGTTTGACTCACGTCGTGTTTGTTCTCGGTGTGCATCTGGGTGAAGCGCAGGTAGCCAACTGGAGCAAAGGCATCTGCTGAGTGGATCACTGTCTCTGCTGCATCACTGCACAAGCGCACACACACACACACACACACACACACACACACACACAAATTGATGTATGATGGGCTAAAAACTTACTTTCCAAAAGTTACAGCAGACCAGATGCTGAGAAGTGTAACTGTTATGGTTTTACTCACATGACAATCTTCTTCTTGAAGAGAGGGCAATCAAGGGTCAGAGTTTCATATTCACCTCCTTCTCCGCAAATATGGACGCCATACTTCTCAGACAGCTACACAATGAAGAAAAAACAACATACCTTTTTAAATATTAAGAAATGGTTACATTTTACACAAGAACACACACTTTTGGGTGCTGTTTGGTGACACATTATAAGAAGTGTACATTACACCAGTCACCAATTTTCTTTTTAGAAAGTATCTCCTTCAGACATTAAATGTACTAAATCGTACATACTTTAATAAGATGAATTAGAAAACAAATGACAAAAGAGCTGGTTAACTCATGTTTTTAATATATATGATGGTGTGTTATTACACAAGAGTTTTATTACAAAATGTGGCATATTATAAAATGTGCTGTTATTGCAAAATAGGGTAAAAATGTTATTTAAATTACACTATTATTGATTTATTACATTATATTGAGTTATTGTTTGTTCAGTATTAATGATCAACATTGTAAATACAAGCTGGATTGACTGTACATATCCTGACCTAGGAAATTCTTACTTGGTGCTGTAATAATCTACACCTGGCTCTCCTGCCTTCATACATAATAATATACATTATATAGACTAAATACACTGGTCTACAATTTTTTGGAAAATATCTGCTTCAGACATTAAACATGCTAAATCTTACATACTTTAATAAGATGAATCAGAAAACAAATGACACAAAGGTTGGTTAGCTCATGTTTTTAATATATATGATGGTGGTATTATTGAAAAATAATTTGAAAGATTGGTCATTTTACCCCTAAATGGAGTTTTGTGGATATATTTTTTGTCCCACTGCCACGGTCATATATTAATTGTGTTAATGCGTATTCCAGGATTTCCATATTAATGGGATTACACTGCTCAATTTTTTTTTTGAAAGTACCTGCTTCAGACATTAAATGTGCTAAATCTTACATACTTTAATAAGATGAATCAGAAAACAAATGACTTTAGTGCTGGTTAGTTCATGTTTTTAATATATATATATATGATAGTGTGTTATTCCACATATATGGTGGTTTATGTACATGTATACAATATTCCACTAGAAAGAACCTGTAAAGTGAATGGATCATAATGTGCAGACAGTGTTTTGAAGTAGATCTGAGACCAATATTCCTTTGGACTAAAACATATTCTCTTGTTAATTCTAAGAATTTCACATTTTGACCCAGACTTGTCTTAGAAACTTGAACCAACGAGCATTTAAGACTTGAGATTTCTTTATCAGTAACACACATGTGGGAACATTTCATTAGTTTAATTCTGGAAGTATTTTACTTGTAGACCAGTGATACCAGTAAAAAATGTGCCCAGTTATCATTTAATAATGTTGTGTGACGTTAAATAAGATCTTCATTCATACACTATTTGTTACTCCAACCCCCAAAAGGAGAGAGGGATATTTGGTTTGGGTTTCTTTTTGTCTGTCTGTTTGTCAGCAACTTTACCCAAAAAGTACTGGACCAATTACCATGACATTTTCAGAAAAGGTGTGAGGTGGTCCAGAATAGATCCTACTAAAATGTTGGTAGGTCAAAGGTCACAGTCACCAAAAAAATATGTTTCGCAATGATAAGACATAGGGCAAATCAGGTAAAATGTATGCAAGGGTGAAAGGGTTTGTTGTGCCTGGAAACACTTCTTAACATTGTAATAATAGTGTATTAATAATTAACAGTAATGAAGTAATGAGAATCTACTAAACTAGCTTTATTAATGGTGTTCATATTACCAGAATTATTTATTTATACATTATTTAACAGTTTGTAAAGATGCTGATAATTCTACACAATGTACCTTAATGAAATGGTTTAGTTGTGATTTTCATTACATATAGTATTTTCTCCAATAGTGGCTCAGGCTTTTATTTAACTCAGCTGCACAAAGTAGCAGGCCTTTATTTCAGGGAAACTTGTATTGTCTTTTTTTAATTTCCTAACTTTAATAAATAAAAGGACTGTATTTAGCCTGAACCCTTGTTTTGAACCCTTGCTTTGTGATGTTAAAAGTACTGCGATACTGCATTTCGACTTTCAACAAAAAAGGTGCTTCATTACGATTCCAAAATAAAACCCTGTGGTGTTTTAGTAGAAATTATTTATATATGTCCCTGTCGGAAATGGAAGTTTATATAAATGACAGTTTTTTTTTCCTGCAAGCATAACACACACACCTGCAGTAACCAAAACCAATTAATAATTATTCAGATATATGATCCTGAATAATGTGGTTAAAATGAAATAAATGCAATAAATATTGTGCTTGGCTCATAGCATGTTACAATGTTTTACAATAAAATAAAAAAGAATATACATACATATGACAATGACAAAAGTGTTGGTTAGTTCATGTTTTTAATATATATGATGGTGTGTTATTCCACATATATGGTGGTTTATGTACATGTACACAATGGTTTAGTAAATATTCCACTAGAAAGAACCTGTAAAGTGAATGGATCATAATGTGCAGACAGTGTTTTGAAGTAGATCTGAGACCAATATTCCTTTGGACTAAAACCAATTCTCTTGTTTCACATTTTGACCCCAGACTTGTCTCAGAACCTTGAACCAACCAGCATTTAAGACTTGAGTTTTCTTTATTAGTAACATACATGTGGGAACATTTAATTAGATTTGTTCTGGAAGCATTTTACTTGTAGACCAGTGTTATTAGTGATTAATAACTCATGTTAAGAGCACCCTCATTAACAATTAAATAACACCTTCGCCAAAATCACCACTGCTAAATAATTACCATCAACATAAGCTAATAGTTGATGTAATATTCATGCTAATGCGGCGTACATGTAGAGTCACTCTGTGAGAAAATGTCAAATTGAGCAGAATAAATGCGATCTTTCCTTAATAAAGAGCCCAAACCATTTGTGTGCTTTCAACAACGTTCATGGCACTGAAATCTAAACTTCAAATTTAGACTTTTAACAACTTTCAACATGGCGCATTAGGGAGTAAACACAGTGAGGTAGTGCAATCAGAGTTGAAATGGGGTGATGGAGTTAAGGAGCAGTGCATGACCTGTTTCAGATAGGGCTCCATGTCAGCCAGAGGTTTTCCTAAATGCTTCTCTGGATCCAGTCCTGGCACCGAGTAGGAAAAGCACACAAAGACATATGAACATACACACATTGATACACAAAGACGGGGAGGAGTACACAAACCCCCGTTGCACACCGACACAAATATGGAAAGAGAGAATGAGAGAGGTCTGATCAGGAATGGCCGACAGTGATTGGAGATGACAGGCGGGGAGGTTTTACGGGCAGTCACACAAACACTCACGTAAACCTGCACCCTGGATCTATTTGTTTGACTTTGCAAGTAGTGTACACACATCTCTCCGGGTGAGGGCAACAGTTTTCAATTGCTGGCCACACAGACCCCCCACACCCCTTGTAACCCCCCCCCCCCCCCCCAATTCCTCATCGAGTTCCTTTTGAGAACATAAACTCTAGAAAGAGATCTTGTTTATTTGCCTTTTCCCTCCCCTTCCCCTGAAATTGGGCATGGAAGTGACTCACAGGCATGGGAGAGAAAAGAAGAAGAGGAAGAGAAGGGTGGAGGAGAGCTTTGTATTCATACCCAGTGGTGCCACACTCTTAAAATCCAAGCACACTGCCCCTCACTCACACAAAAACACCAAAAACAAAAAAACACACTTCTTCAACATGCCATCCTGCCCTTTTAATAATGTACAGTAGAGCATAGCTTCTCTGAAAGATTATCACTTTGATAAGCTCTATTTAAGGATTATGTACATATTAGAAGAGGGGGTGGGGGGGGGGTGGGGGGGGGGGGCGTGCACTTCCATAATGAGCTCTTTATTCGGTTTATCCTTTGTGACACTAAATCCTGATTTTTGTCTTCCGGACACATGTTCCTGATGGCAACATGCTGAACTCTATCTCACCCTGTAAACAACTCCACTCACAAAAAAGAACAGGCACACACTTTTCCTTCTCGACATTCCTCATCGTTCAGAACAAAAGACAAGAGCCCAGGTGTTTGGAACAGTGAACGCAACAATGAAAACATAACACGTGTGCAGTTTTCTACACATCCTCTTGATGCATTAAAATATATACATGCATTTATATGGGTGGTGCAGGGGTTAGCACTCGTGCCTCACAGCAAGAAGGTCCCTGGTTTGATTCCCACACCAGACCTTTCTGTGTGGAGTTTGCATGTTCTCCCCGTGTCTGCATGGGTTTTCTCCAGTTTCCTCCCACCATCCAAACACATGCACTGATAGGTTAACTGGTTAATCTAAATTGTCCATGAGAGTGATTGTTTGTCTATATATGTTCAGCCCTGAGATGAACTAGAGACTCATACAGGGTGTACCCAACCTTCACCCATTGTAGCTGGATTAGGCCCCCAGTGACCCCCGTGACCCTAGTGAAGATAAAGCAGGTTCAGATGACAAGATGAGATTCATATGTATATCAAGATGTTTTATCTCAGGGGTGTCAAACTCATTTTATTTCAGTCCAATATGATCTTAAATGGGCCGGACCAGTACAAAAAAATAACAGTGGGCCTGTTTACGTGACAGTTTTTATTCCTGTTCAATTCAGAATAAAGGTTAATTCGTCTTTAAGATGACCATGTAAACACCTAATTCCAATTGAAATGACTATTCTGAATTAAACTTAATTCTGGATAAAGTCATTGGTTTATTCCACTCTTAATTCTGAATTTGATAATTCCGCTGACATGTAAACAGTTAATTCCTCTTTAAAATTATTCCTGTCATTCTCCTGGCTCCGTCTTCACAAAGGCAAAATAGATAAGCATAATCATTACACAGACAAGCATATGATTACGAGGAATTAAGCAACTAGGAACCAGCTCTAAAAAAGAACCGGTTCTCTATTCCCATCCCTACTCACCAGTTGTGTATGAATGGTGTTCAATTTTAATAATGGAAACGTCATTCTTCAGATGTACTACTATCTTTATTTTAATGTAAATAGACTCTCCACCAGGAATCCCAATAAGTATTCTACACTAGAGATGTTAATTCCTTCCAAAAATAAAGTCTTTCAAATCACGCAATTAAAAAAAAAAAAAACATCAGACACTAGTATGTGTTGACTGGTGGTAGACTGCAGTTAAATAATGAGCTAGGAAAAAATACTTTAACACTTCTGATACTAAAATAAATGACTTCTAACACTGTGATTTTTATTGAGGGCTGATTAAATCCTCATGAGACCCAGTAGGTAAACATTTTCACCATTTTACATTAAACAATTTCCTTAACACTTTAACTCCTGAGACTTAAGTAATTCCACAGTAAAAAATAAAATAAGATAAAATAAGCAACAAAATGAACAAAAACTGCGAAAGTGATCAATAAAATGAACAAAAATTAACGTTAAACTAACAAAATAATATGTAACATGAGCAAAGTTAGGCAGTAACAGAACACAATTGAAGAAAAATAATAAAATAAATAAACAGAACATAGAAAAAAATTAAACAAAAATAAGCAACGACATCAACAGAAACTAATAAATATTCACAAAATAAAAACAAATATGAATAATGAAGTTAAAACATTTAATAAATGTCTAGTGTTGTAATTTTAATTTGGGCATTTTCTTTTTCTAAATCAGTTGCTTTTCAACACCGGTACATCAGTTCCACGAACAAAATGATCAGTAAAATAACACCAAAAAAAAAACCTTGAATTATTCAGAATTTTTAAACTACGCATCAGGGGTTAAAGGGTTAATTGGAAACAAAATGATGCAACAGTTATTTCAGATATTTTTTTCCCCTTTTTTTAATGCATAATACATTTTATTTTTAAGTAAAACTGTGTAACTCTTGTCCACTACAGAGGACAAAAATGCATTGCTGGGTCTCAGGAGGATATAAGACACTGGCAATGAAAGGACATGAATATAAAACTGCAGAAGTTAAGGACAGAAAAGATCTGAACGTGGCTATTTTAATGATTACATATAGCAGCGTTTCCTCTATCTTTCTGTCATCATTACCAAGTTTGTGATGACCTATACAGAATGACGTGCAGTTGTGACAGCAATGCCATCGCAATCGGACAAATTTGTTGAACTGTGCCTGGAAATCCAGTATAGCGGCTCTATTCTAAGGCATCGCATAATTCTACTCATCAGCACGTCCATGTGTTTAATTAAAGGAACAAAGTTAATCGTATAATGTGAGAATCTCTTTCCTCTCATAGCCTGACAACCTCAAAGGTTAACGTGTCATCCTCCAGACCCCATGGGGAGCAATGGATGTGCGACGAGAAGATGTGAAGGAAGGATGTCGTATCCCATCCCTGGGTTCAACTTAATCCCAGCTGCGGCTCTCCCGCGGGGGGCCCCGGTGGTCCGGCGCTACCGGGGAGGGAAGGAGGGCCACGATAATGGGGGAGGGAGGGAAGGTAGAGTGCGGAGCGAGAGAATGAGGAAGCCCTTATTCTCTTCCCAGGGGATCTTTGGTCTTAATTAGTGTGAGAATATCTAATCTCAACATCCTCTCATCTTAACCCTGCCACAAAGGTAATAAGGAGAGTAGAGAGAGAGAGGAAAAAAAAGAAGCATTAAAATTCAATCCCATTTAAATATCCGCTTTAATTAGTCATGCCTTTTAACAAATTTTAATAATTGGCTCTAAATTGCTGAGGGGATGCCGTGATTTTAATATGTTCATTAACTTCGCTGCTTTTAAATAATACATGATACACGATTTGATATTTACAACGAAGGAGGAGGACAGAAATGGACTCAGATGGGAGTGAGTGATAAAATGATACAAGGATGGCATTAATGTGGAGGCATTCTCCCCAGACCACTTAGCACTTGTATGAGTGTTTTCTTAATTGATGCTCCTGACTCTCTTAACAGTTGCAAATTGAAGACAAGTGGAATGAACTTGGGGAGAAAACACGCTTTGCCAAGTCTTTTGGAGTAGCCACTGGTGCCGGCCTTCAGCGGGATCACGCCACTCATTTACATGATCTTCCCATCTCTGTCTCCTCTGAACCTGTTTTACAACTTGACCTAAACCCAATTACCTAACCTCATTATGCCACATTAAACCCAAATAAGCCCGGTAGAAGCTGCCATTAGTCTGCCGCCAGAGACAGTAAGACCGCACTTTGGAGAGAGAAGGAGCTTCCCTAAGAGAGACTGAGAGAAATGGCTCTCCTTTAAAAGGGCTTTTTACCTCGTATTATCCTATAAAACTCCAATTAAATTCAGTGAACTTTAAAGCCAGGGAGTCCAGTAATGAGGAGTGCATTTTTTAAGAACCTTGTCGACATTTAAGGGGGATGGAATTAGTGAGGAATAAAAAGGTTTACCAGGAAACTCAGATCCATTTAGACAATCGAGTTTTTTTTTTTTTCTGCATAAAAACATAATGAAACAAGGTAAAAATGTAAAACTTATGGTGACTCTCTTTGCTATTGTGCTCCGGTCTGTACTAACTTTACAGATATGCGAAATATCACCTTGAATTGTTGATTTTAAATATTTAACATGCTTTTTTTTTTTTTTTTTTTTTTTTTTTTATTCCTCCATGTTTGTTCTCCTTCTTGGCCTAGACCCTGAGCTGCTTCATGAAAAAAAAGGGGGGCTCATCCAGGATTGGAACCCACAACCTTATGCATCAAGAAAAACAAACATGTTCAAAGTCAAATAATTTTGTAAAATCAATCTTGGTTGAAGTAGCCTTTCATTAAAATAGTCAAAGTAAGAATTTCACTCTAGATTATGGTGGTATGGAGAGATAATAAAGGGGCATTTTTATTAAGCTTTAGATGCATAAGTGGGGTCAAAAATTACCAAAACACTTGTTTTTGTTTTTCGCAAAATATCTTTATAATTCAAAATTTGTATAATTTTATATTTCATGTTTTCCTCAAATAGGTTATCTTTGACATGAGGCTATTTGGATTTGTATGCACTGGAAAAAACTAAATATTACCAAGTATATTTTTCTCATTTATAGTATATAGTCTAGTAGAGTCTAGTATATTTAGTATAAAGTATATCTAGTACAGGGGTGGGCAACCTGCGGCTCTTTTATCCTTATCCTCTGGCGCCAAGTGGCTTGGGAAAAAAAAAAAAACCAAGTATTTAATTGAAGTGTATTTTATTTGTGTCAGTTGTTTTTATTATTTTACTCCTAAATTGGAAGATTATTGTGATCTTGACATATTAAACATTTAATATATTTTATTGTTTTTCGTCACTCAAAATAAACGTCAAACTTGTGGAAGCTACTGTTTACCCGGCAAAACACCGTCCATTTTTCACAACTTTCAACCTCAGCGATGACAAGAATGTGTGGAGTGTGGGGAAAAAAAACATATATGACAAAGTCCCACAGGAGCATAAGTTAACTGGGCCTGGAGTGTCTTTGCTTTACTCTGGACTAGTGTAAAGGTAAGAAAAAGATAAGATACATATACACACATACACACACACACACACACATATATATATATATATATATATATATATATATATATATATATATATATATATATATATATATATATATATATATATATATATATATATATATATATATATATAATTTATTTATTTTTTGACAGGGATGATTTCCAGTGAACTGAAAGCCTTTTTTTTTTTTTTTTTTACAGTTTACAGCATAAAACACATTAATTCTATTTGGGGTCAATTTGAGCCAACTCATGTCCAAGTGTAGGTCCTGCTAGATCATACATCTATGGGTTAAATACAAGTTGTTGTTATTGTTGAATATTATATATTCAATAATATTTCATTATATATTAGCAGAAAAGTGAGTATGGTTTTTCACAATTTATGAGGTACACTTTAAGTATGATATGCGTAAATGCTTATATGCTTATAATATTTTTTTTGAAGGGCCGCATGAAATACTGAGGACTCTCTAAAAGGTAAAAAGTCAAAAATATTGACAGTTGTGATAGCGAAAATAAAAAATGCAAACACAAGTTTTCTGTTTTTTAATTTGTTTTGTCTTCATAGCGTGGACAAAGGTTAAGAACAACACTTTTTGGAGTTAACTCTTGGACCAAAATCAACAGGGAAAAACATATCTTTGTGAACTTCCTTATAAAGTCAATAGCAATTATTTCCAGGGTACACTTTTGTACTAAGTCTTTTTAATGATCATGATTGGTTTTTGTCCACCTTGGAGATGTTGACTGATGGAAAACCACAGCATCGAGTTACCTTTTTAATTGAAACTGCTTGTGGTTTTGCTTACTGAGCCTAATGCTAAATTAAAAGCTGTGAGATTCTAGATACTGTCTGAGCTGAGCTGAGCCGAGCGCAGTATCGCAGACATCCGCAGGTTGTCTTAAGATCTGGCGTGCCAGCTGACAGCTCGGCTTTAATCCCCGCCTTCAGAGAGAAAAGGCAGAGAAAATTGGATTCATGATGTGTAACATTTTAGCCTGTAAATGGATGAAATAAGCATCTCCTCCCTAGTAGGTGAAGCTGCATCAGCCTTTAAAACAACACAGTCAAAGACCCCCGCCAAAACAATAGCTGTTCACTATCACCTAATCTTCGCAACGAAGGGGAGAAATACACAACGGAGAGTAAGAAAGTAGGGGAGGGAAGCAGCACCGAACAAAGGATGATAAGATTAAGGTTATATGTGAAATTTGTCAGCCGCTTATCTGAAATTCAGTGTCTGTGAACAGAATAATAGGCAGCATGAGTAAGTGCAGCAATCACATCAAGATGAAATCTTTCCAGGCCAACAAATCAAAATGGAAACCAAAGTGAAGTGGAGTAAATTAACCAATGGAAATTAATACATTTGTCATTAGTTTTAAGGAGCTCAAACAACAAGCGTCTTCCAAAACTGCATTAAAAGTGAATACAGCTGCTGTAACTTTAGCCATTGGTTTAGAAACTGCTCTTTAAAACACTTGAATTGTGCCCATTTTGTAGTTTTTGGTGACCTGGTGATGATATTTGGACAAGAGCAGGTGAAGAATAAGGTGACCAATGCCAAGCTAGCACGTTTGTTATGTCACTCAGTATGTTTTCATGCACTTTTGCACAATTGCACAATTGCACAAATGCACAATTTGAATTATTGCTGATTAAGGACTTAAAGGGATAGTTCACTATTTATCACATGAATTTGTATAGAATCAACGTCTTCACTCTGGTGCACCCACAGTGACTTACCCCCGACAGTGTCCTGTGAGTCGAGTTCTGGTCCAGTTTTGGTCAAAGCGAAAGTAGTCCCGGTATACAGTATGTCTATACCGTGGACGAAAAAATCTAATCTAACCCTCAATGGGACTACATCATTTATAAATGACACTTAAAAACCTGCTTTAAACAAATAACACAAGCTTCTAACCAATCATATTGTACCATAAATTTGAAAGGATTTAGAATTTAACTGCACTGCTTTTGATTTTTGTGGGGGTTGAACCACATTTCATTTGTAGTCATCCATTCAATCTTATGTTCGTCAACTTTTCAGAATTCATAACTCACATGAATACTTTTTTAGGTATTTTTCATGATGTGTTTTTCAGTCACATATGTTCATGGATAATGAAGCCATTGTTCTTTTATCAATTGTTTTTTACATTAAGATTTCATGAAAAAATATATACCCTAATGGGACAACGTAATTTATAAATGAATAAATACCTCAAAATAAAGGTCAATTTTACAAAGTGAGAAGAGGAAATTTACTTTAGGGCTTAAAACAACTTCAAATCAAAGTTCAGTCATTTTTTTTTATGAATTTCCTTAATAACATCAGTTAGAGTTTATTTATTTTATTTTATTTACAATTTATATGACAAAATGGTTCAACTTATTTACCTCTACACTGTAAAGCCAAATAAGCTAGCAGAACTCAAAACATTTAAGGCAATCAATTCCCTCAATTATTTTAAGTTGATGAACTTAAAAAATAAAATTTTCCAGAACTTAAAAATTAGATGGCATGTAACTTAAACCTTCAGATAACAGGTGAATTAAAAGTGCTCATTTAGCTCAAATTAGCTCAAATGCAGCTAATTTGACTCATAGTTTCCTATTACGGCAAATCAATTCTTTTCCGTTCTTAAGACTTAAAAATGAGAGTTTTCAAACCACTGGAATAAGTAAATATTCAGACCATTTGCCTGAATAAATGGACTGCACTTACATAGCACTTTTCCACCTTCATGATGCTCAAAGCGCTTTACATTCACTCATTCACACACCTGTAGGTTTCTAAGGTTAGGTCAGTCCTACTGGGAGACTAAGTCATGGTTCAGTGTCTTTGTCCAAGGACACCTGGACATGTAGACAGCCAGAGCCGGGACGTGACTCTTCAGTCATTGGACGACCTGTTCTACCAACTGAACCACAGCCGCCCCTGAATAAAATTACTGTGTTTTGTGATTGTAATTTTTTGGTGTGATAGATATTGGTGGTTATTTGGAGTGTTCTGAAATTGTATTTCAGCATCTACTAGTACATAATTTTTTTTCAATCATCCTTATTTGAAACAATAGTAATAACAGTACAATTTCATTCTCAGTATTTAATGACTTAATACCACTATGTTGTACCTCACCTCTATTGTTAAATCATGTTCACTTATATCCACAATAGTTGCCCTTAATAAAAAAAAAAATAGTTGGAAGTACTTAAAAAGAAGAACATGTTACAGTAACTTAATACATTTGAGTTAGTAGTACTATTTCTGAAACTTTGAGTATTCACAATTGAATATATTTAATTATTCTGAACATTCAGGTTTACAGTGTGTAAAATATAGGCCAAGATGACATTTATTTTTCATATATATATATATATATATATATATATATATATATATATATATATATATATATATATATATATATTTATTTTTTGTATTATATGTTATTTTTTGAGAGCGCAGTTGACATTTACATGGAATTGCTCCTCTGCGATAAGATTGGACATTTCAACATGGGGGGGGGTCTACGAGGGTCGACCTGCCAATCTCAAGTGGCCAATTAAAGAAAGAGCAGATTTCTACATTCAATTTTCAGTTGCCTCTTAGGTCTGATTAATTTATTCTGCTTTTTGGCAAGTGACTTAAAAAGAAACTTGTTCAAAAAAAATAAAAAATGATACCTTCTTGTTATGGGTTAGCAACATTTGAGTGGATGTTTTTCACTGTCATTAAACTCAAGATTGAAAAAAAAATGAGGGAAAAAAAAAAAGCATAAATTTGAAGAGAAGTGTCATGTCGATCACACTGAAAAACATCTCAGCGAATCTTAAATATCGGTGAACGATAACTGTCCTTTAGCTATAAGTTGAACTAAATCGGTTAAGCGAGAAAGGTGATCAGTCCAAGCTAATTTGCGACATAAATCTTTTCTTAAAGCACAAAGGCTAGATCTATGTGAAGGGTAAAAGATCAGACAGTGATAAAAAGGCTTTCCGGCGGACAGACCTTGATTTCACACATGCCAATTATCTGTAGAGCTGAGGACCAATTACCTGCTGATCCTGTGGCCTCGTACACACCTTCACTAATCAATCAATTAACTAGGAACATGAATATTTAATACTGCCTTTTAGAATTGCCAATTACCAAGGTTAGTTCAAAAGATACTGCGTTATACAGAGATAGTTCCCCCAACAAAAATATGCATTTTCCTTTGAGAGGAATGCTTTTTCTGCTAATTAGGAGCATTTCCTGACATTCATGGGCTTAGCTGAACTTTTTTTGCTACATACAATTTGGCGTCTTCAAAGACTAAAATATTCTTTCTTTCTTTTGTGATTTGAGGCAGCCATCAGCACGCAAATGAACACTCGTGGAGAATTCACTTCGAGGATCATCCCGCATTTGGACAGCTGTCTTTTCACTACGGGGATTTGTCATCAAGGAGTATATCCACCCTTAAGTAAGAAAGGAAGAAAGAAAAAGAAAAAGAAAAAAAACTCTTATCCTTTATCCGTTCGCTGCTAATTTCTACCTGTCCTTTTAAGTACCTGATGAAGTCAAATTAATCTTGAATGACTTCCCGCTTTTCAGAGCTCATGGAAAAAAAAAAAACAGATACAGCAATACAATTGAATACAGAATATGATACATGGTGTTTGCCGTTTCTCCAAATTTAAATTCCAGACTTTCCAAAATTTCAAACTGATATTTTTCTTCACTCACGACCTTCACTTGACATACTTTTATATTTGTGTGTCTACTGACGACTTCATTGGTTGAGATTGTACCACTGGTGTTCATTAGAAAAGTTAATTTTTATAGACGTTAAACCCACAAATGTAATTCAACTGTGCAACTTTTAACGTAATAATCCCACAAATGTATGGGTGTGTATTGTCACCTGTCTGATGGACAGGTGACTTGAATTAGCCCAAGACTTGAAGACTTGAATTAGCCCAAAATAAAATAAAATCTTAAATAGAGAAAAAAATTGGTATGATTATCTTGAAATAAGATATTCCAGATATACTGTCTAAAAATAAGCAGAAAAAAACCCATTTTATACTGTATCGTTTATTTATTTTATTGTAAAAAAAAATAAAATAAATTTTATATATATATATATATATATATATATATATATATATATATATATATATATATATAAAAATCTGCCATGTGAAAATTATCTTGGTAAAATTTCTTGAAATAAGATTTTTAAAATCTACTGTCTAAAAATAAGCAAAAAAATTTATCCATCTTAAATCACTTTAATTAATTTAAATGATTCAGCAAAAAATCTTGCATGAAACAAAAAAAAATCTCAGTATGAATTATTGAAATAGGAATCTGAAAAATAAGCACAAAAAGAATATTGAATAAAAAACTAATTGTTTTTTATTTAAGATTATTTATTTTTGCTGTATTCTTTATTTCATTTTATTTTAAATCTTTGAAATAAACATAAAAAAATAAAAATAAAAACTTAACCTTTGCCCTGTCAGAGTTGTTTTTCAATTCATGCTGTCTACTGAGGTAAATCCCCTTCCAAATGTCTTTCTGTTGTTCGCACACACAAACACCGAAGGCCACCAGGTACGCCCTGTGTCACCCAATCTCCCCTAAACAGCACACCTCGCTGCTCAGACCTGCTCCCTCCAAAGCTGCAATTATATGAGCGCTGCCGAAAACGCCCTGAGCGCTCGCGCCCCTATTCAATTCTCTCCTTTCTAATTACCAGCGCCTCAGGACAGGTGAGGAGTCAGGGGTGATAAGATCTTTCCTTTTAACCTGTAGCCAAAATACACATGCGCACGTACTCACATAAACACCTACAGTGGAAAAAGAAGAAGAATACACACTCCCAGGTACCCCAGGTGATTTTCCTTTTTAATTATAATCTTCCAAAAAATGTGGAGAATTTGCTTTCAGACAAAGTTGTGTTTGGGGTTGAAATCTCGGTGGAGGCGGCTGGGTTAAGGTGACTCAGGTCTTTAAAGGTGTGTTTGTTTTCTCTACAGAGGGCTCATTCGGCATTATGATTGATCAAGCGATTATAATGGGGGTCAAAGCTGTTCGGACAAACAAAATAAATAAACGTGTTGTTTGTCTTGTCAAGGTTTCATGGTAGTGTAGTTTTTTTTAAAAAGTGCTTTTTTGCATGCAGTGTCTGGCAAAAGTTTGGAAATGTTTCATCTTTTTCTTTATTTACATGCAGCAAACTATTTTAAATGTATGGAAGTAAATTTTGTCACCAAAGATATGAAAATAAACAGGTATATATAAATGACCGAACCTGCCATATTATTATTCATATTATTCATATTCATATTTTCATATTATTATTATTCATATTATCATTCATATTAATTTATTCTTATTATTATTCTTATTATAATGATTATTATTATTATTATTATTATTATTATTATTATTATTATTAATTATGCACATGTGACTTAAACCACCTATGGGCCATAACTGAGTGCATTTATGCCAGAAAAATTCGATTTGTTTTTTTAAATGGTGCATTGATACATGTCAAAACATGACTGCCATTCCATAGTTCTACACAAACATCACCTCTGACAAGACAATGACCTGAAACGTACACCCAGGCTTTGTAAAGGTCATCCAGAGAGAAACCAGCTGGCTGGAGCGTTATCTATCATGGAACGGCTTGCCAGTTACCTGATCTAAATCTTATTGAACTGCCTGAGGTCAGAAAGAAATGTCCAACCAGCTCAGAAAACCTTTGGCAAGTTTTACAAAAGCCGTGGAAAAGTGGTGAAACTACACACTGCAAAAATCTGCTAAAGTGTATTTTTCTCATTTATAGTCAAAATATCTCACAATCACATAAAGAGTAACTTTTCAGTGAGATATAGGGAGTTATTTTAACACAATATATGTGGAAAATATTGTTTCCAGAAAACTTACTAACATCATTTTCACTTCTTCCGTTGGCAGTTTTTTTTTTTTTGTTAAATTTTGTATCTTAATTCAAGATTTTTTTCCTACTTAAAGGTGTCATTCCATCGTTATTTCATTAACATTACTGTGTTCTCCATTGTTATTGAATACATTGTGTGTTGATTCTATTTAAAAAAATGTCAGGATTGCTTTGTTTCCAGCTGTTCTTGCTCGGTAGAAAAATTATTACAACACAGTTTACCCGGTACTTCCTCATACATGTCCATGATGCGGTGACGAGGCGTCTCTGATTGGCTCAGAATGCAGGAACACTCCTCCCTCCCCTCTCGCTGTGTGTGTTTACCTTTGCCCAAGTAAAGTGCCATTGCTTGTTCTGAAAACATGCAGGGAAAAAACTAGGCTTTATTTCCACGGAGAGAACATGAACCAGTTTGATCCGCCATTTTTTTTTCAGGTTTGTGCAGCAGCTACTGTGGTGTCGTCTTCTCTCGTAGATGCTAATGCTAATGCTACTTCAGATTTGCTGCAATGCGGGATGGGTTTAACCCCGCGTAGGTGATGCTAAAGTCCATCTGACGTCAGACAGACTGGCTTTTTCTGGGTCCCTCGTTCCTCTAGTTGTTTTCTGTGAATGCGGTATGCAGCCAGTGGAGGTGACAAAACACTTTCAAAGGCAGCATGTGTTGGTAACTCAGGGTGACCCATTAGATTCTAAAATGAGCGTGGAAAAGTGGTTTTCAGAATGACACCTTTAATTCAAGCAAAAACAAAATCTGCCAATGGAAAAAGTGAAAATTATTGCAAAATTATCGAGATATAAAGTATTTATAAATAAATATTTTATATCTCGATTTATAAATAAGTACTTTATATCTCACTGAAAATTTAGTCTTATTACTTCTGCCAAGGAGGTTATGTTTTCGCTGGAGTTTGTTTGTCTGTCAGCAACATTACTCAAAAAGTTATGGATGGATTTTGATCAACTTTTCTGGATGTGTCGGGAATGTGACAAGGAACTAATTATTAAATTTTGGTGGTGATCCAAAAGAGATCTTGGATTCTGGATCACTTTAAAATGTATTCTCCATTTACCACAATTTAAAATTTCAAAGTGATCCAAAATCCAGGATCTCTCTTTCTTAACGGATTGGCCTTTCATCAAAATGGGACCGGTCTCGCGGATATCACAAAATGAACTCTTTGCAAAAGGAGTTTCCGTATCCATCCTGATGGGTATCCATGTGTGTTCACACCCACGTTATGACCACATGAGAACACTTTTTTACAATTGTTGTTGTTGAAACTGTTGAATAAACATGTTAATTGCATATATAATAATATCTTTTGCATATGTTTTGGATATTTTATAACATTTTTGGTCTTTTCTTTCTGTATTTTATGAGACTTTTTGAATATGTTTGGAATTTTTCATCACTTTTTTGTATTAGTTCTATCTTTTGCATGAATTTTAGTGGATTTTAACATGTTTAGTAATTTTTTTTCCTCCGGGAAATTTGCATCCAAAAATGTCTTCTTTTTTTAAAAAACCCTCCCCAAAACAAAACAGTATATATAAAATGTCTTGATGATGATTAATTTAAATCAAACCCAAGCAATCATTGTGATTATTTTTTTAATCATTTGACATGCCTTGTAAAAACTTTAAGGGAAAACCCACTTCCAAACCCTGCTGCTATTTTTAATTCTAATTAGTATTAACCTTAAACGCACACCTATGTGGTTACAAATGTGTCTGGATGAAAAATTATCTTTGACTTCTAAACAATAATTAAAACCGTGACATCATCTCTGCTCTGACAGGCATCTGCCCGGTTCTATTATTTATTAGCAAAAGGCCTTTATCATGAAACCATTAAAAGTGAGAAATGAGCGCTGAAAATAAAGTACCAAAGATAAATGGCTTGACAGGAGCATACCATGAGGGGTTATTTGAGCATTGAAAGATATGCAGAATATCCCGTTTTCATGCTCTGCTCGGGTCATCATTCAGCCATGGACCCCTTTTTTTCGATTGATTGCTACCAAAGGTGACAACAAGCACTTAACAGCACGTAAACAGTGTCTACATGATGATCTATCGCCGTGAGTAGTTTCGGAGTAAAAAGAACCATTTGTAGCAGTAATTATCATTAATCACCGGCGCCGTCAAAAGGGATCCGGCTGCTCTGTCACGTAGATACAGGTAGGAATCTTAACATCATGTACAGAAGAGGAAAGTTTTTTTTTTTTCTTTTACTCCCTCCTGTTATTCAGTAATCTGATCTTCCTGTCCTCAGGCTCCAAAACAGGCAGGTAGAGAGCAGCTGACACCACATTAACCTCTTCGCTTAGTGTTAAAGGAGTGAAAAAAAAAAAAAAAAAAAAACTAAATGAGAGACATCGGATTTTAATCTTCGCTTCATGGACCATGTATTTCTGAGATACGCAGAAGCAGAAAAATCTGTGTTTTTCAGAGACAATGGGGACATGTGTCGCTTATTGACAGGTTGCATTAATATGAGGGGCAATCACCTGTGATTATTTCTCAACTGCCAGCCCTTCCCCCCTTTTTTCACCCACCCATCCAATAACACCGCACACTTCTCTAACACCCCCCCACCCTCCCCATTCTTCTTATCTTTTCATATTGTTCTCTGCTTCAATACGTTCGCCGCTGGCACAAGTCTCAACACTGCTGCTAAGCCACAGATTAATGATTAGGGCATTACTCTGCTCGTCTGCTTTCTCTTTTTTCTCTCTCTGGTGACACCTCCTTTTTCTCCTCCCACTTTTCCTTACTTATCCAAGTTTTGTCCCTTCGATCCCCTTCCCAAACACAACTTAGCTAACCTCCAGAGAAAGTATAAGGTAGAAAACATAGAATAGAATAGAATAGAATAGAATAGAATAGAATAGAATAGAATAGAATAGAATAGAATAGAATAGAATAGAATAGAATATGATAGGATAGAATAGAATACAGGGTGTCCCATAAGTCTGGATACATAGGAGACATAATACATTCCATACATATATGCTTCCATACAAAGCTAAAAGGCAGTAATTTTTGGGTGAAAATGAGTGATTGTGTTTTTGCAACATTCAAATCATTCTTTGTCATTTAATAAAATATCTCATCTCAAATGTCTGTCATTTTGGAGAAAATTGGTGAGTGTTTGTACAGTAACTGCAAAAAGTACTAGTAAAGCAAAGTAAAAAGGCACTAAAGACCATTACTGTGTTCTTACCTATGACTATTTAGGACCCTGCCCCAATAGTTTACAGTCAATCCCTGTATTAGACTGAAACAGATTATGTAATTAAAATATTTTGCACTGGACTATAAGGCACACTGTCAATGAATGGTTTTTATGAAGGTTTTTCATATATAAGGCGCATTTGGATAATTATAATGGATGATTATGAGATAATCTGACTGACTGATATAGTCAGTCACAATTTCTGTGAATTTACAACTTACTGTTACATTTGTCTAGTTTGAAAAAGTAATGAGTCTATTCTGAGAAGAGTATAAAGTAAAGATATTTACATAAATATAAAGATGTAAAATGTAAAGATATTTATATAAATGTAAAGAGTATAAAGTACAGATATTTATACAAAAATGTCGGAAGTAAAGGTAAAACATTCACAAAAAAATAATTATTCAAGTAAAGTACAGATACCTAAAAACAGTACTTAAGTACAGCAAAGGAAGTACTTCTACTTAGTGACTTCCACCTCTGATGAGAAGTAGAAATTAAAATTAATTAAATTAAAATTAAATATATGAAAGTAGAGAATACAGGGTGTAATCTGAAACACACACACACACACACACATATATATATATATATAGTGGAAAAAGGGTGAAGGCTAAATCAATGATGGGGAGGAAAGGAGAAGTGGGGGGGGGGGGGGTTTCGGCTGCTCACCAGCTGCTTGCTACACAAAAGAGTTGAGACATAAACTCACCAAAGGCGGCAACTTTGATGAGGATAGCATGAAGGTCAGATGATATCATCTCAGAGAGAAGGGACTCTTGGTCTCGGCGCCACAGGTAGGCCAGGGGCTGCAAACTTAGCCGCAAACATCTGGGGAACAGGTGAAAAGGAAGGGGGCGAGGGGAGAGGGTGGTGCAGGGCAGTAGATTTTAGACAGGGAAAGAAATGCAAAAGTGGTCATTCTGAATATTTGCCAGATTCACAACAACTTCAAAGTCGATGTGTGGGAAAGCTGCCACACTCAAAGGTCAACTTCACTTAGCTCCCAGCTGCTACCTCCAACGGTAGCGGCAGTGAGACAACAAGCAACAAGCATGAGAATACAACGCTGTGGTTGGACCGTTGCATAAAAGTACTCAAGGCTAGTAGAATTTGGTAATAATGAGAGAAGTTTGGTGTTTTACCATCTGTCTGGGTAACTGTAGACCATAATAATGAAGTGAGAGAGGACAGGAAGCTAAACAGCAGCTCTGGGATTAGCTTCCAGCAATATGCTATTTTTTTTAAGGAGGTATTTTTAATCGAGGACAATGTCACTGAATAACAGAACATTAGAATAGAAAAAAATATGTATATCCCGGTATAATTTGAGCCATTGGTGGTATACGGTATCTATCACGGTATAGTACTTTTGTAGGCTACTATACATAAATAATAAATAAACTATAAATGACACCACAACAGTTTGTTAGTGTTCATATAACTCCAAGTGCAGTCTTTCATATCCATGCAGACTTTCTTCATATTCATAGCACAATACATCTCAATGGTAGCAATTACTGTAACAGGCGAAATCGCTAATAAAATATATACATTTTAGTTGCTAACACCAGACAGATACCATGACTAATAGTAACTCAACAGGATATAGTAACATACACTTATTAAAGCTAGCACAATGTGTTAAATTTAAGGCAGTGTTAACATTTAGCACACATGTTTTGTTGTCATTATAAACTCTATGGCTGTCAAGACATTAGCTGTTAGCTTGTTAGTTCACTTTTCAGATACCCTGTAAATTAAACTGTAGAGTCCTGAATCGAAATATAATTAAAACCAGTAGAACACTACATAAAGTATATATTTTATATTTGTAGCTCATTTAAACCAAATGCTTATGCTAACACAGCATCTAAGAAGACTGTGGTGCTAGCTGCTTCTTCGAGTAGCTAGCGGACGTTCGAAACTTTGCATTACTGCCATCTATAGGATGGACGGTAGAACGGTATGGCAAAAATCTCTTACATACTGCCCATTCCTAAATAGAATAGAATAGAATAGAATAGAATAGAATAGAATAGAATAGAATAGAATAGAATAGATCTTTATTGTAACTGTCACAGGAAAAATGAAAATGTTTTTAAATGCTCTGTCCTGTTTAGCAGCAAAAATAATTAGTGCAAACATGCCTGGATAAAATATCACATGAAATACTGAAAGATGTAAGCAATATGTACGAAAATTACAAGATAAAATATTATATATACATATACTAAAAAAGTACTATCAAAACTGCTGAAACCTACTAAAAGGATGATGATATCACAGAAGTCTCAGTAGCCTGGCCAACCTTCCAGTTTCCTTAGTGTATTTAATACAAATAAAATAGTCTGGAAATGAGCCAACTGCAGTGAAATATGCACTATCTATTCTATACCGATCAATCACCAGTCTAGAGGGTGAGTGTTTCGCAATGCATCATATACACCAACTTTTTTTGTTGTTGCGAGTCAAAGTCAGTTCCATGTCTGCAAATGTCTTTCTAACTGTTGTGGGTCATTTACTTAATTCAAAAATAAGGATTGAATTACAGATTACATCCTGTATTCTCAAGTTTCTCTAATAAGGGTCTCTCTGGTTTATATCCTCATATTTGGACTCTACGCTTCCAGACAAATTTGTCAGTAAGAAAGATGGATGGCAGGCCAGGTGTCAGGAACAAATGGTGAATTGTCTCACCATTGATTTTCAATTTAAAATATTATTTTAAGAGCTAAGGAATTCACAGTTTGGGCAATAAATACGTAGTTTTGAGTTCAACAGCTTAATGGACTGCATCTTTGAACAGAACTGAACAGTGTTTAGAGTTACAGTTATGATGACGACAACTTGGTGACATTTTTCAAAAGCTGAGATTTGAACAGTTTTACCACAAACTGTGATTTTCTTAACTTGGACTCTTACAGTTTAAATTGACAAATGTCATATTATGTCAATTATTTACTTCAAATGAGGTCTAAAAATTACTTGCCACTATCTGTTGATGCAATAATTTTTTTATTTTTTTTTTATGAATTCCCATGGGAACAACAGGAAGGGGTCGGACTTCAGCTCTCCATAATGAAGCTGACCTTTGACCTTTCATATATATAAAATGTCATTACTTAATTTTCCCCATTTCCACATTTGCATGAAATTTCATCATAATTAAAGAATGTTTCTTCTGAGTAAAACCACAGTAAACTTGACCTTTGACCTCCACAATCTAATTACTTCATCCCTTAGTAAAATTGAACATTTGTACCAAGCCTGAAAATCTTTCTTTTTCTGCATTTACATTGTTCAACAATTTATTAGAAACTATCTGCTTCAGACATTAAATGTGCTAAATATTACATACTTTAATGAGATGAATCAGAAAAAAATGACCAAAGTGCTGGTTAGGTCATGTTTTTAATATATATGCTGGTGTGTTATTCCACATATATGGTGGTTTATGTACATGTATAAAATGGATTTGTAAATATTCCACGAGAAAGAACCTGTAAAGTTAATGGATCATAATGTGCAGACAGTGTTTTGAGGCAGATCTGGTAGATCTGAGACCAATATTCCTTTGGTCTAAAACCTATTCTCTTGTTACTTCTAAGAATTTCACATTTTGACCCAAGATTTATCTTGGAAACTTGAACCAACCAGCCATTAAGACTTGAGTTTTCTTTATCAATAACATACATGTGGTAACATTTCATTAGTTTAATTCCGGAAACATTTTACTTGTAGACCAATGTTACCAGTATTGTTTATGGTGGTCGACAGGAGCACATGAACCACATCAACAAAACAGTGCAAACACATGAAAGGTCCACAACCAAAAACACAAACACATTAAACAAATGCAACACAAGTGAAGCTGCAAGAGAAAAATGCCGCAATAACAGAAACAAAGCAGAAGCAAAAAAACAAACAAACCTCTAAAGCAAATGTGAAAGAAAATGCTGCAAATACCAAAACACGCAAACTCCCAAAACAACTGCAAGAGAAAAACATTGCAAATTCACTGCACAACAAAACCGAAGTTCACCAAAATAATACGGAATATGAAGAAGATGGTGGATGAAGACGGAGTTCATTAATTTAAGAGATTAGCGCGAAAAGGTACATTTCCCTTCCGTCTTTTTTAAACATTTGACTATAATATGCTACGCTATAATAGAAGAGGAGCAGAGGTACGGCGCTAAAATTAGCGATGTACCTGTGCTGCTCTACACCTTTTCACGCCAATCTCTTAAATTAATAAACTTCAACTTCAACTTCATCTTCATCCATCATCTTCTTCTTCCATTTTATTTTGGTGAACCTGTTTTATTTTGGCAAACTTCTGTTTTGTTGTGAAGTGAATATGCAGCGTTTCTTTCTCGCAGTTGTTTTGGGAGTTTGCATATTTTAGTATTTGCAGCATTTTTCTTTCACATTTGTTTTGTACATTTTTGCCTCTGCTTCATTTCTGTTATTACAGCATTTTTCTCTTGCAGCTTCACTTGTGTTGTATTTGTTTTATGTGGTTGTGTTTTTGGTTGGGCATCTTTCTTGTGCCCAACCCAAAATGCATCTTGCCCCTGCCGGCCACCATAATTGTTTGACTGTTAGATGCAAAATAGAATCGACATTTTTTCCCCAAATCATTTTCTCATCAGTTCATTAAATTTGACGAAATTATGAAAAAAAAAAAAAATCATACTTTCATGCCCTTTTGTGAAATCACCGCAATCAAAGCAAGTTTAAATAAAGTGGCATAAACAAAACCTGGCGTGTATATATGTAGATGTTTAAACAAAACTCCGTCCAAGTTTGGAACACACAGTGAGGTTACGGCTACAGAGGATGCCCTCTTTTCCTTCGGCGGACCACAGAGTCTGCGTCATTTGAGCCTAAATGTAGTGTGTGTGAGCACTTTAGTTTGTAAAGTGTGTTCTGGATCATGAGCATGTGTGCATAAGCAAGTGTATGTTTGACTTACACATTTTCCACACGGACCCTCTGGTAGTCGGAGAGAATGGCCCCTACAGACACTGCCTCCACAGCCTCCTTTTCCTGTGTAGAGGAAAAATGAAGGAAACTTAACCACAGATTTCTGGCCTTTTCCATTCTACAGTACATGGAATGTGCATTGTAATGCTGTTATGATGTCACCGTCCCATTGGGCCAAATACTCCTTGCTCAACCTACAATGCTATCCCAAAGTGTTATCTGAACAAAACCACACAAACACATGTAAACATATACACACGGAGACTGAAACAGACAATGGAAACAGATTCCTGGCGGCTCTTTCCTTTCATTCCACCGCAATCCTGTGGGGATGTTTACACTTTGGTGGTATCAAGGCCGTTATGGTCCAGCCCATATCCCCCGGAGGTTAGCGTACACAGCTCTGAGTGAACATGTGTGTTTATACGTGTGTGTAGTTGAGGCTTCGGCGGGCAGCGGTACAGGCCATTCCCGGACTTTATCAGCATTCTAGTGCGAGTGGGAGATGAGCGTTATGTGGCTGTACGCACGCCGAGGCTGCAAGATGGAACTGTGGTGACAACTTGGAGTATCAACGGTGCATTGTGTCTGTGAGTGGCATGTATCTTTAATATTGCTGAGGGCTAATCTAATTGCTTTTCATATCATATTCATATTTCACAAACGGCGAGACAACTGTGCACTCCAGAGATACTGACACAGCCTTGAGATGTGTTCAATCTTCTCGTGGTGAAAGCAGGCTTGATCCAGAGTGACAAACAAATACAAACCCTGCATCTTCGAAAATGTAGAAAGCGAACTAGGCCTGGGCAATAATTTATTGATTAATTTGGGGGGGGGTTAAAAAATAAAAAACTCAAGTTTGGACGTGGATTATGGCAAGTGGTTGCAGGTTATGAAAAGCCCATAGCAGAATATATCCCCTACTTGTACCACTTTTACCAGGTGTAAAATCAACAGTGGAATTCCCCGGCAACAAGACTATTTGTCAATTGGAATCATGCATTGACGACCTTTACAGGATGACTCCAAACCAGGCAGAAACACACTCAGTTCGAGCCCAGCGACACGGAAACAGACATATCTTTGATATTCGTCAAATGCATGAAACAATGGACGCAATGCAACAGCAATTGAAACAAATTAGATTTATTTCAAAATCTGAAAGATGATGTGGAAGACCTGAAATAATCACTGGACTACCACGTAGCCCTACTGGATGTCTTGCAAAAAGACAATGCCTCACTACCCTTGGAAGTAAACCAACTGAAATCTCTGACAACAAAACTTAACCAGAACTCTATCGATGCCCATAATCACATTCTCGATTTGCAGTGCCAGAGTATGCGAGACAACATAATTATGCATGGTCTACCTGAACCGCAAAGTGAAACATATCAGACAACTCAGCAAACGGTAAAGTTAGTTTTTTCCTCTTCTTACTGCGTTTTGGGAACGTTCAGAGTCGTCCACTCCACTTATGAAGGGTGTGCAAAATTTGGTGAATTTTCGTGCATGTTCAGGGGGTCAAATTTGAGCTCAAAGTCCTGACGTCATTGCCATCACAGTGGACTCAATAGGCCTTGCGCCGGACATGGTCCGCAGCAAAAACCTAAAAAAGCACAATGCAAAAGTCCAACCAAAGAGAAAGGTCCAAATAGAACGCAACAAAGGGAGACACTTTTTTTTCCTTTTCCTTCCCTATTTTTCCTTTTCCTTTTCCTTTTTGCCCCCTCTCCTTCTTGGGGATTTTTTTAAAATTCCATTTTCTTTCTTTTCCTTCCTTTTTTCCTCTTGATTTATTTGTCTCATTAAGTGAGGAATTTGTTTAATTGTTTAAAAAATTATTTACACATTGTTCTAAAGGAATGTGTACATGATGAAAAAAAAAACAATAGTAGAAAGTTTGCTGAGTTGTTTTTGATATGATGTACAGGGTGGGTTTAATAAGCACTGCTTCTGCCCAACCCTTTTTTGGTTCAACGTCATTTTTATCCTGTTAAATGTACAGTTTCTGTTCTTTTTTTTTAATGTGGATAACCAAATAAAGTTAATTCTTTCATATCACAAGCTTCATTTCCTGTACTAGAGAAAAACATCCGGGGTTTGTTTTGTTTTGTTTTTAATGTTTTGATGAAAAAAATCTGTGATTTTCTTTTTAGGCCATATAGCACCCAGCCCTAAGACAAACATAGACTATCCAGCATGTGACGTCCCCCCCTTTGCAAGTGCACACACCTGCAGATTCATTAGAACATTACATAGACTGTAATTAGAATGAGAGGCATGGACAGAAGCAGTGGAGGGATGCACAAGCCTTCACTAAATTACCTTGTAGCCATTATCAATTTCCCTGGCTACTGGTCCTTAAGATAACCCCCCCTCCCCTACCCTCCTTCTCCCTGTGGTCCCTTCCTGCAATTTTTCTCTGCCTGATAAACATGCTGATTAAAGCGAACAGCGTGTAAACCTTTGATACTTTCCTAAATGAAATCCATGCCCTGCCTGGGGCTTGACGCTGTTTCTGCGACGCACTGTGCCTCACACACTAACGCACAAACACACAAACCCACACAGCCGTGCCAGCTAATCAGATAAAGGATGTGCTCTGTGCGTATGTGTGTGTGTGTGTGTGTGTTTTGTGTTTATGGTGCAACAGAGGATGGGAGGTATGAAAGCAGAGCTAAACACATACAGACAAATACGCTCCAATTTAACTCTTTGACCCGGAGTTAAATACGGAGAGATCTTAAGAACTTCAGCACTCAAGTTTTTTAATATCCCTCCAATGTGCCTGATGCTGGAATATACATTACAGTTAAATACGCTGCCCAGTGACAGTAATTAAGTCAGACTGATAACATTTCAGCCCAGAACAGAGCGAAGGGGGCTCCAGGCAGTGTCATGTAATTGTAGGTAAGCCTCAGGGCCAACACTCTATTCTAATGCAATGATAACCTTTTCCCTAAATACAACTGTCACTTCCTAAAGAGGCAAATTAGGAGGTAAAGAGTGGGATAAGGACGGACAGAAAGAAAAGGGAAAAGAGATCGGAATGTGAGTGTTGAAGGGCTGTGCTGCATCAACACCAATTTGGTACTTTGGCCTTAAACTTGGCACAGGATTTTAAGACTCATCCCAACAGAATAACAGCCTCCTCTGGTTTCAGCAGGATCAGGAAGGTGTTTTATATAAACACACTTCTCTAATTTTAATGTAATATTAGATACGACAATGTTTAAGATAATGGTAGCTAGCTATCAGTCAGTAGCAGTACACTGGAAAGATCTAAATTCAAGTGTAGTTTTCTCAGTTCTAGTCAAAATATCTCCATTAAGAGTAAAGAGTAACTTTTCATTGAGATATAAGAACTTATTTTTTGACAATAGATCTCAGAGGTGGAAAGTAACTAAGTAAAAGTACTTCATTACTTTTCTTAAGTAGATTTTTTAGGTATCTGTGCTTCACTTCACTTTTTTCTGGCAATTTTTTACTTTTACTCCCTACAGTTTTGCATAAATATCTGTACTTTATACTCCTTATATTCTCAGAATAGACTTACTTTTTCAAACTAAACAGATGTGACAGTATGAAAAATAAGTGGTTTCAGAGGGAAAGTCTGTGGAGGAGAGAAACTGTGTCTTGATATGACTATTATCTCACAATTTTGACATTTTCTCTTAAAATTATGCATTTTATAAAAATCTAATATCATGATGACTTTTTCTTTTTACCTCAATTGTGACTTTCCCCCCCATTTTCCTGTCCATATCCATAAAATGGAGTAACTGGGACTTGATCAGACACATTATCTACACAGTAACTCACTTTTAAAGGTTTTATTTGGGATACTTTTGAAACTTTTCAGATTTTTCCTGCTTAAATAAGTATTGTTGCATTCATGGCAAAAAATAAATTAAAAAAATAAAAAATAAAAAAATAAAGTAAAATGCAGTTTTATTTTTTACTTTATTACAATTCAGAAGTTGTTCTTTTATAATTTTACTCAAGTAGAGGAGTTGACTCAGTACTTCTACTTATACCAGAGTATTTATTTTTACACCAGTAGCTGTACTTCTACTTAAGTACAGGATAGGAGTACTTTGACCACCTCTGATAGATCTTGAAAATCTTATTTCAAGAAATCTTACCAAGATCATTTTAACTTTTTCCATTGCTTGAATTAAGTGAATAAAAGTCTTGAATTGAGCACCTCATACCTTAATATTAATGTACATTATATTACTGTACATGTACATTATATTACTTGATGCCTATTTAAGTAAAAAAAGAAAATAAATGGGGGGGCTTTTACATTTTAAAAACCAACTGTTGGGGATGGTGAGGTGGTGCTTAAAATGTCACTGATCCATGACCTTTGTAAAGGTTACAAAATGAAACTTTTGAACCACGTTACTCAAAGATAAACATTTGTACCTTTAACTGGGTTCTTACTTGTTGTGTTTCCTTTTGTGACTGTGTACTGTAATTCATATTTCAGTAGCTGATGCAGTAGGATGCCTTGCACTAGACTTGGGAAAATCTAAATAAATAAATAATAGTTTTTAATTTAAGTGTATTTTATTTGTATTAGTTGTTTTTCATTATTTTATTCCTAAATTGTGATCTTGAAATATAAAAATATTAATAGAATAAATGTTATTGTCGTCATACTGGTGGAAGCTACTGTATACCCACCAAAATGCCGTCCATTTGTCTGAGAAATTGAGTATGGAGAAATGTAAGAAAAGAAAAATATCTGAAGACCTGGTGACGGACCTGGAACTGAACACACGAGGGACTGTTAGCCAGTATAAAGGTAAGAAAAATAGATCAGACAGCTCATCTTCAAAAGGGTCAAAGCACTCATAACTATGACTGCGGTCCCAAACATGAAAGGGTATTTGTTGATTTAAAAAAAAAAAAAAAAAATATATATATATATATATATATATATATATATATATATATATATTTTTTTTTTTTTTTTTTTTTTTTTTTAAATAAATGTGTTTTCTTTTTTCCTTTTTTTCCTTTTAGATGTCAAAAAGTATTTATTTTCTGTGGAAACTGGGTCCAAACGGCTCTTTGGGTGTTAAAGGTTGCCGACTCCTTCACTAGACTGATGCAGGTTCAACTCTAGCCTGGACCTTTTCCTGTATTTTAACTCATTTAGTTTACACAATTGGATACAACCCTAGTTTTGAGTCATTATAGGCTTGTATTTGCATTAACAGCTTAAAATGAAAGGTTGTTAAATCTTTTTTCTAGATTTGATGTGCTATAATGACAGCTGGATAACCGGATATATTTTAAGAAACGTTATAAGTAGCATAAACTTAGCGTATTAAGCACAAGAGAACTACAGCTAGAAAGTTCAGCCTTAAAACCGACACAGTATTCATACAATGCTTGTGATTCTCTCTGGAGGCAGATGATTGCACTTGGTATTAAGTCAGCATCAACCAATTAAAAGACTTGTAATTACATTACATCATACTACATTATTATACACTTAATTACCGCTAATGATAACACAGGACACATTTCCCATAGATCCTTTTGTTTTTAATGGAGTCTCTACGACCAGACCTTTTGGCAAACGGCTTTGGAAAATAATTATTTTTGGATGCAGTTGTATTTTTGTCGCTATCATGGCTATCACCAGGAGACAAGCATGAATGAAAGGGCAGCTGAGGCAGTGTGATTTGAAAAATCCTACACATACTTTCTCATCCCATGTGGGATAGGTAGGATAAATTACTGTGAAGAAGGGCTATGTATATATAAATCTGAATAGATGGATATTATGGGAATAGTTTTATGTGTATTCATGATGCTATAAAAAAAAAAAAAATACAAAGTTTGATTTTATGGCCACCGAAAAATTTATCAAAATGGTTTATAGTGGGAATACCTGACAAAGCGACAAGGTACCTCATGAAGCACAGTATAATAATAAATAATAATAAAATCTTTATGAGAGCTATCTGGCTAAACGATGTTTTGACTGCGTTCGAGGTGGGATCTGGGTAAGAAGCTAACATAAAAGTAAATCAATATAGAGGTCATCAGGACTCCTGTGACCCACAAACCACTTTTCTTTCTTCATGACTGTTGGCACAAGACCCAAAGACAGAGCTGCCTTCCTCCCCCTGTTTCCGTGTCACTTTTCTTTTTTCAACATTTAATGACCCCAGTTCATTAAAAGAAGCCTCACCTGATCCAGGTCCGGAGGCGTTAGCTCTCGCCCAGAGCAGGACTAATTTTGGCGTGGCATTGCGGTGCAACAGTGCAACCCCCTTAGCAACCGCCATCAGTGGCAGACTAAACAAAGGCCTGGCCTGGCTTCCCCTGTCCTCTCCAGCAGGCAGGGGGAGAAAAAAAAAGCTATTAATGAGGATCTATGGCCCAGAGCAATGGAAGCCCTCAGTTCCCCCCAGCCATGTCCATCAGGGTACTTAGCCCCATGCAGTCATTAACTTCTGTTACTAATTGTCAAATTCATTAAACTAATCCTTCCCCCACATCCGGATGTCTCTTGTGGAAATGGATGGAGAGGACTGAGTTATTAAGATGTCAGCTATGGGGAAGATTAAAGCCAGCAGACATGCTCCACAAAGAAACGATACGGCCATTAAACTCTATATCAAGGTAGCGCATGTGATATACTTTGTAATTATATATACATTCATCTTAGTAAGGGAGTAAAAAGACTATTTCAAATGTATTCATAGTCACAGACATGCGTTCAAGTCGAGATATGGATCTGTCCTAAAGATACATACATGACAATAAAAAAAAGCAGTGAGTTTGGTTCAAAATGCAGCTATTTTATCAACTCACAAAGGTACTTACGCATGCCACACATTCAGTTGTGGGTAATATTCAACAGTCAAACCCATTAACGGCAACCAAGGCAATTAGAAAGCCATAAAATATTAAAAATTCAATATTCATATTCATATGGAATACATCAGAACCCTCATTAGCTCTCGCTCAATGGCTGTCACAATGAGGTCTTAATTATACACCCTAACAATACAAAGCTCCATTTTGCAAAATGGTAGGCTTCCAAGATGCCTACTTGAGCCAGATCTGACAACCTGGAAGCCAAAGTTGGCAGTTCTTGACAAGGCCCCCATAATGCTCTTCCCATCTAGACTGAAGTTGTTGACGTACATCTTCTATTAGATGATTGCCCCCTGTAGGTAGTGCGCTTGCATGTGACGGCAAGGAGGCGGAGAAGAAGAAGACGACGATGATGACAACGAGGTGGAGAAATTAATTAAAGTGCTTTGAATAACAGTTTGCTCAAGGGCACCGGGGTACCTCTCGGTCGCTACATCCACGTAGTCATATCGACACCGTGTCTAACCTCGCCGCCTCTTATCCTACCCACCCCCGTCTCCAACACTCCTCAGGATCCATCAAGTAAGTGACTGGACGCGACATGGTTTTAATGTTCCCTCCATTAGATCAGCTCTGTAGTAACGTAATATCATTGTTCCCTCCTGTTCCAGTACATGGTGGGAACATGGAGACAAGGGGGGGGGGGGGGTTGGACCTTGCTGCAGCAGCTCAAGTAGATGTGATACACGGGACGGGGCCAGCTGGGGTCAAGCGGTTGTGTTTAATGTAATGCGGACATAGTCCTGGGGCGTGTTGGGCTGTCCTGACAACTCAGACATGCCAAACTGACAGGCCGCTTAGTGTGAGCCTAGTAGGAGGAGACACCGGTTATTTGTTTTAAATCAGCTTCTTCATTATCATTCTGTACAGAGAGTTACACTCCAAGGTGACTCCAAGAGTTGGTAAAGGAATGTAAGGATGTGAGGTGGGCACAAGGAACAGGATATGCTTTAAAGCTATTTACACACAAAGGGCCCTGCACATGAATCATGCATAAGCACAGATTTGATCTTAAATTGTGCAGGCGGTGGAAAAGTTCTGAACTTTCGCGACATTGATCAATACTTTCGTCCTTCGGGTGTGATATTGAATAAAGTCAATAGCAGGCTGTTCTTTACGCACCTGGAAGTCAGAACCAAGTTACACGTCTTTGTCACATTTGTATGGATTAATGATAATGATCAGTAACAATACAGTGGTACCTCTACGTATGAAATTAATTCGTTCCAGAAGTGGATTTTCGTAAATAGTCGCATTTTAGACGTAAAAGGCCCGATTCATTCCAAGGCCCCAAATACTACCCCCCTAAACCCTTTAAAAATTATTTTAAAAAATTACCAATTTTAGATGAAATATGTGTTAAGAGTAAAAGAAAATTTAGATAGATTTAGATTTAGATCTAATTTATTGGTCTCAGTGGTTAAATGTGTCTACACTGACTGAACATTAAACCATTAAAATGAACCAGACATGTGGGTCATTTTCATACTATTGTGGTTGTTTTAATTATCACTTTCACCTTCAGCTGTGTTTGTTGACAGACGTTTGTTGGGGTGTAGATCCAAGGATGATTACCTTTGACGACTTTTCGTCATCTTCCAGGGGTGCACAGGGCATATACGTCATCAGGGTGGTAAAGTAAAAAAATCAGTAACAGCTCCAAATATCAGCTTACAAATATCAGTCAGTCATCAGCTAAAGGCGATCGAAAAAACAAAAATCTGTACCGTTACCCATACAAATCTTTATCAGTTGATCACTAATATACATTTATCATTCACTTCTACTATTCCCTGAATCTCAGGACTGTATACTTGTTATTTACAGTTTCATAGATTATGTCTCTGATGTGGACATATGATCAAACCAGCCTTTAGATTGAGAAAAATAACCAAACAACATCACACATCTTTAAATACTTCCACAGTTTGTATATCTTCAGTTGCCATTGCTCTCACATCCTCTCCTCATTTTATTAAAGAAGTCTACAAAGAGTTTAAAAAGTTTCTGCAGTTTTACAGTTTTTTTCCCCAATTGGATTTTCATTAGTTCATGGGGACACGGTTTATTAAAAGCTCATGTCTCCTTTTGTAGTGCGCACTTTATTATTCATTCTTCTCCTTCATTTCTTCTCATTTAATAGCCGACGATGACTTCCAAGAGTCATAAAACATCAAAAAAAAAGAAAAAAGAGCAAAAAGAAAGACAAGACAAGCAAATCAAACTATGATTCCATTTGATCCAGACTGAGACAAACTCTTTTAATCCAACTAAAGTTTGCCAATTTGGTTAGTTTTTCAGAAAGTCCATTTTAATCACTTAACACCTGAATTGAAACACAAGAGTTATTTTTTTTTTTTTTTTTAAAAAAAGGAAATGCTAATTTAAGTGGAAATAATGAATTTGACTATAGCATATACAACAGATTTTTTGGTATGTTTCATATTCGCAACAGCAGGCATTAAGGGATTAAATTACCAAGATATAAAAACAGCGTATATAAAAATAAAACCAATAAACCAATGTTTTAGTGGTGGAATATTAAGGATTGCGGGAGGAAAAAGTTGATGAAACTTTGGAAGGAAACTAAAACCCGATTATTTAACCAATGAAGAATTACACTTTTCTATGAATGATTAAGTCTTAATATGTGAGAGACGGGATCACATGTTTCCTGCTGTACAACAGTCCAGGGTGTATCAAGGTGCTGCTGGAGCTGTGTGGCTAATTCCTATGTGCTAGAATACAATTTTCATGAGACTACATTATTAGGCGACCTTTAAATTTGAAGCTGGATTTTTGGTGAATGGGTCAATCTACTAGAGGTGAGGGTTACGACACTCCTCATCAACCGTCAGACCCAGTAGGAGGTGTCATTTCACCACATACTGATTTGCACTTGCTCAGTCACCGAAGTATATTCAGCTGGAGTGATACACCTGACAGCAGACAGCCCTTTTTTTGACCTCCATTTTCAGATCACACCTTCTTTTTAACCTCACTATTGCCCTATTCGTACGGGATAAGTATTACCTGTGGACCACTGGTAATTCGGAATAATTATGGAGAATCTCTGAGTTCTTAGTCCTGTGCGAATGCTCCATGTCCGTGATTTTCCGCTGCAAATTACATACTGTGTTTCAGCGAAAAACAGACGCGACTTCAAATTATGACCCCCCACCTTGTCCAGATCTGTTCTGCGGTCCATGTCTAAGAGAACTGCTGACAATATTAGACATCCTGAGGCCCCCTCTTGGAGGTGGAAAATGGTTTAGTCTTAGGTATATGAGCACACGTAGGCTAAATGCATTAATTCAGGTGGTGGATTACAGAACCACTCATCAATAGAATCTTTTTCTTGCTTAAAACCCTATTCATGCTTTTTTATTTTAAAGCTGTCATTCCATGGTTATTTCATTAATATTACTGTGTTCTCCGTAGTTATTGAATACATTGTGTGTTGGTTCTATTAAAAAAAACAAACATCCGGATTGGTCTGTTTCCAGCTGTTTTTGCACGGTAGAAAAATTACCTGAGGTCGAACAACAGAGTTTCCCGATACTTCCTCATATGTGTCCATGACGACGTCACGAGGCGTCTCCGATTGGCTCAGAATGCATGAAGGAACACCCCCCCTCTCTCTCTCCTCTCGCTGTGTATGTATTTACCTTTACCCAAGTAGCATCCAGCTAGGTTTCGTGCTGTCGCTTGTTCTGAAAACGTGCAGGGGGAAAAAAAGGCCCAATTTCCACAGAGACCACATGAACCAGACGGACTGGGTTTTTCTGGGTCCCTCGTTCCTCTTGTTGTTTTCTGTGAATGCGGTATGCAGCCAGTGAAGATGACAAACCGCTTTTAAAGGCAGCATGTGTTGGTAAGTCAGGGTGACCCATCAGATTCCAAAAGGAGCGTGGAAAAGTGGTTTTCAGTGGAATGACACCTTTAAATAAAGACCCCCTTTTTTTTCCTTTTGCCCCTCATGGACTGGCTTGAATAGGGGCCCACTGACATCGAGAGTGTACAGGGCCCAGAATTTGGAGCTACCCCTCTGGCTGCCTGTCACTATTGGATGAACTGGCCATTTGTGCAACGCTAACTCCATTTGGACAAACTGACCCAAGTGCATTGCCATGGATACTCAGTTACTCTTTGTTGCAAATGGGTTAATTGCATTACATTTTTTAATCAGATTAATCACGATAATGGATTAATCTGCATTACTAATATAGCAGCCCTAATATAAATATGAATTCTTTTCTGTTGTATATTTAGCAATGATTATATTGAAATTATTGTTTGTTTCCTTGTGGAAACATTATATTAAATGGTCAGTTTCAGTTTATTTCGAGCACATTAAATCATCAATAGATCAATCACAATGGTCAGCAAAACATCCTTCTTGGACTCGAAAAGGACATTATTTTATAAGTCACCTCACTCAATGCAACTTATATAATCACCTATAATAATACTTTACATTTACTACAAATACTGATATGATCATTTCTCCTAGTCATGATATTTTATATTAACTAATTTATTTAAAGTCTTATATCCTTCTACATTGTAACAGAAATTTCACTTATTCAAATAATGTTCTGTATTTTCTTATACTAGTGTAATACATCCTTTTAAATACACAAATTATCAAATGCATCATGCAAATGAAAATCACACTGAAGCACAAGTAATAAAAACACAGTAGAGACACAATAGAACCAGAAAGACCCACAAAACACTTTCTACAATAACAATTATGAGAATTGTAATTGCTTAACACTATGTAATAACACACTTTACTTCAGCTTAAACCATTTCAGTCATATTGTATCTTGAAGAATGATGCTTTTTCTGTTTTGCTTTTATTTTTTGTTTGTTGTTTCTAAAAAATTAAGGCCTGAATAAACTATTACTATTACCACTACTAAAAGACATCAAGTTTTTAGATCTCTCTCTCTTTTTTCTTTTTTTTTTATCCTTTTCATCTTTGTTTCCAGTTATATTTGAAGGGCTTGTTGCTTTGTGGTTTGCATACTTCAGTCTGCTTCCCTTATATTGATTAATTTCCTTTCCCTTATGTTCGCTGCAAATTGCCTGGAACGTGTATTCAATTTAAGATCAAAAACAATTCAGCTATGTGCTCACAATTGTAAAAGACTTGGCTGTGAACATACATTTCACGAATCCTACATAGGAATTTCTTTCTTTCTTTCTCTTGTTGCGCTAAAACAAACACAAGACGAGAAAAACTAGAAAATATTCAGACAAGGAGGCCGTTTCTTACAAGATTATATCCTGCTTATATACACTTAAAGCACAACACAATGGTCTGCTAAACCAAAATAAGGCTACAAATGGAAATGCAAGCTTAACAGATGTATTTGCAAAACAAACAGCAGCCAAGACCTCATTCTAAAAGGCTTTCAGAAACATCCCCTGTGTTAAATTGTTGGGGTTGTCTGTTTGAAGCAGCTGCTGAAAGACAGGCTCTTCCTTTGTGCTTGTGGATGAGTCGGCGAGATGACTCATCATGTGTCAGTCCTCAACCATTGAGAATGCTGAAATAAGAAAAACAAACTGCCTCGCAAGCCAGCTGGTCACAAAACCAAAGTGTCCTGACTGGTTCCTGAGATGATGCAGGTTATTATAGCCAGAGAGGAAACAGAAACTGGAAAGTATATGGAGCTGGGAGTGAGGCCACGATGCAGGTGTGACCAGACAACCAGAGGTTATGACATGAGACGATGTGTGATGAGTGAGCGACGCTTGTCAAGCTGGAGAGATGTGATGAGTGAAAGAGTCTACACGAGGATGACGTCTCCAAAAAGGTACTTCTGCACACAAGAGAAAAGGCTTTTCATGGGTCAGTTCTAGCCTGAAGTTTACTCACAGACACACACACACACACACACACACACACACACACACACACACACACACACATATATATATTCGTTTCCATGTCTCATGAGGACCAAGTTTTTAATGAAGTTGCAATTGGGTAGTAAGTATAAACATTTTTTTTTTTTTTTTTTAATAAAATAAAATAAAAAAGTAATAATAGTAATACAAATTTGGAAACTAAATTAAATAAAAAAAATTAAAAATTAAAATGAATGAACAAATAAAAATATTTAAAAATTTAAATTTATTAATTCCAATAAATCAATAAAATAAATAATGATAATATAGTAAAAAAAAAAGAAACAAATGACTTAAAAAAAATACATGAAAATAACTTTTTAAAACACATTTTCAAACCATTGAAAAATATGTTTCACTTTGCCTTTGTTTAAAATGATAAAAATAATGAAATAGAATTAAAAATAAAATTTAAATTTAAACGAAAAAACTAAAGTAAATGAAGCAACAACAATAAAAATAAATGAAAAAAGTCAATATATTTTTAAATACAGAAATAAAAATTTTGTTTAAAAAATGTAAAAGAAATTATATATATATATATATATATATATATATATATATATATATATATATATATATATATATATATATATAAGAAAACAAATTAAGTCATAAAATTTAATACATTTAAATTTAATAATGAAAAAATTAGTTAATTAATTTGCATACTTCACACAGATTCTGGTCCCCATTGTGTCAGACGTCCCCATGGTGAGAATGTGTAAACATATCTGTGTCCCCATAAAGATAGAAACACACACACACACACACACACACACACACACACACACACACACACATATACTCTTTAGTCTTGGAAAGTGATTCATTTACAATGACAGAGCTGTTTTCACCGATAGAGCCGGAGCATAAATATGCCATGCCGCACAGCTGGAAAATGTAGAAATTCATCAGGGTTAAAAAGTAGAGAGATTAACGTTTCACGAGTTTCCTCTCAGATATATATGGTTACGTAAACACAGGACCCCGCCAGTCGTCAGGCAGGGAGGGAGAGGGCCTTGGCCAAAGCAAGCACAAAGCCCTAGTTTGAGCGGGCCAAGGACAAGGAGGCTTTCCATATCAACACGCATGGAAAACTAAATGTTGGGAGGCAGCAGGGAGACATGAGCTTGTTTATCGATGTACTGTATGTCCACGAATATTTGAAATTCAAGCAAACACGCTCAGTTATTACTGGCTCTTTAATGGTTATTTCTACATTAAACTCTCAGACGATTGACTGTTTAAGGTGGGGGGGGTGGGAGGGGGTTTGGAGTTGAGATGACAGGGAAAAACATGCGACTTCCTACACACATTCAAGGTCTCGGAGCATTAAAAGGATAAGGTGTTGGGATAAATAAGCACGGGCGAAATTGTTTTCTGTAGGGCATAAAAACAGCCGTAATCCAGGTTCTTTCACAGTGACGATCCCACTTGGCGTGTTTGAGTGTTTCAGACAGGAAGCTGCTTCCAGGACAAAAATCAAAGAAGGAGTCTCATGCCACAGAGAGGTAAACATATGTCAGTTGCTTTTCATGGTCCGTAACAACCACCTAGTCCACAGGGTGTATGCAACTACAAGTACTGACACACACACACACACACACACACACACACACACACACACGAGAATGTAAATGTTTTTCTGGTGAGGTCAGGTTCCAGGCCCTTGGCATCTCTGCACTCCCCATCCTCCATCTCCGACATCGTGAACACCCCCCAACACCAACCCCCACCCCCCTACCACCACCTCCTACCCCCCCCCCCCCCCCCCCCCCCTTCCCCTCCTTCTTACCTCCCCAGAGAGAGACTAGAGGGAAAATATAGCTGCAGTGCTGGTTTAACCCACTCTCCAGACTCCAGACAGTGTTTTTCTACGGCTGGTTATGACTTTAGCCGCGGGAGGTGATGGGGCCTGCCACAAATATTTCTTGAGGGGGAATGGTTCACAAAACAAAACATAAAAGCCCTCTTAATTTTGGAGTAGATGAATGGCAGGGAGTTGAAAGACTTCGCACCGTTCGTCAGCTGTCTGTTCAAAGATAGACGGTATCGGGTCTGACCGTTTAGCAAGAAGGGAGTTTTACACAGACATTTAGAATAGAATAGAATAGAATAGAATAGAATAGAATAGAATAGAATAGAATAGATCTGGCTGTCATTCATTTTTGTCATTAACATTTGAACATAAGGTGAGTTATTGTGAACGTATTTAATAAAGTTTGACTGACATATCTGACAGTTTTGTTTCACTTAATGCACCTTATAGTCCAGTGCAATTTATATATGAAAAAAATTGACAGAGCGCCTTAATCCAGTACGTTCTATACAGTAGTGCAGAAATCAGACACCCCTGAACTAAACACTAAGCAAATAACTTAGTTCTTTAAGTCAGTAGCTTTAAAATTAGAAGAAATAAAGGTGCTCAAAGATAAAAAGATAAAAACAAAAAAAAACCTACATATTCGTTATGCTTGACAGTAGGGGTGTGATGAGATTGCATATGGCGAGATCTCGCGAGATGTAATTTGGCGAGATTTCTTGTCCTGTTAAAATTCTGTCTCATGAGATTTGTTATCCAGAAAGTAGACAGGATGACCTCGGAAAATACGGGTATTACCGGGGTACGATTTGCTGGGACACCCCCCCCCCTCTCTCTGGTTTTGGACTTGGGTTCGTTATGATCTACTGATTTTGCAGCCTGCATGCGTCCGGGAAAGTGGCGAAGTCTGGGCGGAGGGTTCTGGAAAGCCTGGAGCTGGTTATGGAGGAAAAAATGCATCTGGCGGGGGTGCATTTCCTCATTCGGACCTCAATACATTCAGACCTTTGAGTTTGAAAAAAGGAGAAATATATTATCTCATTTATTTTATTTTAACTTTTCTAACATTTTATTTTAGTTTCAATTTGTAGAGGAACAAGTGACATGTCAGTGACATACTTGGTCTGGCGTTCTTGCACTATTTTCAGTCTGTATTGACAGTGAAGAACGGTTTGTTTTGCACATATTGTCTGCACTTGAAAAAAGGAGAAATATGTAATTTTATTGATTTTATTTGAACTTTTAGAACATTTTATTTAGTTTCAATTTGTAGAGAAAGAAGTTCATTAAGAAGTGCATTTAGTGACACTAAAACAAAAAAAAATCAATAATCAGAATAAACATGAAAAACTGAAAATGTCTTAAGAGCAGTGCAATTTTAATAAAATCCTGCCTATTACTAAATATTTTATGTATTTTTAGATCCACTGTGCTCTGTAAGTTAGAATGTATACATATAAATGATAAACTAAAACTCAATATTGTTTGTTTTCACAAAATAATTTTTGACATTTGTATATTATTGTATTTATTTATATTAAAAACATTTTTTACTGGTTTGGCCCACTTCAGATTAAATTTTGTTGAACGTGGCCCTTGAACTAAATTGACAAAAGAGCAAATAACTTAGTTCTTGAAGCTAGCAGCTTTAAAATTAAAAGAAATAAAGCAGTAAAAACATTTAGAAAACCCTAAATTTGTATTATGCTTGACAGTAAACATGTCATACCCGATCTCTCATGATCAAAAATAGCTTTTGTTTATTAAAAAACAAACACTAACAGCAAAACACAATGTCAAAAACTGAGAACAAGAAAGACATAAGGGAATCACACATCCCTCTTAATTTTTAATATGCGCAAACAACCGAGAAAAATCACAGTAACATACTTTCTGTTAAAGTTAATGGTGTATTTCTCTCAACATAAATTAGCCAATAGCTCAAATGCAAATACATCTGCAATTTATCCAGATTCAAAATAAATGTTTAAAAAAATTGTAGAAAAACAGATCATAAACACACGCAGGTTCCTCAGTGGAACAATGTTCAACCATGCAGTGGTAGTGGCTCATGCCCTTGGCAAGGCGAGATAAGGCTATCAGCTTCCATCATCGCTAAACAAGATTGAGCAAAGTACATTAAGCAGAAAAATACAAACAAATTACAAAGGCTTGAGGCTAGGCTCTTTATCTAATGTTTGTGGGGACCGTTAGCGTCAGTTGGAGGGAAATGGGCCTACATCTAATAGATCCTGTCCCAGCACTTCCACACGGCCGGCGAACAATACACAGCGCCATTATCTCAGCACTAATGCTATCCTTCCTCATGTGCAAAACAAGCCTGCAATCTCAACCCCACTGCCACTGTGTCGACCAACATAAATACAAGTGGCCTCAGTCGTAAGGAAAAGATAACAATGGCTATCACGCGGAAAGGCGACAGAGTAAGACATCTGTTTGAAGAAATGTATTCACAAGGTTTTTCACTTGGCAAGTCGCTCAGAAATTCACTCGTCCCGGTCGGTTTTTTTTTCTTACCTGACCATGTGTTGTTTATTTTCCCGTTCAATTTTATTTCTAGCACACAACATTATCAAAATATCAAGGTATCAACTAACATGTTCAACGACTTTTTTTGCACTCAAAAAGGAGTGGGAAGAAGCTAAACTTATTATAAATTCCAACTCCCTTTTTACAAACTAATAATCTAATCATGTCTGCTTCCTTTGCTTAAACACACTTTTTTCCAGTCCATAATCAAATCAAAAGTAAACTGTCCTATAAAAGTACAAAGGCAGTAACTGCACAGACACCAAACTGAGAAAAATGACCTTAAAGTTCTCTTGTTGTTCAGCCCCAGTAGTTGTAGGTAGATTATAGGACATGAGGCAGTTATTGTTTCTGCATATTAACTAGTTCCACAAAAAACACACTATGCCTTATATATGGATTAATTCAGGTACTGCTTCATGACTGGGAATTTTTACTTTATCTCAGAATTTTGGCTTTTTATCTCATGATTTTGACTTTTTATCTCATAATTTTGGCTTTTTATTGAATATTTTTTAATTTTTTAATCTAATAATTGACTTTTTATCTCATAATTTTGACTTTTTGTCTCATGATTTTGACTTCACTTAATGCGCCTTATATATAAAAAACCTTCATAAAAACCATTCATTGACAGTGCACCTTATAGTGTGGAAAATACAGTAATTACATAATCTGTTTCAGTCTAATACAGGGATTCACTGTAAACTATTGGTGCAGGGTCCTAAATGGACATTGGTAAGAACATAGTAATGGTCTTTTCTGCCTTTTTGTTTGGTTTTATTCGTATTTTTTGCAGTTACTGTACAAACATCCACCAAGTTCCTACAAAACGACAGACAATTGAGATGATGACAATGATTTGAATGTTGCTAAAAAATACATGAACTAATTTTTGCCAAAAAATTAGTTACTGCCTTTTTGCTTTGTACTGAAGGCAGTAAAGTAGATTCATATTCACTTTAAATTTACTACAAATAAAGTATTTAATAGATATGTCCTAATCAGGATAGTCTGTATGAATTTATTGTAATAATATCTTATTTTATGCATTCTTGCTACATTATAACAAACTGTTCACTTATTCAGATAATGTTCTGTATTTTCATATTATACTAGATTTCTACATAATTTTAAATGCACAAATTGCAGAACACTTGCTGTAAACTGTGAAATATATGATTAAATATTTGCTGCCAAACTAAATTCCTTTTATCCGGACAACAACAGTACTAATACAAGCACCTGAGTGATACTACACATGTGTGGGAACTACTTACAACTAGAGACAAACAATGGGGTTTAAGTCTTTTTTTCCTCCACTTTCTTGAGTGATTAAGTGAGATTCAAGATTTATTGGCATTTCACATATAGTGGGCAACTGTGAAGTCCTTGTTAAGCCCAGTATGTTCTTAAAAAAACAGTGAGAATGATTCTCTAAATTCCCGAAACAGACTTTATCATCAGTTTTCTACTTATCTCTGGAAAACCTAATGTGTGTATGTCTTTTTTTAACCAGTTCCTCAGTGGTTCAAGTGAGTTTCTAGACTCTTCATTACTCTACCAAGAAACTGGTGGAGTTATGTTTTCTCTGGCATGTATGCACTGTAAACCTTAACATTTAGAATGAAATATATTCAGTTGTGAATACTCAAAGTTTCAGAAATAATACTACTAAATCTACTACAAATGTATTAAGTTGCTGTAACATGTTCTTCTTTTTAAGTACTTCCAAGTAATATTTTTTTATTAAGGGGAACTATTGTGGATATAAGTGAACATAACAACATAGATGAGTACCACCTGAGTGGAATTAAGTCTTTAAATGCTGAGAATGATATTGTACTGTTATTTCTATTGTTTCAAATAAGGATGATTGAAAAAAATAAACGTAACTGATGCAATAGATACTGAAATAAAAATTTCAGACCACTCCAAATAACCACCAATATCTATCACACCATAAAAATTACAATCAAAGAACACAGTCATTTTATTCAGGGGCGGCTGTGGTTCAGTTGGTAGAGCGGGTCGTCCAATGACTGAAGGGTCAGAGGTTCACGTCCCAGCTCTGTCTGTCCACATGTCCAAGTGTCCTTGAGCAAAGACACTGAACCCTGACTTAGTCTCCCAGTAGGACTGACAGAACCTTAGAAACCTACTGTGTGAGGCTAAGGTCGCTTTGATCACCATGAAAGTGGATGAACACTTTTAATTCACCCATTATCAGAAGGTTTAAGTTGCACGCCATCTAAATTTTAAGTTCTGGAAAATGTTATTTTTTAAGTTCATCAACTTAAAATAATTGAGGCAATCTTAGTTCTGCTAAATTATTCATGTTTACACTGTGTGTTTCTGGGTTTGTATGACAGTTAGCGAGATAACTAAAAACATTATAGATTAATTTGGCTGAAATTTTCAGGAAATGTTGACACTGACACAAGTGGCAAGTGATAAAATTTTAGTGATAATCAGTAGTTTTTTTTGTTTGTTTTATTGTGTGTGTGTGTGTGGGGGGGGGGGGGGGGGGGGGGGGGGGAGTTACATGTTACTTGTCCCAGTCAAGTTTACATGCAGTCCTAGTGTTAGCCTCTATATAAAGTAGAAAAAACAAAAACAAAACTAAGATGGACAATGGAATAAATTAAATGGAAAATGTAATAAAACAAACTTCCAACCAAGTGATTATCTATTGTCTTAAGACTGCTTGTAAGCTGCAGCCAATTGCACCATTTAAAGGTCTCTCTGCTCCACAAACCAGCTACAACAAGCTTACATTAGCTGTGTTATTGATCCAATCTCCTAAACCCTCACTGTGACCCCAGAGGTCATGATTTATGTATTAAGCAGCTTTTTAAAGAAATCCATTTTCCCGTTGAGCCCCAAATGTACGTCTAATGCGGCACCATGCCGGTAATCAGAGAAGGGCTACGTGTTTGATTTTAGCTGCCCCTCCCTCCCCTTGTAGTTCGCACCCCTCCTCGATGACTTGTCTTCCAACACCTCCACTCCCTGATCAATAGCTCCGAGCTCCTGGTTCAACTGGAGATCGTTGGACCTGCTCTGCCTGCCAGCTCTCCTCCTCTTCCCTCCTTCCCACACAGCAGGATCCACCTCCATCAGGGCATCGGAAAAAAACCCAACAAAAATGCCGTGCCAGGTTTCTGATGGGTCCGGATGAAAGTGCGACGACAATACAATGGAGACGAGAGATGCCAGGAGAAGAAAGAGAGAGATGGAGCAGAGATGGAGAGGGAGGGATGAAATGTTTGGACTTGTGGACAGACTGCCTCTCCGATCTCAGAGGGCCCCACTCTTGTCTGCCGATGTCGATAATGGAGCGGCGGTAGAGGCTGTGTGTGTGTGTGTATGGGGGGGGGGGTGTAATAAAGGTCAGAAGAAACAGGGGATGGTGGGGGGGAGTGTGTGCGAGTTTAAGAAAAGGATTATCTCACTAAAAACAAGGTGTTAACACCCACCAACAGAAGGGAATGTTTCATCTCCAAAGGCCAAAGGTCTCTAAGCACCGCTCGAAGACTCACCAGGCGTCTTCAGGGACAAAAAAAAAAAAAAAAAAAAAACTGGACTGACAAATAAAATAAAAAAGGAGGAGGAACTTGAGCGATAACTGACCTCAGATATTAGTTATCCAAAAAATAAAATAACTAAAAAAAAAAAAACACAGCTCCTCTAAAAAGTCGAATGCATTACAGGACTGAAAATTAGATCTGAAAGTAACATTTCCATCGTACTGGAAGCTGGGTCTCAGTACGACAGAGATGTCAGAGTGCTGCTAATTAAAGCTGGCAGAAAGGAACGTGTGCGTAGATATCATCTATTGTTCCTCATCACTCTAATGAGCTTAAATGTCTTTGTCTTTATTCATCAGCGCAAAGGTTGCAGAGTCGCAGCAATAGAGTCACTATCTTTTTATATTTTATTTATTACTACATCAAGTGACTGAAGCTCCAGTTTGCACCTAAAACTCACTAACATTTACTGAGCTACTTTCTTCGAGGGTCGGCATTTTTGTGTGGTAAAATATCTCGTCACATAAAGTACCTCTTGATGCTTAGAACTCTCAAGCAGGTGAGTGTAATGCAGTTTTTAAAATATTTCACATCTCGTCATGCTGAGGCTGGACTGTAAATACACAACAATACTGGGTGATGGCAGATGTTTAAAGGGGGTGTTTTATAAGCAGTTTTATATTTTAACTTCTTTGAATCCATTTGGATGACTAATCTGAACAGATCGGATGTTTTATGAACATTCGCTATCATCTGATAATGGTTCCAATCGTAGTCGAAGGTGTTCATTGGCCAATTTTTTAATACCCTACTTTTCTGGTTCAACTGGAGTTAACCCTACTGTTATGTTATGGGTCAAATTGACCTGTTTTAAAGTTTGAACATCTAGGAAAAATAGTCCAAAGTACTTTTTGTCACATATTTGTAATCACCCCTTTCATGTTTATGTCACATAGATACTTTTCAGGTGAAATTATATATATATATATATATATATATATATATATATATTATGCCAGGGTTCTCCAATAGGCAGCCCACGGGCCATTTCCTGACCATGAGAGGACGCAGACTGGCCCACATGTCCACGTGTTCATAGTGGAGGCATGTGCACAGCCTATTTACTATTAATCCAGCTGCAGAGAACACATGTTCTGACGGCACAGACAAAGGTATGCACTCACCAACTTTGCCAGGCAGGGTTTTTCTTTTTTTTTTGGGTTGTGCATCTTGCATGTGTTTGCAGCGTTTTGTCGATGAGTGTGTGTTGGCCACCGTACAATGCAAGTCAATACGACATTCTTTCCGAATCTCTTTGATGGGACATTTTAGAGATAATTTGACAGATTAGTGTTGCTACATGACTCTCAATTTTACTTTTAAATGTATTTTTAATGTATGTGGACTGTAAGGGATTATCCAAAACAAGGAGCTATTTTATATTGAAATAAATGTTGGAATGCTACCACTGGTCTACAAGTAAAATGTTTCTGGGAATAAAACTAATACAATTTTACCACATGTGTGTTACTGATAAAGAAACTGAAGTCATACTTGGATAATACAGATTAACTGCTTGGCATCTCTGCCTGCCGCACCTCCTCCAGTGCACTTTGAGGTCAGCTGCAGGGTCGTCAGCTGGTGCCACCGTTCCCTGATGTTTCGCCCCCTAGCCAGGACACCTCCCGGTGGGGGGGCAGTGGCATTGTGGGGACGTCTCCCCACGCCACGCCCTGCAACTGACCTCAATGGGGTGTTGAGCCCCATCTGTTGTCCCTCCTCCGTAACCACATCCAGAAACTTGCTTTCTCTGCCTCTTCCGCCAATTCCTTGATGGCCTTTTTCAGGCTGCATCCGGTCATTCCCACAGCACGGAGGAGCCGGGTCGCAGACCCCCCCACAAAGCCCCTGCATCCGACCTCCACCGGGTGAATAGTCGCGGCCCAGCCTCCACCTCTGCACTCCTCCGCCAGATCACTCCGCCAGATCACTGCTAACAGCTGTGCATCTTAGCAAACTATTTTCATCAGTGGTTCAGCAGTGTTTGCGGCTGCTATGTGCAGGTGCACAGCTGTTAGCAGTGACAACGAGCATTGATCGCTATCTAGAGAAAGTAGCTCCAAGCTATTACCAGGTGTGAGTTTTTGTTCTGTGACGGTTTTGTTATGCAAATAAATCACGCATTCGAACACATACTGTTTTAAGAAAAATCACGGTTTACTTTGTTGACCCCAGGAAACCTGCCAGGACTACTTTCACTTTGAACCAGAACTCGGCTCACAGGACACTGTCGAGGGTAAGTCACTGTGGGTTCACCAGAGTAAAGAAGGTGATGCAACACAGATTAATGTGAAAAATACAGAACTATCCCCTTTAAATGCTGGTTGACTTACGTTTCCAAGATGAGTCTTGGGTCAAAATGTGAAATTCTTAGAATTAACCAGAGAGATTTTTAGAATCTAGAAGATCTACTTCAAAACACTGTCTGCACATTATGATCCATTCACTTTACAGGTTCTTTCTAGTGAAATATTTATAAATCCATTGTATACATGTACATAAACCACCATATATGTGGAATAACACACTATTATATATATATGAAAAAACATAAACTAACCAGCACTTTTGTCATTTGTTTTCTGCTTCATCTTACTAAAGCATGTACAATTTAGGACATTTAATGTGTGAAGCAGATACTTGAAAACATTGTAGAACAGTTTAATCAATTAAACTTTGCTGTCTGATGGGACATTACTGATTTGACCTCATATTATATTTTTTTAATTTTTGGTTGTTTCTTACAAGTCCACTCTTGGTACTAAATACACCAATGACTATAGACATAAAATCTATTCAGACTTTTTTTTTTCTCCTGGTTTTCAATGCTCAAGAGAAAAGTGGCTGCGTGCGTCAGCATCAACCTGTGCACGAACCAGAACAAGAGCGCTCCTTTCATTCTGTAGAGAGCTGAAATAGTGAAAAATGGGGCAACAAAGACAAGCAGAGGTGTGAGAGCAGAAGAGAGATAGACCTGTTATCATGTAACAGAGGCCTGCTTTGACCTGACCTTGAACACAGACATGAGCGTGCACGGCACACACACACACACACACACACACACACACACACACATAGACACCAGGTCACGGGGCATAAAGAGCCACTGTGTCAGGTCACAGAGCACAGAGAGAGGGATAAAGGACTTGAGGGATGTGATATGACTAATATGAGGGGTTCTGCAGGCCTTCGGGGGGACTGGCGTTACAGCCGGGGGTGACTGACACTGCTGATCTGTATCACACATCAGAGCGGATCACAGTAGAGGAAAGCACACACATGAAAAATGGACACACAACCTGCAGTAGCACATGGAAAGGAGAGATGATCCACAGTAGAAGGCTTCAACATGGAAGTATATTTAACACAAGAGACCAGTAATGAGTGAATGTTCATTTTATACAACTGGAAATATAAAGATATGCACATGTGTAAGGAATATATGGAGTTTTTTAATTTGTCTTTAGTTTTTTGGATTTTGCACATCTTCTGCTCTTGTGTGTTTTGCTGCTATCTTATCTTATCTTATCTTACCTTAAACCCAGCATGCATTTTGTCCTCTGTAGTGGACAATAGTTTTACTGCTTTACTTTGAGTTTTTACCCCTTTCCATGAATTATGAGAATGTTAGTCAATATTTTTCCCACAGTGTTTTTATTCATCTTTAGGCATGAAAGAAAGCAATGTGACTGAAATCTTTTTAATGAACCTATTTACAAATACAAATATGCCCACTCAGCAGGACAACATCTGTTTAAGCTTTGGAGCAAATAAATATGTATATAAAACACTATATCAGAACACTATGAAAAAAAAAAAATTAATACAGGTTTTGTTTAAGAAGTCTGTTAATTACAGTGTAATAACAATAAGTAATTGATTGACACCTAAACATGTTAGTGCAGACCAGGCGTTAAGAACAACCAAGTTACAGTAATGATATGAACTGACTAAAATAACAAAACTCATGAATATACAAGAAAACAACTGGAGAAAAACTATCCACTGTAGTGACCAGTATGCATCAAAGGGTTAAAATAAATAAATAAATAAAGTATACCAAAAAGCACATTATATATATATAATTTAAAATTATTTTTAAATATTTTTCTGAAAAAAACTTGCATCCTTCTGATTCCAATTAAGGCAATTATTTAATGTAAAATGGCAAACATGTTTACTAACTGGGTGTCAAGAGGTTAAAGAGCATCCAGTTGATATATCTGCATTTTTTTTTGTCTTGGCTTAGATTTTAAAGCATTTTTCTTTTACATAACTGACTGTCTTCCATACATTTCAACCTGAATGGATGTGACAACAAGTCATGAGAAGATGATTTCTCAATGCATGTGACAAACAACAAGATGAGAATGATGTAAAACACGTGACAAGAGTGAGACAAGATACATCATCTGAAATATTCAGTAATGTTCAGTATAGTTTTTCATTCTGTGCTTAATTTTATGAGAGCTTTGGATAAAGCGGTCAGTTGAAATGTCCTGAAAAGGCCAACTTCTACTTTGAGTACATTCTACTTTATTACTTTTAGAACAGTAAAACACTTAAATACAACATCTTCTATCTTTTCGAGTAAAAAATTGACACTTTTTCTACAGTGACAAACTTAAATATAACATCAACTATGTTTTTTAGTAAAAAAAAAAAAAAAAATCACATTTTTAGCACACTGAAGAACTTAAATATAACATCTACTACCTTTTTGAGTTAAAAAAAATGACATTTTACTACAGTGAAGAACTTAAATATATCTACTATCTTTTTAAGTAAAAAAATGCACACTTTTACCACAGTGAGCAACTTAAATATAAGATCTACTATCTTTTTGAGTGAAAAACACACACATTTCCCACCTCTAGTATTTAATCCTGAATTGAACAGACATTTTGAGTCTAAAAACCACTCAGTCAATGTTTATAGTTTGTCTTTGAAGCCTGGCAGAGGACGCACATGTCATCTATACCCTTACAGCCATAGATGTCCAAAAGTGAAAGATTCTCCCAGTCCTCTGAAAAACTGTTACGCACCCCGCCCACCCCCAAAGACCAGGTTCAAAGATCAGCACCTAGCTGGATGGGATGGGGTGCGCTGTGGCTTGCATGTCTATCAGGTTACACACTTCAAAGCCGCGCTGCCATACGCAGCCGGCGATGAGAGCTCGGGGGCCGAAGATAGGGTCGGCGTTGTCATTCCACCATTATCGCCGCTGCCAGGGGATGCTCGGCTCATTTTTTCTATTATAATCGAACCCCCCCCTCCTCCTCCTCCTCCTCCTCCTCCTCCTCTATCAACAATGGTTTTGAAGAATATGATCTCTTCCTTTGAATCTTTTCAATGGCTTCAAACATTCTTTGAGAGGGCCAAAAGTGTGGAGAGTCCATCTGTGGTATCAGTTTCGGGCAACGATCCATAGATGGCACTGTTGGCTCGTGTTAAGAGTCAGCGGCGAAGGAGGAAGAGGAGGAGGAGGAGGAAGGGGAGGAGGGGGAGGAGGGGGAGGAGGGACCAATATCTACTTAAACTCATCAACTCTGGATCTGAGAAGAAGAAAAAAAAATGCTTTCATCTACGCTCAAGTGTCATTTGCCAAATATAATCTTGTAACTTCTAATTAATTCAAACTGCTAGAAAGAATCTTTCAAAATATCACACTTTTTTTTTCCCTAACAGAACACTCTTCTTTTTTCTTTTTTTTTTTTTTTTCAAACTGTTCTTTTCCAGTAGGGGTGATTTAACAGCTCATTATCAAAAGAAGTGTTTTTTTTCCCACTCTTTACTTCTCATCAACCATCAACAACAACAACAACAACAACAACAGCAACAACACAAACTTTATAAAAATATCACAAGGAAATAAAATAGAAACATAGGCGTAAATATAAGAAAAAAAGGCGTATGTGTAGAACATAACTCAAAGTGACCTTTTATGAGAGATTTACGACGCTCTGACAAAGCTGTGTTTTTTTCTTTAACCAAGCAGATGAAGTGATTTGCCTCACAGTGGTGTATACATATCAGCAAATTGAATTCAATGTTATACATGGACTTTTCTGTGGCATTTTTAGCCAAATTTACCAGATTGAGCCTTAGATGTTTTTTTTAAATTATCATTATTATTCAAGCATTTCAGATAAAAGGACGGTTTCAGATAAGTCCATGTATGAGACACTAAGATTTAATGTTTTTTGAGGCCTTTTCTATGACATTTTTAACCAAATGTACAAGATTGACTCTTATTTAATCCAAATATTGGAGGAAACTAATGGAAAAGTTGTGTTTTATATAAAAGATTATGAATAATAGTGATTATACTGGTCTACAAGTAAAATACTGCTGGAATAAAATTAATGAAATATTACCATGTGTGTCACTGATAAATAAAACTCAAGTCTTAAATGCTGGTTGCTGGGGTCAAAATGTGAAATTCATAGAATTAACAAGAGAATCAGTTTTTGTCCAAAGGAATATTGGTCTCAGATCTACTTAAAAAAATTATGATCCATTCACTTTACAGGTTCTTTCTAGTGGAATATTTACAAATCCATTGTATACATGTACATAAACCACCATATATGTGAAACAACACACCGTCATATATATTAAAGAACTAACCAGCACTTTCGTCATTTGTTTTCTGATTCATTTTATTAAAGGATTGTAGAATTTACAGAATAGCATAGTAACCAAAAAATAAATAAAAATCAGAACCAAACCAATATGTTGATTTATCCATGTTAATTTGGTGGATTTCTTGAGTTTCCATCTGTATTAGGGTAGTAATTAATGCTAATTTTAATAATCAATTACACTGGTCTTTGTTTTCTGATTAATCTTATTCAAGTATGTAAGATTTAGCACATTTACGTAGTAGTGAATAGATAGTGGATCTATATTTTTCCTCGTAAGAATGAGTATAAAGTGAAAAAAGTCTGTTCAAAGTTTCACAAACTCTTATAGAAAAACAAAATTAATTAAATTAAATTATTTGCATGTATTAAAAGCTCAGAAATGCCTCAAATTCATAAAAACTCATTTGTCAGATGCTCCACACACCCTGCGTTCATTTTTCTACCTTCCACAATATGGAACGAATGGCACCGGCTGCAAAAGCGACTGATTAGCGTCAAAAACTTTAGAGAACAGTATGGTTGACATCACTCAGTACGTGTCTAAGGGAGGGAAGGAGGGAGGGAGGGAGAGGAAGCCTGTTGTTTACGGTGCAGGACTGTTGATGACGGGGAGAGAGGTAAACAGGGAGACGACTGCAGGTCTGCTGAGGCCGGCGAGGTGCCTCATGGGAGTCCGGCTGCCCTGATCTATGGCCTCGTCTGACTGGAGAGGTCAGACCTGAGGCCTGGAAATGGGAAATTAGCATCCCTTCGCAATTAGAGGCCTGACCACAGGGAGAAGCAGCAGGCTGGACTGCACCACTTGTGTATTAGACTGTTAATGCCCATAAATGCATAAAGACATGAAATAAACAGGACACGGTGCACGTCAGGGTGGTGAGAGGCCAGATTCACCCACACCACCGCGATATTTACCATAGTTGTAAAAGACATATACGCCACGTTGAGCCGCATTTTGTAATAAACGTCCAAAATGTAATAACTTTTTCATTTCATTTTGTAATAAAGCTAAAGTTATTACATTTTGAGAGGATTATTACAAAATGCACTTGCAACTTTTTTATTCTCTAGAAAATTGAATAACATGGTGCATTACGTAATAACAATTCTAAACGCATAGTTGGTTTGTTAATTGTATTTGACTTTAATTTGGGCATGCATTTTAGGTTGAATTTACCAGAAAACCACTGTGGGGCTTAAGATGTTAAACAACCTAAGTGTCTTCTGCTTGTTTAGAGAGCTGCTGTGACCAGATAAGTTATCCACTAACATTTTATTTGTTGGGAGGAGAAGTGATTTTAGTGGACAATGACGATGATGACGATGGGTGAAGTGCGATGGCAATAGCTCATCGTGACTTCATCTGGATGAGCTAATTATGAGATAAAAAGTCAAAATTAGGAGTTAAAAAGTCTAAATTATAAGATTAAAAAGTCAAAATTATAAGATAAAAAAAATCTAAATCATGAGATAAAAAGTCCAAATTATGAGATAAAAAGTCAAAATGATAAGATTAAAAAGTCAAAATTATGAAATAAAAAGTCAAAATGATAAGATTAAAAAGTCAAAATTATGAAATAAAAAGTCAAAATTGACTCCACACCAGACCTTTCTATTCTCTTCATGTCTGCGTGGGTTTTCTCCAGTTTCCTCCCACCATCCAAACACATGCACTGATAGGTTAATTAGTTAATCTGAATTGTCCATTGGTATGAATGTGAGAGTGATTGTTTGTCTATATATGTTCAGCCCTGAGATGAACTGGAGACTCATACAGGGTGTACCCCGCCTTCACTTATTATAGCCAGTGACCCCCGTGACCCTAGTGAGGATAAAGGGGGTTCAGATGACGACAGACAAGAGACACTTTTTCAGTGTAGAAAGGAGTCAAAGTAAAGACATCTGTGTGTCACACAAATAAATGCTCAAGTGTAAGTCAGACATGTTAAAATACAATTTAAGTGCAGTAGAGTTGTATCAGTGCATTACTTCCCTCTGTAGCGAGTACATGTCAAGAACAGTAGATCTAAACACACCAGGACATCCCATTATATCTTGACACATTTTTCAGCAGCACTATTCCTATGCACAATCTTCTAAATAGATGCATGAGAGGAGGGCAAAGGTCAATGATGCAATGTTATGAGTGTCCTATTTCTATGCATACCAAGGTTGGAATAGTTTGGGATTTTTTTATAGTTTAGTTTTGTCTTTTTTCCTCGACTGCAGTTAGTTTTAATTAATTTTAGAGCAGGTTTGCTAGTTTCTATTACTTTTCTTTTTTATATATATATATATATATATATATATATATATATATATATATATATATATATATATATATATATATATATATATATATATATATATATATATATATATATATAAATATGCATAGCTTTAGCATTAGTTTTTTTTTCTAGGGCTGTTAAAATGAACACAGATTAATCCATCATTATGTTTATTCTGATTGAAAATTTGAACACGATTAAATGAAACAGTTGTTTTGTTTCAAGTTGTTTTACTGAAACTGTCAAAGGTGTTGAATAAATATGTTGACTGCATTAATATTCATATTTTTGCATATGTTTTGGATATGTTATCACATTTTTTGGTGTTTTCCATATTTTAGAAGATTTTTGAATACGTTTAGAATTGTTCATCTCTTTTTTGTGTTTGTGTGAATTTTAGTGGATTTTAGCATGTCCTGTATTTTTTTTCTCCACAATTTTTGTGGACATAACAGTGGATGGAAAACAGTGTTTTGATCATGATTAATCCAAATTAATCCAAAAGAACCCTGTGATTAATTGGATTAAAACAATTTAAAAATCATTTGACAGTCCTAGTTTTTTCATATCTTTTATCTTCCTCACTGTTGTATTCATATAAATCTCATACAGAACTTGAGTTTCCATGTTTGCAGGTGGAGTGGGGACCATTTTAAACCAAAAAAAAAAATTATGAGAAGTGACAGACAGTGAAGTGCCATCAGCTAAAAATAATTATTTCATATTAATAATGTGATTTTGACCTTTGACCTTTTGCAATATTGATCATTTTGTTATATGTATATATGCATCAGTGCGTGTAATATGATAATATAACCAGTATTGATTAAGTTATAGCGTGATATGTCTATTCTTGGCACAGAAGTTAATTTTGCCACGTCACCTTTGACCTCCAAAGATCTCAAAAACTATTGGCCGTAGGTGATAACACCAAATATGAGAATTGTAGAAATCTTCATTCCACATCGTTTGGTACCAATCTGAAAGTTCTGTGACCCTCCGTTCTTTAGTAATAACTGATAATGTGATTTTGACCTTTTAGTTAATTGTGACCTTGACCTTTGACATTTGCTCAAATGGATCATTGCATCTGATGCGCATTAGCTATATGTATATGTCCATATAATGTCATGGTGATGTGTCAAGTATTCATTGACTTATAGGATGATATGTCTCTGCGGACACACATTCACACAAAGTTATTACAATGATCCAATTACAGCTTAACTGGATTACAGTTACATTACTGACCAGTTACAGTAATGATATGAAGTGACTGATATGGAACTAAAACAACAAAACCCATGAATATAGAAGAGAACAGCTGTAGCATAACTGTCCACTGTAGTGACCAGTATGACTCAAAGGGTTAATATATGAAGCAGATACTTCCTAAAACAAAACATCGTACAGCAGTGTTATCAGCATGGTTTCCTGTTGTTTTCTCAGTTCAATTAAAGCCCAGACTTCACTATATGGAGATGAAATAAAAGTTGAATGAGTGTACGGACGCGTGCCTGAAAACACAGCAGCGTTGTCCTGTTGCAGCTTGTGTAAAACCGCGTGTTTCTCCAGAAGACGACAAAGAAAAGTCAGGCAGAGGGCTGAAAATGCCCTGAGGCTTCCTGACTGGCCCTTGCCACTCAGGTGCTGTGTGGACATGCAGGGGCCCCGGAGCAGCCCTCACACTCCAGATGAACATGTCTCCACACAGACCTACAGGAAGAAACCGCTCGCCCCCATGTCTCTCATTTACACCATGTCAAGCCAACTCCCATCTCAACAACAAACTCCTCTCCAACATGCCATAAGAAGCTTTTAAATTTTGATGTTACCAGTTAAAATGAGTGTGAGTGAGTGTGTGTGTGTGTGTGTGTGTGTGTGTGTGTGTAGGCAAAAGTGTTACACTGGATCAATTCCACACCCCTGTTTGTGCTGACAGCGGGGAGAGCTGTTGCTGCTGTTGAAGTGTGCGTCCAGGTAGCTTCCGCATGGCTGCAGGCGATCAGGTAGGCAGGCAGCGCCAAGAGTGTGTTAAAACACACACATACACAAACACACGCTTGTCTAGGGCCTGTCAGTCAGCCACCCTGCCCTGCATCGGACCACCGAGGTCTCATACATAATTTGGCATCAAATGAATATTTTCTCAACGTCCTGGCAAAAGTGGTATTTGATGAAATATTAATTTGGTGATTAATTTTTGCATCTGATCTTCTGTCAGCTGAGATAAAAAAGAGAATGGCGGTTTTCCTGTGAAGGTAGTTGTTGAAGGGCACCTTACTCCAACTTCGCACATAAAACTTGTATTACCTGATACAACAGGAACTCAGCTTTACCGGAGATTGTTTAAAAAAAAAAAAAAAAAAAAAGCTAACTTTAAACTCCATATGTACTAAATAAAACACACTAAAAGCACTAACATAGCTTTTTAATCTCCGGAGCAGCTTGCTTGCAGTGGGTGTTACAGACTGTTAGTGTATAACGGACCAGATGAAGCCAGACAAGAAGGGTCTCTGTGAGACGTCGCTGATGGGCGACTAAGTGACTCTGAATCCACAGAGAATGACTTGTAAAACATCTCCACAGTGTGACATATGTCAGGAGGTTCAGTGGTGCTCACAGAGTGGGTTCACAAAAAAACACTTGAGTGTACGCCAATGGTGGAGAAGAGTCAAAACAATCACTACTGTTGTTTAAGCTCAAGGAGTTCAATAGTCATTTCACATAATTACCCTTTACTCCTGACTTTATTAATCTGTCAATCCTCACACACACCTATTTTTACAGCTGACTCATAGTATTTTTTTTAATTTTTTTAATTTTTTTACGATTCAAACTTACAGTATATGAATCCAAAGGGGATGCCCGAACCCGACCAAAATTTCGGGCCGGGTCGGGCCTAAAATATCAATCATTACGTTCAGTTCGGGCTGGGCTTCTTTCTCGCTGACTTTTTAAAAAATAAATATATGTTCATAAAAATGTATACTTCAACGATGTGGGGATACTAAACTAAGGAATACTTGTTATAAATTAAATAATTTGAATCAAACAGAGAAGGTGCTGTTATCATAAATCACCCCTCCTCCTGTTTCTTTAAAAAGTGGACAAGTTGCGGACTCATTCCCACAGCCCCTGACAGGATCCATTTTGATTCTGCTAACGAGTGTCACAGCCAGATGTTGGTTCTTATGTGGCACGGGTGAGTAAAACAGGTGCGACTGTAACATGGATCTGCCGGTCTACAAGCGGATCCGGCCCGGAATCAGATGCTGTCTGGGGGGGTCCTCACAAATAAAATTTAAAATTTTGGGTTTGCTTCGGGCTCGGGCCTGCAAATCAAGTTAATTGGTCGGGCTCAGGCTGGGTCGGGCTTTAATACCTGCGGGCCTGGGTTGGATCAGGTTGGATTTTTTAGGCCCGATCTTACCTCTAATGTACATCCTGTACATAAATATAAGACCAGTCTGTTCATCACTTCCATGCGTGAATTCCAGTATGGTTTGACTGTTAGATGCAACAATGACCACGACGCCTACCTTAACCAGGTGCAGAAGCTGGTACAGATCCTCCACCTCGTCGCCCTCCGTCACACTGTAGTCTCTGCTGGTGTCCACGCTGGAGCCTTGGATGGTGCGTCTGTACAGAGGCAGGTCCATGGCTTCAGCGTACAGTTCTATGACCTGGTGACCCACTGTCTGGTACATGTAGCTGTCCAGCTCATCTGAGACAAAGAGCAGGATTTTAATCAATGTCTGAAGAGAAACAGATGCTGAATCGAGTGAAACATAGCTGGAATACAAACCAACAGACAAGTAAAACTACTTTTCATTGCCAAATTAAACCTAAATTTGCATGTTCTTAACCCTTTAACAATGGCAGTCTCTCCGGTGCTGCATTTTGCACTTCACAGCATTAAAATTACTCTGAATGGTATCCACAAAATTTTGGAAAGCTGAGATCCTATATACACTATATAACAGTTTACAGCGGCAATGTGGGACTCTATTACAAGTAGAAAGGAACTGTTTCAGAGACCTCCACACAAACATACACCTGAAAATTACCAAAAATATGAAGCTACTATATGGATACTGAATATTTAGGACCAAAAATCAAGTTTGAGCAGATGTAAAACAGTTGAATGTTTGCTTCTGCAAGCTCAAAACATTTCATTATGGACATTTCCAGTTATTTCTTATGATAAACATGCTGAAATGTTTTTAGTAAAACACATTGTTTTAAGAATTTATTATGTATACCGTAAATTCCAGATTATAAGCCGCTACTTTTTTCCCAAACTTTCAACCTTGCGGCTTATTCAGTGATGCGGCCAATTTATGTAATTTTTCTAACGGCCGCCAGCGGCGCTCGAGTAGAAAAGGTAAGATTTAGACTGGTGGAATATATGCGTCGAGGAAGACTGAATGAAAAAGGAGGGGCGGAATAAACGCGGGGTGACGGGTTTAAAGGGGACCGGTAAAGTTGAGGGACAGACAAAAAAAAGTTGCTTAAAGAAAAACCCGCGGCGGTGTGTGAGAGAAGACAGAGGCTCGACCAGACCCTGTGGATTTTTTTTGCACGTTGGCACGGAGGAGTTTGACCTGAACTCTCTGCGAAAGAGAAAGTTATCGCTGACTCTGCGATAGATGAGGCGAGGCGGCGACCAGCCACCTGTTTGTGGACGCGGCGGACAATAGTGGATATACATTTTTCCCTCCCTTACCTTTGGAAATATACACTTTTTTTTCCTTGGATTACTTTCAACTCTGCAGGTCTGCATCAAACTTTAAGTATCATTTTCCGTTCATTTTGCCGGCTGTGATTTTTGGACTGTGGACTTTAATGAAGAACATTTAGTTTCATTCACGGGACTTGAAGTCGGGTTTGGGTTAATTTTGTGTTTGTGTTACATGTTTTAATGTGGGCACATGTGGCTTATATACAGGTGCGGCTTGTGTATGTACAAAATCGGTTTTCCTCTTAAAATGATATAATCAGGTGCGCTCTATAGTCCGGAAATTACGGTAATAGTCATAATTAATGATCATATATTGAAAGTTAAGTTCTTCCTCAAAACAAACAACACTTTAATTACAAACAAAACATGAAGACACCTAAGCTGTGTTGTCTCAAGAAAAACAAATAGCTTGATAAAGCATTCTTTTTTGTCAAAATTCAGTTTACTATAACAATGACTTGCTTCAACCTACAAGCCAATACACAGAAAGATAAGAATTAACCTTCAAAGACCTTAACACCAACACCATCTATTGATCTGAAATGTTTAACAACATTTGAACCACTAATCCTATCAACATATTTTAAATAAGTCATGTCAAATGTGGTTTCTCAAGTTTTCATCAATATCAAATGTGTCTTATTTGGACATTCAAAAGCTCTATTATTTTATTTAAATCACTGTCATCTTCTATAGTAATTAAGTCCATGTATCTTGACAAATAGAGGTTGTAAATGCTTGTATTTATGTTTAGTGAATGATATATTTTGCTGGAAAAATAACTTCTTCTTTTTTTCCCCCAGTTGTGACAGAATACTCTTTGAATTACTCTGAGTTTGTATGAACATGTACAAGATGAGTAAATGAAAACACATGAAAATACCTCATCTTCACTGAACAATGCAAAACTTAGAAGACGCAGTATAACAAATGATGATAAATTATGTAGGAAAGATTAAACAAAGAAAAAAAAGACTTTGGAAGCTGCCACAAAAATAGTTCTAGGTCTTTAAGGTTAAACCAAAGGCCGATAAAGTGTGTTAGTGAGGTGTTGCTCCACCATGTTCTTCCAAAACAGCTTTAGTGCTTCCTGGCATTTTCTTCTACACTCTGTGAACTGCAGTCAAAAGACGAACAGCATTTTTTAAAGCAGATATTCCCTTTATTTTGTGTTAATGATGTTCCAAAATCTCTCATTTCATGGTCTTTTGTACTACAATTTCATTTTTATCCTGGTGTATGTACATTTTATTTATTGTATTTTAAGCTTTTATTAACTTTTTATTGTAAACTATAAAGCATTTTACGATTTTATCTGTGAAAAATGCTATATAGTTAAGATTTACGGACTTACTCATAGATGTTAAATGGACATTTTTCAAAGCAGACACGTCAACGAGTACCAGAAGGTAAAGAATAAGTGTTACTGTCATTAATATAGCTCTGAGGCATTTAGTTGCCCCATAGGCACTAGTCCAAAGCCTGAAAAAACTGGGATGCCATCATTTGTAATGATATCGAGTACACCTGTGTGTTTTCTTCTGTGAGTCAAAATGTCTGCTGTGAAAACACTCCGCTGGGTTGACATCTGGAGACAGTGAATCATTTATACTCATTAAACCAATCAGTGAGTGCTTGTATCCAGTGGATGAGAACACCATCATCCTGAGAGAGACCACTCCCAGAATTTTCCATTAATTTGTCACCCATCTGTATTTTCACGTTTACATTTGTTTTCTTCACCAAGATGGTTAACTGCACACTAATCAACATTACTGAAAATGGGCCAATTTAAGACAAATTGCTTATTTCCAACTGTTGTACCTTGGCCAGATGTTAAATTAACCATAAAACCAATAAAACAACAATGCCTTATCACTCACGTTTGTCCATATGTCTGATTGTCCTTCTGTCCTCAACAGGATCCACACTACAAACAACTGCATCAAATATATTGAAATGTGCTGGATGGAGATAATTTGGAAAAAATCTTGGAAAATGTTACAATATTAAAAGGTTAAAGTTGTAATATTTCTTGAAAAGAAGTTAAAATATTTTGAGAACACAGTATCCTTTCCATTCCCAGCAATGTATGTTTATTCTCTGTACACTCTGCATAAGTTTCACAGCTGTATTTTGAAAAATTAAATAACATTACATAAAATACATAAAAAACTGAATATTCTGTACACTTGTAATACTCCTCAGCTCATTATAGTTAAATACTGACAAGTAATTTAGATTAGATTGTCTTTGTGTAAAACGTATTACAAGCATATGTATATTTGAAAGTACTCAGATATTAAAAACTGCAAAACCTTTAAAAGTAGTTAAAGGGGATATATTTTCAACAGACTCCATGTAAAGATGCATCCATAGCATAAATGTAATGCAGATATATGAATACATTCTTAAGATAATGCAATTGTGTATTTTAATGGACCTACAGACTATAGTAATAGTAATATAGTAATACTAATAAGAAAAGACAAAATAAAATAACAATAATAAACATATTTAAACATTGTACTCAGGGCAGTATTTAAGGAAAAAAGTCACCCTAACTAAACAAAAAGCTATGTCTTTCTAGAAAAGTTATATAATTAAAAGCACAACATCTTAATAGGTAATTCCATGATGGAAACTAACTTTGCATGCAACAATTAACATAATATAACCAGTAGCATTTTGGCTCAGAAAACAAAACTATTAATCAAACAGCAACAGCAGGAGTTGATACACATTTGTTTCAGCTGGAAATTTGAACAACTTTTACAAAAATAAGCTCGGCATCTGAAATGGCACTTACTTAACATTGCTGTGTCGTGTTGTGCATTTCTAGATTAACTATATTAATGATGTATAAAATCTAGTTAATGTTACTAACTATTAATGATATATGAACTATAAACCATATGCAAACTGCAATGAAAATAATCACAACTTTTTTGCAACTTAACACATTGGCTTGCAAGTTCATTCCTGTGGGATGTAAAGTGCATAATAAAACATCTTATTTTTATGATGTGTTGGTCCACAGAAGTACAGCTGCTTGACCCATATAGCCCAGCTCCCCCTTGCACACCTTAACAACAGCAGAAGGTGTTCCTCACCTGTGTTAGCAGGACGCAGGTTGGCCAGAGCTACTATCTGGTGTCCAGCAGCCACACACTGCATCATGTTGTAGCAGCTGTCTTTGCCCCCACTGGAACACAGTATGAGGAATAGACTCAGGAGTAAAGCTGGACTCATTAACATGCAGATATATACATTATCAGGAGTGTACAGTTAGTAATGTGGGAATGTACTGCAGTAGAATTAATATTCAGCAGCTGTTTATGACTGTCCCGAATCACCATTGGATGAAAATACTCCTATAATATCACTGCTCTACAATTCTTTAGAAAGTATCTGCTTCAGATATGAAATGTGCTAAATCTTATATACTTTAATCAGATGAAACTGAAAACAAATTACAAAAGTGCTGGTTAGTTCATGTTTTTATAATATTCCACTACAAAGAACCTGTAAAATGAATGCATCATAATGTGCAGACAGTTTTTTGAAGTAGATCTGAGACCAATATTCCTTTGGACTAAAATCTATTCTCTTGTTAATTCTAACAATTTCACATTTTGACCCGAGACTTATCTCGGAAACTTGGCCCAACAAGTATTTAACACTTGAATTTTCTTTATCAGTAACACACATGTGGGAACATTCCTGAAGCATTTTGTAGACCAGTTTAATCAGATGCTGTTTTTGTTTTACTTATTATTTTTTGTATGTATTATTTATTTAACACGGCACAATATGACACATTAAATACCTCGTGTTTTACAATAATAACCTTATTTACTGTTTGTCAGATATTGTTAGCAGGAAAAATCTGTATTAGAATAAAAAAGCAGGCACCGTTACCTTATTAACGCCACCACTTTCATCTCCTAAGTATTTTTAATACATCTAATTTAATCTGAATGTGTGTCTAAGGCTGTACACTGCACTATGCAGACCACAGAGGTAGGTAACAACAGTGAATACCGGTGAATGAACACAACAACACGTGAAAAGCTTATTTCCGGGTTTCAGGACCCCGTTACCCAGTCAGGAGGCTGCTACTATGCCTGAAAGAAAATCTAATCGGACATTTCTCAAAGAAGGCGGTGAGGAAAAAATATCCAGTGATTTTTTATTTTTAATGAGGAATGAGTTTCGTTAGGGTCAGTTTCGTCTACATTCTGGTAATATATGAAAACACAAATTATTTTTGAAGAGATGTGTTGATGAAATAAATATGACAACAGTATGTCAGTATCATAGGCAAGGCAAGTTTATTTGTATATGACGGTTCATGTCTATCAAAGTGTTGTACAAAGGCATAAAAATTACAAAAGAAAAAAAAAGAAAATGAAAGACTATATTATAATCAAAAAAGGGGAGAAAATACATTAGATGATCAGAGATAAAACATTATTTTTAAAATACATTCATAGAATAAATCAAATACATTAATTATCCTAAAACCATATATCTAAATGGAAATACAGTAAAGCAAGACATTAAAATAAAAAAAGCATTTTGAAATTGTTCTGAGAAATAAATGTTTTAATTACCTCTGTCAAGTAGGTATTAAATTTGAGTCAGTTTGTCTGTCTGTCTGTCTGTCTGTCTGTCTGTTTGTCTGGATTATGCAAAAAGTTCTGAAACAGATTTTGATTAAACTTTATGGAATGATAGATAGATCCATTCAAGGAAGAACCCATTAGATTTTGAGCAATGAAGGTCAAGGTCAAACTGAAGGTCAATAGCTAAAACACATAAAGGGTAATATATCAGGATTCAGACAAGATAGAATCTGGTGGGGTTTTTT